>JAUTXW010002240.1:0-41399 GCA_030620095.1 Kuschelorhynchus macadamiae | reverse complement strand
GTATTGCTTTAATTTGAAATTTGAAGAAATCGACAAGTAGTTTTAGCTATGCTGCGAACAGACAGACTGACGGGATGACATATTTACAGACAGACTGAGAAAAACATGTTTTCCGGCATCTAGGGACCCTTAAACGTAAAGATTCGAAAAAATCTCACGAGGAAAGTAATAACTAATATCTTGTGTTCTTAACAAAAGTGTATATTTTTGCAAAATATAATTTTTTTGTTATCACACACAAAAGAAAACCAGTTTTCTTTGCACAGGGGTGATCCGCATTTAAATTAATGACATATGTATAAGTGGTTAGATTTTTAGGTCAAAGGAAGCTCATAATTTTAGTGATTGATAAAAAATCTCACTTTCATTAAGTGGCTGTATAAACAGAACATATCCTGATTGTTCCACTGATTCGAACCGCCTTCCGACTTTATTAAGGCGCTTGCCATTGTGTATTTTTGTTTTTGCCAACCAATTGCGTAATATAATAAAAAAAAAACTATTTTCTTTCCCCCTATATATTTGTAAATAGCCCATCGAGATTTAATAGCTCGATAAAAGAATCACAACATTTGGTATTCACTGTGTTTTCTGATTTGATTCATAATGTTGGTGACCTTTGGACCCGCACGATAAGACCGCATTCGACTAAATCTTTCTTTAAAGAAATAGGTATCAAACATGGCATATTTGTAATTAAAAAGAACTGCCCAATCATATAAAACTGTAGGAATGTGCTTATTCGAAAAAAATTTTCTGGACCTAGAAAATTTAGTGATACGAAGATAAAATTGTTTACTTCTAGGCTGCAGAAATGATTTTTCGAAAAACTTGGCGATCTTGGAACTCGATTTTTATATAATTCTATAGTTGCTAATGATTTTTAACGGTCATGATTAATGAGTAAATAATTGTAAGATATTTTAGTTATTAAATTGTTACCGGATAATTAGCAAAAAAGTCAATATCATATTAATTTAGATAATCGATTTTTACTTTGAATTCGTAAGGAAATTGTTGCTATAATATGTAATGATGGATGATTTTTTAAAGTACATTTTTTTATATTTATAAAAAAAATTGACATTTATTAGCCGTTAATTGAATTAAATGAGTCTCCAATGAAATTCGTATGTTGGCAGGCTAATGAAATACAAAGGAAAATTATTAATGTTATAATACACTTGGTAACCGTCGGAGATACGCTATCGAAACGTCGTGATCGATTTAAATTAAAAATAATACAAGTGCAAACCAAAAAAATATTTTATCCAACAGCTGTAAGTTATACAGCGTATATATGAGCTTAATGTAAATATATACACTTAGGTATAAAATGTTTTCAGACCCAATGGCGAGTTCCGCATTGCTGCCAAGTTTACCGTTTTACAGTTATAGAAAGAAAATTATTTTTTTTTAAATGAAACTCCCTATATTATACTACTTTTTTAAAATTTGCGTAAAATCTTCCGTATTTTTATTAAGAGCACTTTTTATGAAAGTCAACAGTTGGGGGTTTAATGTAGTCGAGCGCGGTGTTATCGTACGGGTCCAAAGGTCACCAACATAATGAAGCAAATCAGAAAACACAGTGAATACCAAAATGTTGTGTGATTCTTTTATCGAGCTATTAAATCTCGATGAGCTATTTACGGCGAAAAAGAAAATAGTTTTTTTTTTATTATATTATGCAATATTATTAAGATTGTGAGCCCCGCTTGACCTAAAAATCTAACCACTTATACAGTATCATTTATTTAAATGCGGGCCACCCCTGTGCAAAGAAAACTTTTTTTTTGTATTGTGATAACAAAAAAATTTTATTTTGGAAAAATATTATACACTTTTGTTAGAAACACAAGATAATTAGTTATTACTTCCCTCGAAACGGCGAAACGTCAGCAAAACTGTTCTTTTCAGAACGACAGTAGTGAACGGATGTACACCCGGAATGAAAACACATTGTATTTTTCCATCCGTGAAGGAGTAAAAATCACATATATATATATATATATATATATATATATATATATATTATATATATATATATATATATATATATATATATATATATATATTATATATATATACATATATATATATATATATATATATATATATATATATATATATATATATATATATATATATATATATATATATATATATATATATATATATATATATATATATATATATATATATATATATATATATATATATATATATATATATATATATATATGTGTATATATACAGGGTGTTTTCTAACTTGATGCATTCCTTTTTAGGAGGTGATAGGGGACTTCAAATGGAATCAAAATAACCCCATATTGAGCCATACAAAAGTTTTCTAGATATTTTCGATTTTCTAAAATATTGCAAAAAGCCAGAAAATTATGGTTAAAAAATTTATTTAAAAAAAAAACTATAAACCCTGTTGAGGTAAGTTAAATTTTATTTATTAGCCAATACATTGATAATGTAATATTAATGGCATTTGTAGTAATAAACCTAAATTCTAATAAATCACAATCAAAAGTTTGCATCGAAAAGAACAATAAAATTTGCTTACTTCAATTTTAAGACGTTTTCTTGAAGAAAATTGTTAATACATGAAGCGTACAAATTGCAGCGAAAACATTCTCGTTTATTTAACTTTACAACGAGATATAAGAGTTATGAAAATACAATACAAGAATTCACTAAAAATTGATAATTCTGAAAAACTCACTATGATACAAAACGAAAAAGCTAATAATTAATTGTTAAAATCAGAATGAAAAGTCGACATAAGCCGGGTTTATGATTAAAGATTTCCGTCAAATTGTGCCCCTCTGCTTCTAATGCAGGCTCGAACACGTTTTCTTACTTCACTCTTTGTAATTCTCGAAGAAAAATTGGTTCTAATTTGCTGGGCCGCATCGATAATCCTTTGCCGTAACACTTGAAGCGAAGGTACGGGGGAAGTATAAACTAATGCCTTCATATGGTCCCAAATATAGAAAGCTAATGGTATGAGGTCAGGAGACCTCGGTGGCCAAGGCATAGGCCCGCTTCTTCCAATCCAGCGATTTGGAAACTGATGGTTTAACCACTCCCGTACTGTTAAGCGGTAGTGAGCAGGACAGCCATCATGCTGAAATATCATATCTCGTCGAGTTGCTAGTGGTAAGTCTTTCAACAGAACCATTAATTCATTTCGCAAAAAAGCTTCATAATGGACTGCATTAAGGTTATCCGTGATTTCCGGCTGCAAACCCGTAGGTAATTAAAAAAGCATACTCCCCGCATGATGGTGCTAGTGCATGCTTTTTAAATACGGGTTTGCAGCCGGAAATCACCGGAGCCCCGATATGTGGTGCTAAATGTTACATTTAACTTGTAGTACTATTTCAGTATGATAGACGTTTCGTTTTCGATTTTGTTATATCGAGCAATCTGTTATTTCAGATCTCCCTGGGTACAAGCCTGCCTGATGAGGGTAGAGGCCCAGAAATCATGATCGCAGGAGGGTACCCTGTGACATAATCGAAAGCAATTCTTCTTTTAGGCCGTTTTGCACTTGCAGAAAATATATATTTCTGCTATTATACATATATATATATATATATATATATATATATATATATATATATAGCCTGTATTTTTCGTTAGCCCCGAGTTTCTGGTAAAGCGGTTTTACCAATTTTTATATATCAAATTTTGTCTTATAATTAATAAAAAAATTACTTATTTTAAACACGCTTTAAAACTGGAACAAGTATTCTATAATTATTTATTTATTGCCTACAAAACTACAAATGTACTAAAAAAGTAAGCAAAAAATGGTGTCAAATCTAATAAAATAAAATGTTAAATTACAATTCACTGGCTAATATCCAGAAGCCAGTGGCAAAAGCTCTGAGAATCGTTATAAGGAATGTACAGAAACTTGTGCATGAAAAAAAAACATAATTTACTTCCGAAGAAGATTAAGAAATGTACACGAAAAAATCCAAAGGCAAAAGACTTAAGTTACAATGCAAAAATGGATATTCATAATGCAATTTATGATTTATACACGTCAAAGACTAATATAATCCTTCAGAAATTTTTTAATATTATAGATTAAAAAATATCATCATCACTTAAAAAGACCTCATCTTCTGAGTCGTCCTCAACTGCAATGATCATTGGTGCTATTTCGACGTCTAGAACTCGTTCTCGATTCCACCAATCCCATATTAATTTCTCCGTATATTCTACAGATTTCTTCCAGTACTTCGGAGTAATATAATTTAATGAATCTTGTCAAACATTTTGCACCTCATCTGATGTAAGACCATCGTTCACGTGTTTTTCGTAATATGATTTTGCCCCAGCCCATATTAATTCTATTGCGTTAAACTGGCAATGGTATGGCGGCAGTCGTAAAACCTCATGTCCATTTTCCCGTAATATTTCATCTACGGCATATATTGTTGGTTTTTTGATAAATTTTGCCATTAAAAGAAGTTCTAGTTTTAGCATATTGGGTAAAGGATTTTGTTGTTGTTTTATTAGACAGTCATAAATATCACGTTTCTTCCAGGATGAAGTAGGTTGTTTATTTAAGATTCTTGAATGATAAGATGTATTGTCCAGAATGATTAAAGATGGAGCATCTAAATTTGGAATCAATTGTTGTTTTAACCACTTTTCAAACAGTTCACAGTTCATATTATCATGGTAGTCCATACTTTTGGATGTTGAAGAAAACAGTAAACTTGCACCTGGGTGAAATCCTGTTAAAGAACCTGCATCCAAAATGATAAAACCGTTTTCCAGTCTCACATCCCTTTTTTCTCTTGACACTTTTCACAGACTCGTCTTGTCAAGATTTCGAACCACTTCCATCAGAAAATATCCAAGTCTCGTCTAAAAATACCATTTTTCTAAATTTTGAATTAACATTTTCCGTGTATTTCTTTAAAAACTGGATACGCTGACTTGCTATATGTGGCAACTCGCATAAAAATCTTCGATTATAGTCCTTTTTATATCGAAATCCAATATTTTTATTAATTTTGACAACGATTTTAGTCCAATTTTCAATATGCCTCGATTTTTTAAAGCTTCTTTTAAAACTTTAAAAGTTATATTAGTTTTTGATGTGTGTAAATCGTAAATTGCATTACGAACATTCATTTTTACATTGTCACTTAAGTCTTCTGTCTTTGGCTTTTTTCGTGTACATTTCTTAATCTTCTCCGGTAGTAAATTATGCTTTTTTTAATGCACAATTTGCTGCACAGTCCTTATACCGATTCCCAGAGCTTTTGCTACTGTCTCCTGGATATTGGCCGGTGAATTTTCATTTTCGTAATATTTTATTAGATTTAATACCATTTTTTTCGCTTGTGGATGCAAAAAACCCGCAAATTGTTTTCTATTACTCATTTTGTCTGACTTGTCAATCTGACTTTGAAGGGACACCGCTCAAAGATTTTTGCAACTGCTGGTATTTATATGTTTATCTTTTTTTTTCATATGAAAATATCATAGGTCTCTCTAATTCATCTTCCGGATTTTATGCGGAGGATATCATTACACGTAATAAAAGACAAACAAACGTAGAAAGTTTGTCGTTGATAAATCATACGACCCGTACAATAACACTGCTTTTGACTATATACGTTCTGGCAGACCTAAAAAATCAACATAGTGAATAAGGCTCTGAATGTTTTAATCAGTTTAGAAGAAAATCCGCATCTTTCTACGAGAACATTAGAAAGCGAAAAGGACGACCCACACATATCCGTAGACTGACTTCTAAAAACCGAAAAGTTTCATCCATACAAAATAACTTTGGTGCAGGAACTCTCTGAGGATGATCACGATAGGTGCTTGGAATTTTTGTGAAATCATGATGGAACGTTGCAATACCGATCTAAATTTTGTTAATCAAATTATTTTTTCGGACGAATTAACTTTTTTTGAATGGAAAAATTGTCGGGCATAATTGTGAATATTGGGCCCGTGAAAAATCACATTAGATACGTGAAAATCATACCCAATTTTCCGAAAAGATAAACGTTTGGCGTGGAATGAAGGGTGGACACCTTAAGAAAGATATTTGAATCGTTTAAGGACCTAAACTGTCCCAGCTATTGCAGAACTCTTTGCGAATAACCGTACCTGCTGTATTAAGTATTTAAAATCGATTTTTTAAGTAATAGTGCACAAATGATGAAATATGGTTTAACCAGGATGGTACTCCACCGCATTTTGCTCGGAATGTTCAGGAATATTTAGACAATGATTTTTTTGGAAGATGGATTGGACGTAGGGGTACAATAGAGTGGCCACCTCGGTCTCCAGACTTGACTCCCCTCGAGTACTTTTTGTGGAGACACCGTAAAAATGTGATGTATAAAACTAAGCCGAATGACCTCGAGGATTTAAAGGAGCGAATTGACATCGAATGTAGACGAAGCAAGGAGGCTGGCATTCTGTTTAATGTATTAATTTTTTTTTCCACAATATTTGGCCTACTGTCGGGACATAAATGGATAACATTTTAAACACATTACTTAGTTTCATTAAGTTATTGTTTGTTGTATGAACTATTTCTTTTTTGTATTGTATTGTTTCCATTGTTTTTTACAACCTACTTTTAAAGTTGGCATGCTAATTAGGATTTTTGTCATTAAAAATGTTACACACATCTTGCAGGTTTCCCATTCTATACCCATAACCCAGTGTAATTAAAATTTCAAATCTTTTTGTAAATCAACAAAACTGACACTGTCAAACATATCAGGTAACCTTTTGTTTGCAGGTGTTTTAATAAAAGGTAATACATTAAATTATGGACATGAGACCCTTACTTTTTGCAAAAACTGTTGGCTTTCATAAGAAGGGCTCATTATAAAAAGTATTGAAGGTTTTACTCAGATTTTAAAAAAGTAATATAATATAGACTGTTCCATTAAAAAAAAAACAATTTTCCTTTTATAATAGAAAAACCATAAACTTGGCAGCATTGCGGTTTCCTTATTTTTGTTACACGCTGTATATAATATAACTCACTTGTACCACAAATAACCATTTTCTTATGCTTAGATTAGCGCAAAGATATCGATACACATAAGTGTTTAAATTATTATGATATAATATGCCCTATTGGAATAAAAAACAATATCAAATTTTAGTTTTAAAATAATTTAAGGAATTGTGAATATTATGTCCTAGTTATAAAGCATGAAGTGCATCCTATTTTTAGTATATATAAATATAAATTCAAAATGAAAACCTGTTGGAACAATGTTTTCGTACCACTATTATCATTTTTTTTTGGAAATAGTATAGCAAAAAATCGATACATTAATAGAGAACAATTAAAAATGACTTCGAATTGGCTGCAAACAAACTAACTATAAATTTTGAAAAAGATTCCTTCAATTTTATAAATAAATATCATATAGATAATTTTTATAGGCAAAATTACAAAGATAATTGAACTGTTCTAATGAAAACGGATTGGATATGGTTGAAAGCATAAAAAATATTTTAGAAAGATATATAAGTATAAACTATTGGTTTATTAAATTATTTACAAAATTAAAAATATGTAATCGTATTCATTCAATGTATACAAAACATAAAAATCCTAATAATATAAATTTAAAAGGAAAAAACATACATTGTTTTCTAAAAAAACAGTTAAATGACTTGTATCTAGAAAATTTCGTAATTTTTTCATGGAAAAAATGATTTTCCAAAAACAATTGCAGCCTAATTTGTTATAAAAACTAATAAAAATAATAGAGAAGTTGTTTAAAATCTTTTTACCGAAAAAATACAGCAAGAACCTAAATATTTAATATTGTTGTAAACATATTATTCAGGGTGATCTAAGTAGAATATATTAAAGAACAGATTGATGTTATGCTACGTCAAAATGGACATTATCAGCAGAATTTCATTTTTTTAATATGTTTTTCTGCAGTTTACGAACATATATTTTTGGCCAAAAAAAATGTTTGGTGCTATATAGGATTATTAAAAAAAAAGAGATAATTGAAAATGTTTAAAATGGGCATTACATGGGCTGGTTAATTCAGATCCAAATCCTTTGTCCTAAGTTCAATTTAATAATTTTAATTAAATTTTTTGGAACAACGTGTATAGCTTCAAAATGTTAGCACATGTTGGTTATCGTTAGTTCTTTAGTGAACAGCCCCCAGAAAAGACGCTGAAAAATATCTACTTTTTCCGATGTTTCGGGGAAGTCTACAGAAACTTAACCGAAATAGTAAATCTCTGACAAAATAACAATTGAATGTCAATTTAAAGGTGTTACTTTTATTAAGACGAAAAAGTTATCTATACCCAGAGTATTAATTTATTGTATTTTGAGGTGTCCCTTTTTAATTCCATATCTAGCAAATTTAACCATGTGTTATTAAAATTAACTGAACAAGATTTTAAACAATTATCTTTATTTAACAATATTAAGCCACTTTCTTTTATTTCACGTTTTTTGGAGCATGGTTCTTCTAATTTGGGTGTTTATTAATCCTTTTGGCTAATGGTCTAGAAGTTTCACCTACGTAAAATTTATAGCATTGACACGAAATTTTATAAATAACATTTTTTTTGTATTTTCTGTTAGGTTTTGTTTTTGAAAAAGTTGAAAATTATGATCCTATGCCGCTTGTTCAGTGGAGACACAATGGTAACATTTTTTTATCTATTAACACCGGAGAACCGAAAGACAAATAAATTTACTATTATAAAATAAACAGACTTCCATTTTTAGATATACTTATTAAAAAAGATATAAACAATTTTGCAACAAAAGTATACAGAAAACCGACACACACTAACAGATACATTTTTACTCAAATCATCCAATAATGGTTAAAAAGGAAGTCTAAATTATTTGAAAATATCAAAATATTGTAGATGAAAAAAATTGTATAAAGTATGTTTTAAATCAAAATTATTATCTCAATGATTTTATTAAAACATTTTTTTATGAATTTGAAAATCCAAATGCCAAACAAAACCTAAATAGACCAATTACAAACCTCTTTACATACATACCTAACTTATCACATAAAATAAAACGAATAGGTAAGTAAACGTTTTAATGTAAAAACGATTTTAGGGCAGAAAATATGCTTAGGAGCAAACTTACAAAAACAAAGTCTAACAATAAACAAGAAATTACACAAAATGTTATTTATAAAATTCCGTGTCAATGCAATAAATTTTACATAGGTGAAACCTCTAAGCCATTAGCTAAAATATTTAAAGAATATCAGACTTACATAAAAAAATAGGGAATATCAAAAATTTAACTTTACCAACAAGTTCTAGATAACAGTAACAAAATTAGTTCGAATACTTCTAGTATTTTGGTAAAAGTGTGTGTGAAAAAACGTAAAATAAAAAAATTGCCTTAATATTGTTAAATAAAGATAATTGTATAGCATCTTTTTCAGTTAATTTCAATAACACATGGTTAAATTTGCTAAATACTGAAGTAAAAAAAGGACACCTCAAAATGCAGTGAATTAAAAAGAAATAATTTAGGTACACATAATTTTTTCACAATATCTTAATAATAAAAATAACTCCTTTAAATTGACATTTAATTGAGATTTCTGGTATAAAAAAAAGATTATAAAGCCCTTAAGTTCATCCAGAATTAAATAACATAGATTCAAACTTAAAGGCAATTTAAAATTTATGTTTTCTTACTATTGTTGTAATTATTTCCGGCGTAAAAACCAAAAATGCCCTTTTAAATTATAAAAATTTTGAAAATTAATTTGAATTTAAAAATAATAATTAAAACATTAACCAACTCACGCAAAAATATATAAATGTCCAAAACCTACAAAAAAAGCAATACGCACCAACAAGATAACTGAAACCGAGAACCAAAAAAAATTGCAGTTTCGTCGCTCTCACAAAAAAAAATATACTTCGTCGACGAAATCTGTTAAGCCGTTAAAAATCAATAAATCACGGCTGCAGGCGCGAAATCTCCGGACCAGTGAACTTGGTACTACTTAGACTTTCGCTATGTAAACAAACCGGCGGCGCGGCGGTACTACACGTTGTTGATCGCGTAATAGAGAGCACCCGAATGTGCGGCTAGTGCGGTACTAGTCAGGCGAAATAGTGCCTTAATCGGCGTACGAAACCAAAATAGTTTTTATCTGCCTGCCCAATTTGTATATATAGATTTGCTGCGGCGGTACTGGAACCGCACTCCCTGCGTGTACGCGCCGACCAATCAGAGAGGCCGATCCGGTACCCGGAGTCGTTTGTCGTGCGCGTACGATGGCAGGATTGTTTTGTTTTTTTTTATCTTTTTGGTCTAGATGTTCAAGGATGGACAGTCCTTTTGTCTGGTGATTCTACGAAGATAATTTTATGGTATCTGTTTTCCTTGAAAAACGAAATTTAAAAAAGTCATTGAAATTCTCAAACTTTAGAAATTTCGCATTTTACTTGGAATTGACGAAAACGTATTTTTCCCGACAGGCTATTTTAAGCACTTTCCATTTTGATATCGCATAAAGAAGCGCAGATTAATAGTCTTCATGTGGGATCTTGTATCAATGTACTTTTGAATTTTTTGAAATGACAAACCTTAGTGTCGTCACTTTTTGTCACTGTAAATGTATGTGGCATTCCATTTTTGGAGTCAGGAATGGTCACAATTATGACTTCTTAACTTATTTTAACATTGTCCATTTTCATTTCACAGAGTTCATTAGAACGGCACGCTCCAACAACTCCCATTACCATTACGACCTTCGTCAATAAGTACATATCATCGGGGGCTTCAAGCATGAACTTATTCACATCTTTCCCGTTAAACACATTTGAATTTTTGGGTCTATAAGCATCATTTTTCTTCATCATCACAGTTTTGGACATTTAGAAATATCTATATTTTCCTCTATAAAAAGAGTGGACTTGAACATCGAATACTCACACCATAAGCTTGATGGGGACTTCAAAATAGCACTTTTTTCGTGGAAATATGCCAAAAACAAGGTTTCTGAGACTGCAGTAGCCGTCTTGCTTTGACCCCAATTCTTAAAGGATTTATATGCTGCTTCATACCTTTTTTTCGACTTTTCTGGTAGTAGAGATAATCAAGCAATATTCGCTGATTCTTCTATGTCTGAAACATCCATTTTGTCCACACAGAATCAAACAATTCGACTTCTTCAAACTTTTTGCTATGAATTGTCAACTTGACGTTGCTGATAAAATAAAAACTGCTTATGTTGCTCTGGCAACGGATCACGACTGCCTTCATAATTTAATGAGAATGCTATCGAATGTAATGATAATGAAAATCCAAAAATATATCCAGCATTTTCTTGTAAACATACAATACAGGGAGGGGAAAAATGTTATATATTATATGGGATGTAAGTACGTTAACCAGTATCGAACTTTTTTTCTCGACTGGTAAATGTTACTTACATCCCTTATATATAGTGTAAATAACTATTTTTCTACAATGTTAAACAATAATAAACACCTGCTTTTTTGTTTGGCGCTTTGACATTGACGCGTGTCATTTATGGTCAATCAAAACCAATTTTGCTCTCGCTGATTTTTGTCGTAGTAAAACCTGAGTAAAAGTGTTTTTAATGGATTCTTCAGACAAAGATTTGCGAGGGTCAGTGTTGGAAGCAGCTGAACTGAAAAACTTCAGTCTGCTATCATCAAAATCACGTCATAAGTATGAGAAAGATTATATTCTGTTTAAATCCTGGTGTCAAACTAAAGGCATCAAAACTTTTTTTGGCATATTTCGCCGAACTATCCAAAATATGTAAGCCAAACACGCGTTGGTCCAGATACTCAATGTTAAAAAGTATGATCAAATTTAGACCTAAGAAGGCGAAAATTTTTTCAAAAGAGAAAGTTTCTAAATTTATAAATGAATCGCCTGACGAAATTTGTCTCCATATTAAAGTACCTACTAGATTTGGTTTGACGGGTGCATGTCGCCGAGAAGAACTAACAAAAATATCACTGGATCATACTGAAGACAAAGGGATCCCTGGGATACTGGTTACGGCGCCGGAAATACTCAAAAAGATACACAAAATGGAGGGTCTTGTAAACAATTAAACCCACGGAATTTGATAATTTTTGAATATAAAATAGAAAGTTTACCTTCATTTAACTGTTTTAAGAAAATAAAAGAAATGGATGAACCCCTTTTTCTAATAAAAAAATCGAAAAGAAATTCGATATTTCTACTGCATTCCAATGCGCCATATTCCTTAGTATGACAATTTGAAGAAAGGTTATCTTACATTGTTGTCAAACTTACATTATTGTATAGAGCTTAAATTTTTCATGTTTGTCTCCCGACAGTAACGGATTTGGCCCCCCCTGTGCCGATATCGAATGTTAAACTTCCGCCAGTGATGCACTTCGCTGTCGTTCGCCTTTTATATTAGGGCTTTAATAATAATGCCTACGGCGCCTAACCTGGTGCTAACCTGGTACCAATCCACCTAGTGCCTTCGCGCTCCTGCTGATACCGATCCACAACCCACACATGCATTTTGTTTTTTTTATATAATTTATATAGGTCATATATAAAATAAACTTGGGAACGTAGCATCCCCAGCACACTGGATTTCCATCCAACAGGCGACACTCCCGTTCTCTCTTTATTTAGCTGTTGTAATTATGTTGAAAAACGTTTAATAATGTCTAATATAATAATTACTTCTAACTTTTAGTTACAAATAATAATTTTTGTGTTATAGAGCATTATAATATAATCAATCTTTTACGTAGTTCATAAATTAAGTTTGAGAAAGATATGTTTTTAGCGATACCCCAAAAACAAGTTCAGTGCAACCTTCCCAAACCTTAGTTTTTTTGGATTTAATTTGAAAAAGTGATTCATCCATAAATTTTTGTGTATAGGAAGTATTAAAAAAAGGTAATCTTTCAAATGTATATTTTAAATTTGTCAAATTCCGTGGGTAAAATTGTTTACAAGAGCCCAAAATGGACTGTTTAGGAAGGGTTTTGGAATATATACAGGGGTTGCAAATACGAGGTAAAATTTGCAGAATAAACTGTTTTTTTCCTTAACTTTTAAAATGCTTAAATTTTTTAAATACGGTTTTCAAAATTTGATTCAACTTTTAGGGGAGTAACTTATTTTGAAAAAAATATTGTGACATCTGTCAAAAAATATTGTTTTTTTCCTGTAACTTCTGAACTACTTAAAATTTTTATATACGGTTTTCGCAGCTCCATGTAAATTTTAGAGACAGCCTTTATTTGAAATTTTTTTGCCCGTCATTTCTTTTTCAAATACAGTAGGTACGTTTTATTGAGGTAATTTAAAATAATTGGTATTTTAAAAAAAAATTATTTTCCCCGTAACTTTTGAACTGCTTAAAATTTTTAGATACGGGTTTCACAGTTTCTTGTAACTTTTAATGTCGTAATTTATTTTAGAAAATATTTTTGCAGCTGTCCAAAAAAACGACTAATATACCTAACTTTTAAATACCTACATTTTTTAAATGAGATTTTTACAGATAAATATATAGCATATATATCCGTAACCGGATGTATCGGCCTAACGGACGATTGTGAATCAAAAATAGCCGTCAAGGTTATGATAATAGTAAAATAAGATCGAAAATAAGTATGTAGGACTAGACACCTAAGGTCACCCAGAGTCCACAGGGACAACCTGACATATTATTTGTTGAATTTGTATGTTGTTAATTAGTCGGCTGTTGTAACTGATTTCCAGCCTCACAAGCGCATTATATCGGCGATTCCTTCTCTGCCGAATTGACTAGGAAAGTTGCTGATAAGTATCGAAAATTGGGTCCCGGATTCAGGTGTTTTAAATAAGCAGCCATTTGGAAGGGCATTTTTCCAAAACTGTTTATCCCAACACATTCTGTGGTACATTTTTCCGTTTCTCTAATCATTTTAAAATTCAAAATAGCGGCACCAACATGGAGGACGAATTTTGACACACAGATTCGAGCAAAATCGGTGTAGGTAAGATTGCAAATTTTGAATTTTTAAATTTATTAAATTTAAAACCTTTTAGTGAAAAAACAGTTATTTAGTTTATTAGATTTTAAACTGTATACACAGGAAAAAAGTATCAACTCAACTGGCAACAATAAGGAAGCCCAAAATATTTTATTTTAGGTTTAAAACTTTATTTGCAAAAAATAAATAAAAATAACAAAAAAACCACTCAAATAAATATGCCGATTTTAAGTGCAATTATTATTTTTAAGTGGACAGATAATCTGATCAGAAATATTTTATGGTCAGGTATACCTTAATATAAAGTAATGGCAAATAAATACCTGTTTTACTTTATACAGAATCTCTTAAATATCGGTAATACCAGTTATTTGGAATGTTGTGGTCATGAAGAGTTTAAAAAAGTATAGGAGTTTTATATAAGACCAGTCTGGGAAAGCCTTAGGTGTAGCAAAATCCTTTGCTTTTACTGGTGAAGCTTTTGATAATTCTGCTTATCAAATTAAATAATAAGAATAGCAAAAGAAGAAATAATTAACTAAATTCAAATTCAAATTCAAATTGTTTATTGGTGCCACTACAAAAAAATCCTTACACAAGTTTTTAAAATTATGAAACTAATTATTTTGAATCTATAGATTTTATTTTCAATACTGTTTATTATGTCCTACCTGTGCAGTTGCAGGCAGTAGAAATCGAGACTAAATTATAATCGAAAAACAAAAAATTTCCAAAATAATACATTTTCAAAAATGTAGATTGTTGTTTACCGTCAGGCTGTTAAGATAAATTACTACAAAATAGTAATTTAGGATATATTAACTATAATAATACACTCATGGACAAAATTATCGAATATTTTTAATTTTTCATTCTTTAAAAAAAAACTGATGAATCAAGTTATTTAAATGCTACCATTTGCAAGAAACTGTTTATTTTAAAATATTTTAGTGAACAATGTTAAGTTTTTACCAGAAGAAGATCGTGAAAAAAATTAATGCTAAACGTTATAAAAATTAAGGATATTTACATCTTATTTAAATAATAATTGGAAGGCAATTACAAGTTTTTTGATTAAAATTAAAGCACAGTTAGTAACGAGTATTCCCGCCTCGAGATCTAATTACTGCTTCCATTCTTCTCGGCATGCTATATTCTTGAGGAATTGCATTCCACTCTTCTTGTGCAGCAATCCGAAGCTGGGCTATTGTATTTAGAACGGGATTTCTTCATCGTATGCGGCGTTTAAGATCCAGGCGTTTAAGTCCCATGCATGTTCTATTGGATTTAAGTCGGGGCTATATGGTGGCCAATCTAATCTTTGAATGTGGACCGCATCAAGGTAATTAGTCACTATATCAGCTGCATGCGGTCGAGCATTATCGTGCATTAATATGAATTCTTCATATCCAATATGGCCGACATAAGGCAAAACATGTTCTTGAAGAATGTTTTCAATATACAAGTCACTTGTCATTCGTCCAATCACTATCCGTCACCACACAAAATAGGGCAAAGTTCGGTGCGTCCCTCCCAAGAAATACCGCCCCAGAACATTATACCGCCACCGCCAAAACTAACGGTCTCTCTGTAGACGTGGTTTCGATCATCGGGCTTCCATAATTGTATTCTGGTCTCATCCGTAAAGAGAACATTCTTCCATATTTCGTTATCCCACTGAATATGCCTTCTAGCAAATTCTAATCGTTGAACTTTGTGATTTTGGAGAAGACGTGGAACTTTGGCGGGCCGTCTTGGCTTCAAACCTGCTTCTTTTAATCTTCGCCTAACTGTTTTTGAACTTACATTAACTTGTCTTACATTAAGTAATTCATTTTTGAGATACGACGATGTCAATGTGCGATTTCGTGTAGAATTAAGTATCAAAAATCGATCATTAATTGCTGTTGTACATCTCTTGCGCCCTTGACCAGGTCTACGTACGTAATTTCCAGTCTCTTCATACCTTTTTAAAATATTCGATACTGTAGATTGACCTCTCCTTAGACGTCGTGCGATATCCTTCTGTTTATATCCTTCGTTATATAGAGTTACAATTTGCACCGCTTCAACTTCAGTGCAGTGTCTAACTGGTGGCATACATTACTTTTTGCTATTACTTAGTTAATTAACCTACAGTACCTTAAGTTCAAGCTTAATTCACAAAATATGTTATTATTTGTTTTTGATAAAATGCACAAAAGAAAATGACATGCGCCATTAATGTTAATTAAACGTCAAAATATGTTAAAACAAGCGAGTAATCAGCCTACTAGATCCTAATATTCAGCTCATGTACGTTTACGGCGATTATTAAAAATTTATTTTGAAAAAATAATGATTACAAAAAATATTCGATAATTTTGTCCATGAGTTTAGAACAATATGGTTTTAGCTACCTGTATAGGGACTTCTGATCCTGGTTTGTATTTTTCAATTCCAAATAAAAACTAAAAATGTCAATAGGCGGTACTAGTGCAGCAACTCAAGTAACAAATGTTAAAAAATATGAATGGAAGTTTCCCGTGCAATTATTTTACTTGCAGCATTCTTAACTTTTGTTTTAAATTAATTAATTATTTTAATCAAAATAAATTTCACGAATCCTCACTATGAGCACTTTAGATAATCTGATATTTGTAAAATTCAATTTTATTTTCTTGCTGAATGCTGAAGAAACGGGCGTGGGCATACCATTGTAAGTGTATCGTGGTGTTAATCATAATTTTATAAACAATGAGTATTAAAAGGGGACTCGTATGTTGCGTTATAGAGGCTGCTTTTCTAGAAGCAACAAGGCCGAATTAACTACTTACGATGGTTGGGGCTCATCTGGGCGAGGCGAAGTTTTGCGATGACAAAAAAACGGTCAATGGGGGCCCCTCGGCCACAACTCAAAATTTACATGATGACAAAAAAAAGAAAAGATCCTCAGTTTTGTATTTCGCTCGCTGATGTCTCCCGGGGCCCCACCACATTTGAGCCTTACGCGTTCTGTTCTGGGGCCACTGCTGATGAGACGGCGGGGCGTCGGGGCCTGAGGCAGTGGTGGGCCTTATGTAAAAAATAGTATTCGCATGACGTGCGACGCCGACGGTTCGGCAAACTACTTTCAACACTTCGAGATTTTAGTTTTAAATAAATTTGTACAAGCTATTGTCACAGATTACAAAACAATCAGTGAAGTAACACTTATTTTCTCGGTTAGTGATAGTGTCTGATTCTGTTGTTGATCAAAGGTTTATAATTTGAATCGGCCATTAAATTCTGATTTATTTTTTAATATATCAAATATATATATATATATATATATATATATATATATATATATATATATGAAGAGTCAGGGGAAAGAAAGATGAAAGTCCAGTTTAGGTCGAAAAAAAAGTAATCAGTGCAGAATGTAGCTTTATACCCATATTTTATCATGCCATACATGTACGAGAAAAAAACGCTGACAGTCACCAGTTGCAATGTCTTAAAAATACAGTATACTAGGAAAAAACGATGAATGTCCGCGCGTCAGCGGTAAAAACGCTGATAGTCCACTTTTGCGTTTAAAGACGATTCGGTGATTTTCTTGCTAATGGATTTTTAGTAGTCGTTTGAACTTGTCGAAAGCATTATAATTATTGTTTCACCGCGTGTGTTTTGTTTAAGTTTTGGAAGAAAGTGAGGTTAACGCGAAGAAGCGCAGAAAACTTGGACGAGTAAGTGATGAAAAAAGTTCGCCTGCAAAGCAATGTGCCTGGAAGTGATTGTAAGTGTAAAAGGTTAATGTGTTTTACTCAAGTAACTGAAGATGCAAGAAAGAAAATTTTGCAAACATTTAATAAACTGCCCACATACGACGAGCAAAACTCGTATCTTTCGGGTTTAATATCACTGATTCCTGTTCAGCGACGAAGACCCCGCAAACCTGAAAATGAAGTCGCTAAATTCAACGGCTCATCTTACCACTATAGAGTAAGAGTTCTTCAAGAAGATGAAGCTAGTATTGACGTTTAAATATGCTACAAAGCATTCTTATCGATACATGGTATTACAGGTAGGAGAGTTCAAACAATACAACGTTCATTAAAAATGAGTGGCTTTGCTCCAGTTGATGGCAGGGGTAAGCATTCCACCAGAAAGCATGCTTTGTCAAAACAAACAGTAGAATTGGTAATAAAACACATTTCTTCCTTCAATTCTCGCAGCAGTCACTACAGTATGAATAAAACTAAAAAAACCTACTTACCAGAAGACCTGAGCGTACTTAAAATGTACAACATGTTCAAAGAAAAGTATCCTGTTTGTAAAATTTCCTATGATAGCTATAGAGGCATTTTTAATAAAAAATTCAACATCGCTTTTGGGTATCCGCGCTCCGACACATGTTCGTTTTGTGACGAAATTAATATTAAATTAAAAAACATGCATTCTGAGCTTTCAAAAGTTACTGATAAAGAAGGGATAATTAAGAAGATAGAAAAATTGGAAGTAGAACGAAAACTTCATCTGAAGAAAGCAGATACGTTTTATAAAAGAAAAACAGAAGCCAAGAAAGAGAGTCGGAAAAAAGTTGAAATGGAATCAATCTGCATTGACTATGCCAAAAATTTACATGTGCCTAATATTTCTACTAATGATGCCTATTATTGTCGACAGTTATCCGTTTATACATTTATTATTCATTTTTTATCTACTAACGATGCGATATTTTACCCTTATCCAGAAACAGAAGGCAAAAAAGGAAGCACGGATGTGTGTTCTTTAATTCACCATATGCTATACAATCTCCTAGATCACAGAGTAAGAGAACTTCACATTTTCTGTGATTCGTGTGCAGGACAAAATAAAAATTGGACCGTTTTTCGATACTTACATCACGTCATTCATTTTCAAAAACGCCTAGATTCTATTCATGTGACATTTCCTGTGCGCGGATACTCCTATATGGAGTGCGATAAGGATTTCGCTATAGTAAACCAAAAAACTAGGGCAGAGACGCCTGAAGATTGGATTTCAACTTTCGAGAGCAGTCGGAATAAACCAACACCATTCAAGACCGAAAAAGATAATTACAATTTTTTTTACAAATGGGACACACTCTTAAGCAACATTTATAAAAAAACCTCCTCGTTTCCTACTAGACCAATCAAGGAACTGAAACTTTTAAAGGAAAACCCAAGGCTTCTCTACTACCGCACAGCTTTCAATGGAAACTGGCAATCTTCTGACATCGTGGGAAAATCGCTCAAATTGAGTCATGATAATAGGGAGTTTGAGATGCCGAAGTTTTCGAATAAGGGTATACTACTTTACGAATGCACATTATTATTAAATTTATTGTTTTTATATTTTTGTTTCAGATCCGTTGCCGCTTTCATTGGTCAAATACAAAGACATAGCAAAGCTGTCGAAATTTTGTGGACATGAAGCCCAAAACTACCTACGAGGCTTACCACATTAATAATTATTATTATTTAGGTTTATTGTTTAATGCTAAAATTATGTTTATTATGTTTATTTTGTAACATTTTTAATAAAAATGTTTTGAAAACTATAAAATAAGAGGAAATATTGATGAAACTCCCTGGACTCTCAGCGTTATTTCCCAGTAATTATTGACTCTACTGTGAGTTTTTGCTAATAACAATTATGTTTTTTAAGTATTTTGTTAAAATGAAACATTATGTTCATTGAAATATTATACATAATTGATTACAAACCTACTTCTAGTCCCATCGGTTTTCAATGCAGAACTATTAAGTTTCTAACCTTCAACTTGTGTTTTCTCAAAATCATGGTCCATGGACTATCATCTTTTTTTCCCTGACTCTTCATATATATATATATATATATATATATATATATATATATATATATATATATATATACAATCATTATTGTTAAGCCCCCGTTTATACAATGATATAACAATTTCAATCAAACAACACAAACTTTATTTTATTGGTAAGTGTAAAATAAAGCAATAAATGTTCTTCCAGCAAAATCTGATTTTTTATCCAAAAAGCTATTTTTATGTTCTGAAATCTGAAATGCGTGTTTAAACGTTCTATCTGTAGTACCTCCACCTTGGATTTTTACTTGTCTTGTTTTATGATATAAATTATTGTAACAGTGTTGCCATATCTTCTTTAGTTCGGGATTTCTGCTAATAAATTTTGTTTTTTAAATGGGGAATATTATGCCTTTATTTGCCGATTTTTTAAAATACTGCATATTGTTGTGGCGTGTCATTATATGTTACTCGCAAAGGCTAACCCGAAGAGCGACATTAAAAAAAAAGAGTTTTTCTAAAAAATCGTTTAACTAATATTTAAATGAGTATAAAAGATGTTTAGTGAATAGACAGATAATTTTATTTTTTCCAAGCTTCTTGGATGTAAGTTAATAGTTTTTGCCAAATCACAGCACTCTAGATTGAAAAATAAAAATTAATTAAAAACTAGCATTCAATGTGAGAATTGAATATGATTGTACTTGGAATATCTCAATCAGGGTGTTACAAATTCGAGGTACAAGCATTGAGATCTTGGAAACCGTAAGAGATACAATGTCGGTTAAAATAGGGCAAAGTTGCACAATTTAACATCGAATAATAAGTAGTTGACAAAGTTAGACATTTCTGACTACCTCCGAGGATATAAGTACGTGAGATACCAAAAAATCTGCTATATTCATTTTATTTTTTTCAGGCTGCATTTGAAGAGATATCACAAAATAAATTTTATATCTTTATAGCTACTTTTCATTATCAACAAGTTGGTGCACATAGATTTGAAATCCGACGTTTCTTCTTCGCGGTCAGATCAATTTATTTTTTTTTTAAAGACCTGCGTTTTTTATTTTGTTTTTTAAAAGACCTTGATTTCTAAAAACCAATGATATAATGCACTTATTCATTTAGGGTACTTAAAATTTTCCTTTGTGAATTTGGCGAAATTTTGGTTTTCTGTGTCTCTCTAACACATTGTCTTTTATGGAAAAATCTTAAATCTAGGTACTGTTCAAACATTAAATGTGATACATCATTAGTTTTGGGAGGTCGAACGTATCTTAATAATTAAATAAAAAATACAGTTCCGTATTTAAAAAAAAATTAAGTTGATTTTCAGTCTGAGTGTACATACTGTTTTCGTAGGTAAGTATTGGTTACAATTCAGAGTGTATCAAATTTTATTAAATGGTCTCTAAAAGTTTAAAAGATGCATTATATAAACTAAAAAAAAACAAAATCTTCGTTACCCTGTATCTCTAAAACAAAGCATTTCTGCACATGTCTATAGGAACTTTTATTCATAATTTTTGAAGTAAAAACTACCTCTAAAATTACATTATGACTTTTAGTAACACCCTGTATTTAGGTTTAACATATACTTGGCTATAGCTTGTTTTGGAATAGGATGTTGTGAGCTAGATACTTTCGTTTTAACTTTTTTCATTATGCTCTGTAATTTTGTACGTGGTCGCATTTTAAATATAGGGGTGTATATTGTATTCCATAATGATTTAATAACTAAGTATTCCCAATCGAACAATAATTAATCACGTTTCAACTGTCATTGATTACCTACGAATATGTTTTTCATTATTCGCATCCGACTCGTCATGACGTCATGCACAACACAGGCGGTTAATTTTAGACGCACATTTAAATCTTCGAACGCATGATGGAAAATGACATCATACCTTTTCAAAAAAACATTAAATATTTAGGAACTATATTGAACCAAAACCTTAAATGGGACCAACATATAGAGTTTATTTCCAACAAAGCTAGGAAAGCATCTAATATCTTAAAGGCATTCAGTAGAGTATGGTGGGGATCAGATCCCAGAACCTTGCACTTAGCTTTTAATGGCTTAGTAAAATCACAACTAGATCAAGGCTGCATTCTTATCCATCCAACATCTATAAAAAACTTAAATAAATTAAATAAATTTTTTTTCAAGGTCTAAGATTAATTACAAGTATGAAGTCTACACCCATAAACTAATAATATATAAAAGACACGAAATTATTCGGAAAATTGTAAGATATCTGGGACAAAAAGGGTAAAACTGAAGAACAGCTTAATGAAAATATAATGAGAAGTAAAAGATTGAAAAAATTGACAACGACAAATGTTAACCAACAATTAGGTGAAAATAACAGTAATGTTAACCAAAATTTAGATGAAAGTGATAGAAGCATTTATCTATACGAAAAGTACCCCCAAGACAATAATTATAAAGAATATTTAAAACAATAACTACTCAAGACACTTTGTAAGCAGGACCATCAAATAATAAATATTTAAATTGTAGTAAAAATGAACTGAAAATTAAACTCTTTTAGCAGAAACTGCTGAATTAGACTTAAACCATAGAAGGTTGTGGTTAGCCACCAAATTTGTACTTAAAATACATAGTTTTCAAAACCATCAACTTTTACATATTTTTCAATTGCTCTCTGAATTTATAATTAATAAAAGAAATTATTGGAAAACTAGAGAACCTCCGTTAATCTTTCAAGCTTTAAATTACATAAGTCCTTTTTTGCCAGAAATGGATATAAATGATAAATTGCCATGTTTTGACATAGAATATCAAGTCCAAACACAGGAAATTAGAACTATACATCTAAACCTTAAAAAAATTTTTCTAGATAACAGGCAAAATTTCATGTCTGCAACAATAAAATACAAAGACAAATTTACGTTTGTATACACAGATGCATCTAAGGGAAATAACAAAGTGGGGTTTGGAGTACACATTCCTAAAATTAACTTTAACTTCTCTTCAAGACTTCCAGATAAAATTGATATTTGCGCAGGGGAAATAATAGCAATAAACAAAGCCATTTCTGTATGTCTTGAAAAAAACATTAATAATGTTATTATATTCACTGACTCACTAAGTGCCATTTATAAAATTCAAAAATGTGGGGTTTTTCACAATAATGATAAAATTGCTTTATTAACCAAAAAACTTATCATAGATTCAATAAATAATAATAATAACCTAATTCTATCTTGGATTCCTGGGCATACCAAAATTCCCGGAAATGAACAGGCAGACAAACTTGCCAACGTGGGCAGAATATTAAATATTCCTATGAATATTAAAATAGATAAAAACGTTATTTTTCCTATATTAAAACAAAAAATCAGACAGATTTCACAATTTTGGTCAATTGGTTGGAACGATAAAGGCAGATGGTATAGAAGCATTCAGAGAAATTTCCCAAAAAGACCATGGTATCATAACATGACCTACATAGACAGGAGACATATAACTACAATCATAAGGATGAGGACAGGTCATTGTATGACAAAAGAACACTTATTTAAGATAGGAATGAAAGATGATCCATTTTGTGAATGTGGGCAAGTTGAAAATCTAAACCACATTTTCTTTGAATGTCCTATAAATATTGTGCCTAATGTAAATATATATGAAGAATTAAGGAAGTGTGGGCTGAACACTCCTATAAACATTCAAATGGTTTTAGCTAACATTAATATCAATATAATGAAAACAATTATCAAATTTACCAATGTCAATAAAATTAAGCTTTAAACAAAATTATCCTCCTTTTACACCCCATCCTTATCCAACCGAGGCAATATCTTACTTGTCCAATGCTCCCCCATTGCCCGGGTGCGAGAAGAGTGCATAATTCCTGTGTTGTACTGTTTTTATACTAACATCCTACACACTACAATCTCTTCAATAAGAAACAATCAAAGTTACTATTGTATATTATTTATTTTAGCAAAAAACGGCCTTCGGAGAGCTTTAAGCTCGCTAGTCCGAGGTCGTGTCTATTTTGGGCTGGAGAATGGCGCTGGAAGCAAAAAAGTGGCAGCCGACTCCACTTTGAGAAAGAAGAAAGAAAAATTACAGATTTCTGTTCTTGTTGTACCTACTTTGCACTAGATTGCTCCACGTCCGATAATTAAAATTGAAACAAGGTGGCTGCATTCAATGAAAATTGATATTCACATAAATCGACATTAATAAAAATTCGAAATCAAAACAATGCATATTAAATAAAACTAGTTACCTTATACCCGCTAATCTTTTAAATTCCACAACCATTATACAATTAAATCTCGTATTATTAACTTTTATTTATTTATTCAAATGTATATTTCAAATATTTTAATTTCCATGGTAAAGGGTCCGTGTTATATCCTTTTGATGTAGTATAAATTACAGATAAACGACTATCAAAATCAAAATACGGGGGGCTTATGGAATTGTTAACGGAATTGATATTCAAAAAAAAAATGGTATCGTAGAAGATGCTTTAATTTTTTTTGATATGCGATAAAAATAAATTAATTTTTTTTATTACATGACTTCTTAAATCAGATTTGCCTTCATACGGTTGAAATAAATTAATCTCCACAAAGTCGTTATTGCATTCTAATGTTTTCATGTATTAATATTAATTTAATGCGATACAGTTTGAAGCAAATACATTTTAATAAAAATCAATATATTAAATATTTAAACAGATTTTTGTATATGGCATTTATACAGCATCGATTTGATGAAATGCAATAACTAAGGAAAGACGGATGTATATAGAAATTTTAAGTAGGCTGTATACGTGTTAAAAAAGGATAAACAACTACTTTTTTGTGGTATCAGTTGAAATTATCTGCGAAGAAATTGCTTATCATAACAATGTCATTCGGTAAAATCGCTATCCGCAAAAATTCGATATCGAAAGAATTAAAACGAATAAAAATTGTATGCAGGTAGCATCATTTATATGTTTTGCAATTAAATTTGGTATCAAAGACGCGTGTGACTAAAAAGTAAAATGGCGTTCCATAATTTATCGATTTTTTTTGGATTGGAATGAAATTGGACGTTTTTCACTTTAAGTTTTGTGTCCAAATTTTTTATTACTCGGAAACATTTAACTTTAATTAATGATACATGACTGGTAATGAGTTTAACTCATTACCCTCCTTTGCAAGCGCAGCCAGGTAAAAAAGCATCAATCATATTCTCGTCATATTATATAAGAATACCTCTTCAAGATGCAAAATTGTTTTTGCAGCAGGTCATTTCACTAAAGAAGGTCTTTGCCTGAGATGCAAAAACAATGGAAAATTTCTGCAAAGATAACAGTCTATCAGACCTTCGAGGGAATGGTTTTAAAGCCCCTGATGACTACACGAAAATGCAAAACCTGTTTATACAGAGCGAAAGACGAACCACTTCATACTAGTTTAGTAATTAAGGTAACCTGATATTGTCTGAGCTGCTATTTTACATTTTCTGTGTAATTAATGAATTTCAAGTTCATTATCAACGATAATTGTTAACTACTGCTTGTAAATACTGTTTTGTAGTGACGAGACATTGTTGTATTGACGAGCGACCTGCCTTACATAAAAAAAAATATAAATTCCACTACATAAAAAATTATTGTAATAATTCCATATTTAAAGTGATAGCTGACGTAGTGGAGAGAATGTATAACAGTGTAATAGAATAGACTATACTAATAGAACAGAGTATATAAATTCTTAATTTATTTTAAAACGTTATTTTTCTAAAGCAATAGTCGGTTTTTCATGACATATTTATTTCAAAAAAGCCGTTAGAGCAAAGCTCTCCAATATTAGTTTTGAGAGTTTTTAAAAGCTATATAAAATACATAATAAGTAACACTTATTTCAAAGACTTAAAATTAGAAAAAACATTAGTCTCAGTCTCAGACTTGTCTTGCCTAGTGTTTTTTCTAATTTTAAGTCTTATAAACAGGTCTTTTAGAGTAAAATGGACGATTTCTTTGATTTATTTCAGACGCTATTTTCTAGATTGTGCAGACATAAATGAACATAAACCTGTCAAGTTGCACTCGACGATACATCCCCTTAAAAGTTTGTGGTTATCATATGACCCTTTTCGTGGGAAGATTTCATTGTTTCATTTAAGTTAAACTAATATTCATTGAAACTTTTCATTTGGATCGATAATAAATTATCATGCTAAAAATACAATGCAATATTTTATAATAGAAGCGCTTCAAAAAGATAATAAATTGTCATGTTAAAAATACAATGGAATATAAAAAAGACCATGATTTTTTTGGAAAGCATTGTTTTCTTTCAGAAAAAAATGGCTGAGAGAGTTTTTCTTTGGTTTATTTGAACCAAAACGCTGATAATCACAGGGTAACAAAATGAAAGGAAAGTAAAAGAAAGCGAGCGCTATAAGATACGAATAGAATAGTCAATTGTCATATTGTTTTTCCATGTTAATAGCTAAAATTTAAAAAAAAAAACCTTTTTTTTTTAATTTTCATTATTTTAAATCTTAAATTCTAACCTAAACTGGTTAGAACATTTTTACTTTTAATAGCCAAAGAATCACCATTTAAATTCCTTTACCTGACCACACTTATATAAAAAATTGGCCCAACTCAAGTCAAAATTAAAAAAAGGCGCGAAATCATCTGAAACTTTATTACTTCCCTAGATTTCATCCAAAATCTAGTGATTTTCGAAGTCGCAGTACGATTTTTTGAGCGTGAGACGTCTTTTGACTATTTTAATATAGTATAGATATATTCTAGAATTATTTTAATTCTCTGATAGTTAAAACTACTGTAATCGTCAAAAAAATCATCTCAGAGTCTTTCTTGTATCATTTTGCTTCTGAGGATTCTCACATGACCCCCGACGAAATAAACGTTCTATTATACTGAACCGGATTGGTCAATACGTCATGTGACCCAAAATAAATGAACAAGGTATCTTCTATTAGACATGTCTCCTGGAAAAGGAAATCTTGCTGTTTACTTAGTGATTAGCAGAAAATTCCAAACTTAAACGGCCATTTTTTTACAAACTCACATTGACGCGCCATAGTTAGGTCAACTAAAGCTCTTAGTTTCGCAATGTCGAAGATAAAAAAAATAAAATTTATTTATTAAATATTTAAAAAGTCAATGTTCTTCTAATGTCACCGCACCTTTAGAACGCTGCTTCTTGAAGTAAGACAACATATAATTAGAAGATTTGAACCATATCAACAAATACACAATAATGCATTAAAACACGTGCAGTAGTGAGGCTGTGAAAAGTTTGGTATCGAATAAAATATTTTTAAGCAAATTAATTTCTTTAATGTTAAAATTTATTGTAGTTTCACGACCCGCTATTGGTTTTTAAGCCACGCCGGTCACGTGACCCTGTAACAATCTTTACTCTAGACTATTATACTTTTTTACTATAAGGTTCCCTTGTCAATGAAAGTGGGATGGTTTAATATGTGGAGTTGTCGATCAGGTTTGCCATTTCTAACTAAAACTCTTGTTACTGGTGTAGTCTGATCTGAGGCTTTGGGTATTTCAGTTTGTATTTTACTATTTTGCAATAAAAGTAATTTCTTTATACTGCTTAGAAAAAATTTTTTTGTATGAAAATTTTATTGCAACATGTTTAATATTTACCGTAATATAAATTGGTATAAATATTGGTGTTCCTGGCTAGGCTTGGCATCGTCGTAAGATCGAACTTATACTGTGAGGTAATCTTGGCAGTGGCTAAATATGTAAATAATGAACTCTATTTTTATTCTTAGTCTAAGGATCGTTTCTCATCTTATGGCCTCAAGGAGTGACGTAGCAGCTCATACTTAAGTGAACGATAGATCTTAACCTCCTTTATCCATTTATGAAAAAATTTTTGCGAAAATATGTAAGATAACGCCGTAGGAAGAGAATAACCAAAATCCGGAGAGATCAATGCCTGATTAGGATCCAAACCCAATAGTTTTTAGCTCCTTCAGCTAGTGTCCCACTACCTGACCTTCCGAGTGGGTGCTCAGTCATGTATAGGGTGGCCCGTTTATCTTGAGACACTACCTTATCTCAGAAAGTATACCAGATGGAGCGAAAAGTTAAAGACATATGGGAAACTTTTTTATTAGTAGTTTTACGGAAAAAAGTTACCTTTTATAAAAAGTTCTGCTTTCTGCCAAAATAATATTAAAATATTCAAACTTGAGATTGCATATACATGGTGGTCAAAAATTCCAAAAAATCGAAATTGACTCAAGAGAAAAGTACCTTTAATTTTTATTTTATAGCAAAATGTAATACAAAATCTTACTTAGAATAAAAAAAACATATCCAGCACTAGATTCGTTGCTTCCTATCTGAAATCACTTCTTAAGGAATGTAAAACTTTGGCTTCTTACTGGAAAGTCCAGTTTCTTACTTTTGTTCCTACCTACATACCAGCATTTCCTTAGAAAAGGAATCGATTGTTGATAATGGCATTGTCACTGCCATTGTCAACCACAATATTGTATTACTTTATTGAAACATCAGTTTAAATATTATAGTAAAAAGAAATGCCGCTGAAATTAAGCAAAGAAGATAAAATTGAAATAATTTCAATTGTCGGAGAAAATTATAAAACATTTCGAGAAGCTGCAGACATTTTTAACAACAGACACCCCGATAAAATTACACATTTCACAACAGTGGGGAATATTCTAACTAAATTCAAGATTTTTGGAAATGCAGAAAATAACTTTATCAAGAAACGGAGTTCAAGGGTTGCGAATGACGAAACTACAAATCAAGTAATGCTCTCTGTGATAGAAGACTCTAAAAAGTCAGCAACATTGCCAAATACCGTAGGTAAAGATACAGTTTCAAAAATATTGAAGGAAAACAGTTTTTGACCTTACAAACCAAAATTTACACATACCTTGAGACCAGGACACTTTGAGCGACGGTTCGAGTTTTGCTGTCTGATACAAGGGGAGCTAGAAGATGATCCTTTTATGGGAAGACGCATTATTTCTACCAATGAAGCAACGTTTACTTCCAATGCGACTGTAAGTTCGCAAAACTGTCGTTGGTGGAGTGACGTTAATCCTAATTTTGTTATACAAACTCGTGATCAGTATTCATTCAAACAAATGTGTGGTGCGGAATTTATAAAGATAGAGTAATTGGACCAGTTTTTTTTCGACATAATTTAAATAGTCAACGCTACTTGGATTTTCTAAATACTTACTTGTACGATTTTATTCATGAACTACATATAAGTGAGAGGTTCCAAATATGGTACCAGCAGGATGGCGCACCATGCCATGGAGCAAGGGATGTAAGACAATACTTAAATTTTATCTTTAATGGACGAGTAATCGACAGGTATTCTGATATTTTCTGGCCAGCTAGATCTCCGGACTTGAACCCTCTTGATTATTTCTTTTGGGGCTACTTAAAAGTGTATCTAAAGAGGTCATTTCAGAATGTTGATCAATTGGAGAGGGTAATTAGGGACGAGATACAGGCCATAACGCCTGCCATGATTAGAAACGTTTTAAGAGAATTTTCTGTAAGAATGGTTACCTGTATGGAAAGAGATGGTGGATATGTTGAGGCAAATGTGCAGTGACGGAACAGTTAGTTTTTATTGTTAATTAAGTTATTTACATGTAATGTTATGTAAAATTAGTGAAGTTATTTTCTACATTTCCAAAAGTTTTGAATTTAGTTAGAATATTCCCCACTGTTGTGAAATGTATAATTTTATCGGGGTGTCTGTTGTTAAAAATGTCTGCAGCTTTAAAATTATTTCAATTTTATCTTTTTTGCTTAATTTCAGCGGTATTTCTTTTTACTATAATATTCAAACTGATGTTTCAATAAAGTAATACAATATTGTGGTTGACAATGGCAGTGATAATGCCATTATCAACAATCGATAAATAAGGAAATTTTGCTGGTATGTAGGTAGGAACAAAAGTAAGAAACCGGATTTGCCAATAAGAAGCCAAAGTTTTACATTCCTTAAGAAGTGATTTTAGATAGTAAAATGCAGTAAAATTCCACAAGGTCTTCATTTTGTAGAATCTACGAGGGCGTTTTAAAAGAATTGCAGGCTGTGTCAATATATCTAGCGAGGAAAGGATATCAAGTCACATGTCTATAACTACCCATAAATATTCTGTAAGGCATTTGGTTAGGGGAAATTTTGTTGCTTAAAAAGGTAAAAATTCGGGTGGTTATTCTTTATATAAATGGAGTAGAATATAGTCGAATGCGGTAATATCGTGCGGGTCCAAATGTCACCAACATTATGAGTGTGGTTGACAATGGCAGTGATAATGCCATTATCAACAATCGATAAATAAGGAAATTTTGCTGGTATGTATTTAGGAACAAAAGTAAGAAACTTTTGCCAATAAGAAGCCAAAGTTTTACATTCCTTAAGAAGTGATTTTAGATAGGAAGCAACGAATCTAGTGCTAGATATGTTTTTATATATATATATATATATATATATAAAATAAAAATTAAAAGTACTTTTCTCTTGAGTCAATTTCGATTTTTTGGAATTTTTGACCACCCTGTATATGCAATCTCAAGTTTTAATATTTTAATATTATTTTGGTAGAAAGCAGAACTTTTTATAAAGATTAACTTTTTTCCGTAAAACTATAATAAAAAAGTTTCCTATATGTAGAGAACTTAAGTAGACACACTGTATATATATATATATATATATATATATATATATATATATATATATATATAGGTCAGGAACCAACTTTTTTATTTTACGTTACGTTACGCTTTTTACGTCGCTTTCAATCATATAAAGTTTGATGGGTTTGTGATGCAACGTTTTTGATTAATTGCGTGCACAAGTCCTTGAATTTTGGTTTATAATCCACTATGAAAGCCGACATTTTGAAAGACATGTAGTTATTATCTCCCAATTTTGGTTTTATTGCTATTAATCTGCTTATTATTCTAACATTAATAGTTTCTTTTGAGAGTAGTGTGAAAAATTCATGTTTAATATAAGTTAAGTATAATTCAATTCCGGTCGTGTTATTAGCGAGTGGAATAGTTGTTTCTATAATATCATTTTGTATTCTTCCTGATAATAAATATTCCATTTGTCCCAAAATTTGTTACCAACCTCGGCCAAAATTCGGAAAAAAAATTGATTCGTAATCATGCCGAGACCTACGTAAACCTATAACTCGTTTTTAATCAGGATTCGTATTTAAAACACGTTTCGATGTCTCACAGGAATTCCGAAATAAATCTATGAATTATTAATTAAAGTATGATGTATTGCGACCTATCATTTCTTCGATTTCTACATATTAAAGTTAATTATTAGTTTTATTTAAAAAAAATAGTTGAACATATGGTAATGACGCAAGTCTTTTAAACTACACCTGGAGCTTGTCTGGACACTATTTGATTTTTTATGTTACACGTATTTCGGTTCATAAGAGCGTCATCAAATTTAGGCAACGTCTTACGCCCAAAAAACGTAAATACAAAAATTTCGGAATTTCCAAATTATATATTATCTTTATGTGTATAAAGTGTTTGTTTGTTGGCTGGGTAACAGCTTTCTATAATTTAATTAGACCCCTGTAGATTGAGATGCTACGTTTCTGATAATTAGCATTTATCTTCAGGATTTAAAATTATGTAACTAATCTTCAATACACATAAGAAGATTGGACAATGCTTGCAATCCTCGAAAGATTTTGTATTTGTTTAAACCTGCTTTCCATTAACTTTTTTATTGCTCATTCTGTGTACTAACACATCTAATGTCTTTTAGTTTTAAACTGATCGCGTTGTATGCCCGACATGCGCATTTATCGCGTTCAAAGCAATCTAAATCATTCTTGTGTTCTCAAACATTCACGCTATGCTGGCGTTCTGGTCAATTTTAGCAGCTGTCTAGAGCACCCAACGCGGTGAAGCCGCTGCTTGTTTTCAAATTGTGATTTTTTTCGACATTTATGGACGCTTTTATGATTTTTACAAGATATGTTGCGAGCTACCAGAAATGTCTTCGCGATAAACGGGTTGGCGACCACTGCGGTAGACTTAGGAAACATGAATGTTGTATTAAAAATAAACAAATTGTTCAATCTGCTGTAGCTGAACACCAGTATATCACTGGACATATTACAAATTTAAAAGAAACCAAGGTTCTAGCATAGGTTTCATGATTTTATAAACGAAAAATTAGCGAATCTATTAAAATTTTTAAACATACAAAAAATTTCAATAGTGTATCTCTATTGTTACGGTCTACATCACACGCGGAAACTGATCTTAACTCCGGGTCAGGGTTTGACGAGTACAAGTCGAGTATAAAAGCCCTCCTAAATCTCTTCGAGCTCATTCAGTGTTTAGATCTCGTGGGGTAAATATCCCTGAAGATGTCCCCTACAATTGAAGGCGAAACGTTGGATAGCAATTCCAATTCGACAAGGTCTATTTCCAAGAACCATGATTTCTTATCTTAGTTTTCGTTTGCACTAGGTCAAGCCAAACTCTGTAACTTCGAGTAATTGTAAACTTAAATTCTAAGTAAATAAATTCAATGGAAAGTTTTATTGTCGGCTAAAATTAGTTTAATTTAATATTATCATAAAAACAAGTTTTTTTCGAACGCTACCGCTTCCTAAATCCAACAAACCAACTAATCGGACCGTTATTATTGACACCAAAACATTCTGCGAAGATATTTTTTAAGATGACCAATGTAATAGAAGAAACAAACCATTTTTTGCCCATTATGTCGGTCGTTTCTCTTGTTTTGGATGAACTTCTAGCTTGTGCCGCTGAAATTAAGAATGCAGTAAAATTCCACAAGGTCTTCATTTTGTAGAATCTACGAGGGCGTTTTAAAAGAATTGCAGGCTGTGTCAATATATCTAGCGAGGAAAGGATATCAAGTCACATGTCTATAACTACCCATAAATATTCTGTAAGGCATTTGGTTAGGGGAAATTTTGTTGCTTAAAAAGGTTAGACAATTCGGGTGGTTATTCTTTATATAAATGGAGTAGAATATAGTCGAATGCGGTAATATCGTGCGGGTCCAAATGTCACCAACATTATGAATCAAATCAGAAAACACAGTGAATACCAAAATGTTGTTCGATTCTTTTATCGAGCTATTAAATCTCGATGGGCTATTTACAAATATACAGGGAGAAAGCAAATAGTTTTTTTTATTATATTACGCAATATTATTAAGATAATATTATTTTATATATTAAATGCCGAGGGACTAAATAAGAAAATTCACTAAATATGTATTTGGTTTAAATTTTTTGGTTGGCAAATTCATCTACGGCATATATTGTTGGTTTTTTAATAGATTTTGCCACTAAAAGAAGTTCTAGTTTCAACATATTGGGTAAAGAATTTTGTTTTTGTTTTATTAGCCAGTCATAAATATCACTTTTCTTCCAGGATGGAGTTTAGGTTGTTTATGTAAGATTCTTGAATGATAAGATGCATTGTCCAGAATGATTAAAGATGGAGCGTCTAAATTTGGAATTAGTTGTTCTTTTAACCACTTTTCAAACAGTTCACAATTCATATTATCATGGTAGTCCATACTTTTGGATGTTGAAGAAAACATTAAACTTGCACCTGGGAGAAATCCTGTTGAAGAACCTGCATGCAAAATGATGAACCGTTTTCCCGTCCCACATCCCTTTTTCTCTTGACACTTTTTACAGAAGATTTCGAACCACTAGAAAATATCCAAGTCTCGTTTAAAAATATCACTTTTCTAAATTTTGAATTAACATTTTCCGTGTATTTCTTTAAAACCTGGATACGCTGACTTGCTATATGTGGCAACTCGCAGAAAAATCTTCGATTACAGTCCTTTTTATATCGAAAACCCAACATTTTTATTAATTTTGACAACGATTTTAGTCCAATTTCCAATATGCCTCAATTTTTTAAAGCTTCTTTTAAAACTTGAAGGGTTATATTAGTTTTTGATGTGTATAAATTGTAAATTACATTACGAACATCCATTTTTACATTGTCACTCAAGTCTTCTGTCTTTGGTTTTTTTCGTGTACATTTCTTAATCTTCTTCGGTAGTAAATTATGCTTTTTTTCATGCACAATTTTCTGCACAGTCCTTATACCGATTCCCAGAGCTTTTGCTACTGTCTCCTGGATATTGCTCGGTGAATTTTCATTTTCGTAATATTTTATTAGATTTAATACCATTTTTTTCGCTTGTGGCTGCAAAAAAACCCGAAAATTGTTTTCTATTACTCATTGTGTCACTGATTTGTCAATCTGACTTTGAAGTAACATCGCTTAAAGATTTTTGCAACTGCTGGTATTTATATGTTTATCGTCTTTTTTCATATGAAAATATCATAGGTCTATCTAATTCATCTTCTGGATTTTATGCGGAGGATATGAATGATTACACGTAATAAAAGAAAAACAAACTTAAAAAGTTTGTCGTTGATAAAACGTATGACCCGCGCGATAACACTGCTTTTGACTATAGCTGAAATTTCGAAGAGCTCCGCTCGTGAGAATACACTAATATACAAATTTGAAAAAATGAAAAGTGGATCTATATTATCCCGTCTGCCATATTTTGTAAAAATAAATTTAATCAACAAAATCGGTAAATTTCCTTTACCCGAAACTTCCCTGGTTATGAATTTTTATTTAAAACCACGTATGTAATGTTGACATTTCTGATATTTCAAAAGTTTGAAAGAATATGAAATAGAAAGTGATCACTTTCTATTTCATATTAAGCATTATTTTACTAACTGCATCGATTCGGTCGATACTTGGTGGAAATCCATAACATAGATTTATTGTACTAATTAAAAACAAAACAATTTTTACTCAAAACTTCCACTTCATGTCATGTCTCGCCAACACTGTGGCTTCTTCAGATAATACAATTAGAATAAAGTAAAATATTTTATACCTAGTGTACAATGGGTTTTTTTCCATGTTTACCTATATCTATTTTAACAAAACATATTTAATAGAGGCGAATTGATCAGGTCAGTTTGATCGCTAAGTAATAAACCTGTGTGTTTAAGTTTATTTATTTCTAAAGATTCTAGAAAATTCAATTTTATACCTTTCTTTTCTATACGTAAAGCTTTAAAATTGTAAAAAATACTAGATTTTCCATAGTACGTAATACTTTTATAGTTAGCAGAAGGGTCTTTTGAACTGGGGTAAACCGAACCAATTTTTATAGTTTTTTTTCCTTAAAATATTATCAACCATATTTGAACTATAACTACTTTTTATTGTAATTTGTTTAATTAAGTTCAGTTCGTTTTGAAAATTTGGTTTTAATAAGGCTGCTAGCTTATGTTGCATTGGATGACATGAACTGTAATGTATTGCTGTATCTGTGTGTGTTGATTTATGAAAAACAAAAAAAATATTTTTATTATTTCCCCATTTGATAGTTAAATCAAGAAAGCTAATAGAATCATTTGTTTTATTTTCTATAGTGAATTTTATATTGGTATTTAAATTATTTATGAATACAAGAAACATATTTAGTTGCCTTTCTGTCCCAGTGAAACAAGATAAAATGTCATCTACGTACCTATGCCAATAAAGAAATTTATTGAAAAGAGGGTGTTGGCTGATTTATTTTTCCAGAAAATCCATACATATTTCAGCTAATAAGGGACTAAGTGGATTTCCCATTATTAGACCATCATTACCTGTATATATATTATTATTAAATTCAAAATAGTTTTGTTCTAAACGGACAGAATTTATATATGTTTTAAACATAAAAGTCTGTCAACAAATGTCAATGTGTCTTGAACCGGTATGCTTGGGAATAAATTAGTTATTTTGGCATATTGTCCCTTAAATTTTTTTAATTAATTGGTACTCCCCTGAAGTAAAATTAACATTCGGAAAGGCAATTTTTTTTCAAAACGTCCTGGGAGAAGCCAAAACGATTAAAAGAATAGTCTTAATAATAATAATAATCTTCCATTTTTAAGACAATTGAGCATGAAATAGCAGACATAATATAATAATAATAACAATATCACTTAGATAAGCTAATATGTATACAATTAATGTAAATTGAACTAAAAATGAAAAAAGAGCAATAGATTTCTACCAATAAAATTAAAGGTAAATTATAAAGGTTTTCATTCAAAGCACAAGAATCTATTCTTTAAGAGTGTTGTAAGCTTAGCGAGTATATGATAGTGTAAATCAATATCATTACAAGTACCGTTGAAGATATTCATAGCCTGATATAATGGCGTTTTCATGAGAAAATTGGTTGGTGGGGTCGGCAAATGGAAAACAGAGAATACTCTAGTGGACCTAGCAGGAACGTGAAAGAGGACTTGCTGCAACAGCATCGGGCAGTCAACGTAGTACTTACATAACTTTATAAGAAATGTAACCATATGATAGCATCTACGGCACGTTAATAACGGCAGCTGAAATTGCTTGGTCAGCAGAATCTCATTAATGCCTTTAGCAGGATACACGCTTTATCCCGCCTGAACATTAAAAACTTAGCAAACTTCCTCTGGACACTCTCTAATTGGCTGACATATTTAGTATAAATTGGATTCCATATAATTGCACCATATTCAAGTCTCGAGAGTACATAGCTAGAATATAAAGTTTTAAGCATTGAAATGTTCTCGAAACCAGTGGAATTGCGAATTATAAAACCCAGCGTCTCTAAGGCAGAATTGCAAATTCCATCAATGTGGTCAGTAAAATAGAGCTTAGGATTGAATACAATTCCAAGGTCCTTGAAAGTGTCACAACGCCGAATATTGTTGGTATCTGTGTTATATTGAAAGTCGATACTATGGACTTTATTAGTGTATGTCATCACGAAGCACTTTTCCGCATTTAATGGGAGCTTGTTCATTACACACCAGCGTTGAATAGATTTTATATCCTGCTGCAAGGAAACACAAGCATTTATATAATTTATAACGCGAAAAAGCTTCAAATCGTCAGCAAATATCAGAACATTACTGTCGATGTTGTCGCAGATGTCGTTAATAAAAAGGAGAAAAATAAGTGGGTCCAGATTGCTCCCTTGCGGTGCCCCACTTGTGGCTGTAAATTTAGATGATTTGTGTCCACGGATTTCAACATATTGCGAACGGTTGCTTAACTAGGACTCAAAAAAAGAAACAAGATCTCTGCTGAACCCCAATTTGTCTAGTTTATATAAATGTATGGAATGGTCAACCTTGTCAAAGGCTTTCGAAAAGTCATTGTAAACCACATCCACTTGCATCCGGTTTTCCAGGGCATTGCCGACAAACTGCGTAAAGCATGCCAAATTGCTTATTGTACTACGTTTACTAACAAATCCATGTTGATTAAGAGATATCAATCCCCTAACCTGTGTGAAAATACAATCGTATATTGACATTTCGAAGACCTTAGCAAATACCGGAAGCAAAGAGACTGGTCTGTAGTTCGATATTACATTAACATCACCTTTCTTAAATACCGGAATGATTTTAGCTTTCTTTCATACATCCGGAAATGTGTTTAATTTCAGAGACAAATTGAAGATATAAGAGAGAGGTGCCAGATCAAGAAACTGGGAATGTTGTCAGGCCCACAGGTAGGTCTGTCCTTTAATTTCTTCAGAGCAGCAAGTACAACCTGCTCTGAGAGGTGATTCAGGGTGATATTCAAGTTTGAGGAAAGAGTATCGTTAAAGGGAGTAAATTTGCCCGTGTGCTATACACTCGGGAAAAAGCCAGCCAAAGCGTTTGCTATTTCATCGGGCTCTGAAAATTGAAGATCTTAAAGCTTAGGAATCTCAGGTATAGCAGTGGATGATTTTTTTGCTCTAATATATGACCAAAAGGGGGTTGAATCGCCTTTGATAGAGTCCTCTACTTTAGATATGTAGTTTTTGTATGCCTCGTCCATCAATCTCTTGATTCTTCCTCGTAGCTAATTAAACTGGTCACGGTGATATACTGACTGTGATTTTTTGAGTTTTTTAAATAATCTATGTTTACGCTTTATACATTTAATGATTTCAGCTGTGAACCAAACAGGAAATGTTCTCTTACGAATGACTGACCTGGGCACACACAAATCAAATATATTATGCAAACCCCTGTAAAGTATATGACATGCCTCATCAACATCATTTGAAGAGTATAGTAAGTTGGCATTGGTACCATATCGTAGAGAAGTGGAAAGTTGGCTTTTCTAAAATTAAGTTTAGTCTGAGCTATATTGACAGGAAAGTTTTTAAATTTTGATTTGACATTTATTGAGATGTTCAAAGGCGGATGATGACTATCCACTTCAACCAGAGGGATTATTTCTCTATTTACATTGCAATTCACGCTAGAAAGGACTAAATCTAAGATCACATTATTAGCATTCAGAACATTGTTATACTGTTCTAAAGAGAGCAGGTTTATGAAATTTGCCAATATTTCGACTTTTCGATCTCCAACAATAGGCTTAATAAAATTAGTCACATTAAAATCACCTAATATCAACAGGTTGTTCTTGTGTATAAACCTGAGGGCCTCGAGATACTCAAACAAAGATAAAAAATCATTTACGGCAGTAGATGGGGGTATATACACAACTAAAATACAAATAGATTCGTGCTTTAAATGAAGTTTACAGCCCACTAGTCAACACCCACAACATTAACATCCTGAAGATCAACCTGTGTTGGTTTGAGTTCTTTCTTTACTGCTAGTGCCACTCCACCGCCTCTTGATATACCCATTCCAGTGAGGTTTCTGTCACATCTAAACACCGAATATCTGTCATCAAATAGTTCGCTTGAAGATATATTGCCTTGAATCCAACTTTCGGTGATGTCAACAACGTCATAATCACTTCCACATATTGATTTATAAAATGAATCAGTTTTTGTATTCAATCCCCTAACATTCTGATAAATACATTCAATGTCACGGCGAGACGATCACGACAAGCAGCTGTTAGACAATGTATCTAGTTTAAATTAAAGATTTTTGGAATGCCGTTAATATACCTTATTTTGAGGTTAGCTTCACCATTTTGAATGCGAGCATCCATGACTTTTTCAAGGTCTTGAATTCTTCTATTTGTTTAGGTGTTCTATCAAAGCTCATAGTGATGTGTTTGTATTCATCATGATGCCTCAGATCTTTCACTTGTCGAATAATGGCCCTGACATCGTTGGCTGAATTTAGTACAATTTTCATAGGTCTGGTTCTTGATGTAATCTCCTTACCAACTCGAAATACTTTGATGTTGTCAACTTTGACGTTAGGACAGAGTTTCAGCACAATATCAGTTGCTTTCGCGACATCTAAGTCAATTCTTGATGAACCGTCTGAAGGAACAGGTTCACTCATAACAAAAATCATTAGATTCTTCTGACGCGACTGTCTTTCGCTTAGTTCTCTAACGAACTCACTCACAATCTCACTAGGCGCACCATACGACACGTTCTGTCTGTTAGTTGACAGCTGCTTTTTGATGTCCTCAATTTCCCGCTTTAGATCGGCGTTAATCTTAATTTGTTCCTCATATTTAGCGAGAAGCACAAAGGATTGAGATTTCATTCCATTTAGTTTTTCCATGATGTCATCCAAAGACACATGACTTTGTTTAGGGTGGTCTGCAACACTGGTGATCGAAACGTCATCGTTCACCACTGCAGTAGATGGGCCTGGACCTATAGAAAGACGATTCCGTGAGTATCCAGAGTTTGACGACCTGCCGTGACACATCCCGATCACTACCCGTTAGGGATTGACATGAGTTACACATCCATGTTGGTAGCTCCAGATTTTTTCCACGTCGTAAACTCTCTAGCTGTTAACCCTGAACATCCTTTGTGAAATCATGACAGACAAACACTACATGATATTGAAGGCGAATTAGCGTTTATTGGTTTTTCACAGTGTGAACATTTTGTATTGCACGATTCAGGAGCCATATTGAGAATCCAGTAGCAAAAAAAAACTTTTTATTAAGAGGCTTCAATTTAGAGAGAAAAATGTTAAAAAAAACGCGTATCATAAGAAAAAAATTAATTAAAAAAGAAACAAATCAGATATAAAAATGTTGTGAAGTTTTTTTCCTAAGAACCCATTTATTAAGTACATACATATAAAATCAAAATAATTTCAGAACTGCAAATTTTCGCTCCTGACAAAATTCATGTAAAAAAACTACTTTTGTCTGATTCCTCGTATATACCAGACCAACGCAACCCTTATAACACGCATACCTAAAAAATGTTAACAAAACATAAGCCTGCAAAACGTAAAAAACTGTTTGTAAACATATAATTTTGTTAGTTATAGCCATTTAAATTTAGGTTAGTTAAATTTAAAAAAATTGCACATTAGTGTATAAATCTTTGACAGAAATTCTAAATTTTAAAATTAAAAACTTGTTTTGTTATAATAGATTTTAGATGAATAACGTATTTTTGCCCTGGCAGAAAAATCTATTTAATAAACAGTCAAACGTAAAATCTTGATTTGATTCAAGTGACCCTCGTAATAACGGTCAAAGAAAAAAAAACGGTATCGTTAGCGTCAATGAGTTAATTTGTTTGCTATTCTATTTATCCAATCATCAATCTTTTTATAGTCTATACGTATAACATATGCGGTGGTTATAAAGTTCGTATCATCTTATTTTTTGCGTTACTCTGCATATTTTTGCTCAAGATTTTTTGTAAAACAGTTTGACGCAATATTCCTCGAATTTCGTGATTTGTTTTTGAGATTTTAGTTTTTCGAAATCAAATATTAATAAGCGGGGAAAAAAGGATAACATGTTTTTGTCAAATTCTATTAATTGGTTCTAACTAAAATTTGTTGCGACATTTCTTTAAAAATTATTGTCAGTCGAAATTAGGTTTAGCTACACAGAAAATTATCGAAGGTAATTAGCAGAAAATATACCAGCAAAAATTGTAAACATCCATACTCGCAGGAAAAAGAAACTGAAAATTATGGTTTTTTTTCATACCTGTCAATAAATCTACTTTCTACTGATTTGCGACCTGTAAATCAAACATTACAGAATCTGACACCGTAATGTGACATTTCAGTATTTGATACCGTAATATGTTGCTTAGCAACACTACCATGTTATCGTTATTAGGAAGCAATTATTTGTCAGGGTTGACTTTGACACTGTCTCAAAAAAATAAGAAATAAAATATTTGGTTTTATTTATTTGACAGTGACAAGCAAAAGACAATCATAATTAGCTATGGAAAACAATGGTTATAATATCAAATTCAAATTTTTTATTTGGTTTCGAACACTATAAATATAGAAAGAAACACGTCAAATAGAAATGTAAATAGATATATGACAAGTACCTAATATAAACTAATAACAGATATATCTAAATATAGATCACAAAACATAGTATATAATTTTTTCCTCGAGTTAAAATCCGTTCATCAGCGCGGTGTCCAACAAAATATTAATAATTCGTCTGTTTTATTTTTGAATTTATTT
>JAUTXW010002239.1:0-414140 GCA_030620095.1 Kuschelorhynchus macadamiae | reverse complement strand
ATAAGAATCAAACAGTTGGACTTTAAAAGTACCTTTGAAACTCTGGACAGAACAATTCTTTGAAAAAAGATTAAAAATTATGGTGCTTCAGGTAAAGTAAGTGATTATATTTCCAACAGACATCAAAGAACAAAAAGGTGAGTCACTGTCAAAAAATAGAAAGGTTAACTATGATGTACCACAAGGGACAATTTTGGGGCCATTATTGTTCTTATTATATATAAATTATATTAGTAATTTTTTTCTGAATTTGTTTGCTGATGGCACTGTAAGCAGTGCCAGTGTTGAGGATAATGTAATCAAAATGAACTAAGAATTAAAAAAGGTGGAGGAATATATGAATACTTTATTTGTGAATGTTAAGAAAATACTAGTCATAGTTTTTTATTTCCATACTAATGAATTTGCTAACAAACTAAAGTTATTTGGACATGGCTTGAACTATGCAAATAAATATCAACATCTTAGAATACTGATTGATTGTAAACTAAATTTTAAAAACCACATTACAATGTTAAAAAAAATTAGTAAAAAAGTTGGGTTTTCTAAAAGAATAAGTCAGCTTTTGTCATTGTCATCTAGGCCAAAAGTAGCACTGCATTTTGAATACTGTCCAGCAACTTTGCCAGCAACTTTGATAGATATTAGTGAAACTGATAAATGTTACAACGATGTGTTAGATTACTAAGATTTTTTTCAATAAATCAAAGACTGGTTGTATTAAACATATTATGGTACATGTAATGATGCCAAAATATATGTCAAATAAAGTAAAATTTGTTAGAAACGTGCACGCTACTGGAAAAAAGAAGGACCATTAAAGTCATTTATATTTTATTACATATTACATTTATAGGGGTTAAATAATTTTATAACTGCTTACCATTGTTAGGTCTGTACAAAAAAATAGGGCAATTTCGTAAACAAGCTGTAATATTTGTGAAATAAAATTAGTGATATTGAATGTTGTATTGTGATAGTATTGTTTTGTTAAGTTCTTTCTGTGCATTTGTATTTTTTATAGCAGATTGTTGGTAACAAAATGTATTTCATTTCATTTCAAAAACTGCTGTGAATATATTTGCATATCACACTATACAAACGTCACTACAAGGTGCTATTGTCGCTCTCTGGAACATGGTCTGTAATGATCCATATCAACTGACGATTCCGATTTCGCTCTTTTTGTGGTTCTACAGGCCACCATAGAACTAGTAAAAAATACAGTAACAAAAATAACTACTCCACTGGGTAATACCACGACCAACTTTAGATTACACTGTTGACTCCCTGCTTTAGTTGGCAGCAATTATGTGTAATATCTTTGTATTTCAAGTTAAACCAACGCCATAACTCACAGTCTGCCAGTTGTCCTGCATTGCTGCCAACACATTGACCCCTAATGTCAAAAGATGTTCTCCCATAACTTTTTAAAACAAGACAACCCAGTATAATGAAACAGTATAATATATTTGGCCTCAGGTCTTCGTGGTCTGTCCAAACAAAAAAAAATATGCTCTCAATTTTACAGTTTTATAGATTGCTTTTGCAATAAGTCATAAAACAAATGACTAATAAAAACATTAAAAGGGAACAAGAAATGTCTAAGCTAAGTAATTAAACCAAGATATGTATCTGAGTTTTAATGCAAAATATTGTATTTAGTGGTGGTCCATTTCTTACTTCTAAAGAAGGTTTACTGAATTATTTTATTTTCATAGATTTCATTTCATAGGCTAATTACTGCTGCATCTTTAAATGTTCTTTTCTTCATTGTTCTTCTCGTAGGATGATAGTCATGAGACTTAAATTAAGAAAGAAAGATCAAAAAACACACGCAAAGGAAAACAGATAATAGTCTGGTGCAACTGACTGCCTGGAGACCCAAATGCCAATTCTATGGGTAGAAGCTGGCTTCATTCTACAAGAGAAAAAAGAAATTTAATAAAGCAGCATTAATAACTCAAGATCCCGGATGCTTTATTAGACCTTCTTTAGGCATACTAAATATTTTAAAAATGTTATTAGATAATTGTAAGCTTAGACTGAGGCGCATCTCCTACACACAGCAATGCATATAGATTAGCATAAATAGCCTTGTTACCACTTAATATATTCAGGATTAACTTGGACAATGAGTATAGTCAAAAAAACGAAACCTAGTGGAAAAAAATGAAGACAATGAAAGTCCAAAACACATCTGTTATTCAGCATGCAACATTGTCTAACACCAATTCAGTTAATTTGCTGCAATTCAAATTAACTCACCTGTATCTGCCTAAAACCCAATGTCTACAGGAATTAAACCAGAAAGCACTACATTGTTAAAAAAAAAAATAAAATATAAATACCTCGATATCAGTTCTGTCAGAGCCATAATTCTCTCCGCATTCGACCACTTCGAAAACTGCGCCAGCCAATTGGACATTTCCGGGGGAGGATTGTCCTTTGTAGGTATGACAGGCCAACAACGGCTATTCGGAGTAGAACTAGGATTGGCTCCCCTTGGGGTATTTTGAGTATTAGCAGATGGGGAACCGGCATCCTCTTTACCTTCAAGTACTGACTTCTTATTCGGACAACCATTGTGAACGTCCAGTTTCCTTTTTCTCTGTAAATTACAGAAATATTTAAAATTCTTCTCAAACATGAATTATACAGGTTGAAAGGGAAATGACTACAACTATTTTAACAGGTAAAAGTACAATGTGTAGATAGAAAGAAGTCATAGGTGTATAATATTAAAATCTAAAAAGTAAAATTGTGCTCCAACACATAATATATAACAACAAACTACATCACACTTATACTTAACAAATTAACATATAAAGTAATCAATTATCAATTCATACACTTATAAAGCGTTAGTCAAATTTAAGGATGAATGGTTATGGGTATTCAAAATAGAAGGTCGCTCGTAAATGATACTAGTCGAATACATTATCTAAGTATCCCCAAATAAACAACAATAGTCAATAGTTTTTTTACTTCGAGTTTAAATTTATTTGTAGATGCCATAGTTTTTGTTGACAACGGTAACAGATTAATAATACGACCACCGGCATACCGAGGAGACTTATACATTTCTAGATTGTGCTTTAAAAGCGAGACATTAGACTTATTCCGAGTGTCATAGTAATGGTAAGAACTATTAAGCCAACAAAGATGCTTGTTCTTATGAAAATAAATCAACAATTTTAGTAAATAAATTGAGTGGACAGTAAGAATATTATTTTTGCGGAGTTTCCCTACACGACGTTGAGTATGACAGACCAAAAATAATCCGAACAACCCGTTTCTGTACCACAAATACTCTACTAATGTCGGATGATTGACCCCATACAACAATATTGCAGGCAACTGAAGAATAAACAAAGGCATAGTAAACACTTAGAAGGGTTTCAAGAGTTACATAATTCTTTAAAGAGTTTAAAACATAAAAGCTCTTATTGATTTTTGAACACACCTTAGAAATTTGCCCATTCCAGGTTAAATCACTTACATAACTAGCTTGTAACCATCTAGATCAAAAATGAGACCATATGTTTTGCATACGGTTTTTATTTCCATACAGATTGTTTTCGCATGATTAACCATAACTTTGTTTTTCCTACACCAAGAAGAAAATTCCTTCACAATAATATTGGCTTTCCTCCTCAATGCAGCCATATTAGGATCCGAGACAACAACTGTGGTCTCATAGACATACAAGAATACTCTACCCTGGGAGATATGTTCAGGCAAATCATTAAAGAAAGATACTACCCTAAGATGTTCCTATATTTTGATCAAAACGATCAGACTTTGAACCGTCAACCCTCACAGAAAATGTCCTGTTAGTTAAAAATCAAATGATTCAGTCGTTCAAGTTACCCCTTATCCCAAAACTGTATCAATAGTGTCAAAAGCGCGAGTAAAATCAAAAGAGAAGGAAATTACAGTTTCTCTATTATCAATCTTATCTGTCACATATTTAACAAGGTCAGCGCAACCGCTTTCAGTAGACAGCCCCCGGCGAAAGCTATGCTGACGATCTGAAAAAACATTATATTTAAACAACATTTTTACATAAACAAATTTAACATCATCACCTATTTTATAAGAATAGGCTCGTTGACTTATAATGAATAATGTTCTTATTCTGATCGATTTGTATTTACGAGATGAAGTAACTCAGATTGTTGATAGCCTTATCAATAGGCTTATTATGCAAATTTTAGTTATTTTTGTAGATAAATACAAATTTGGCAATAATTTAGATAATAATGCATATAATCTTCATTTTTGGGCAAAAATATTTGTTTTCCAAAAAAAAACTACATTTAATAACATAGTCTAGAGTTTTGTAAATGTGTTCAGATTGTTTGTTGTGGTTAGAATGATAAACAAATTTCTTTTTTTGGTTTTTCGCGACCCAACAATAATATAGAACTTAAAATTGATTGAAGCAAATATTTAAGAAAGATCACATAGCTCAACATGTGGACTAGTCAGCCCCTGGAATGTTTATATTATGTATCGAAACATTCAATAGACAGACTAGTCCACATGTGGGTATGTAATTTTATTTATTTATTACAAACTCAACAGGTCCGAAGACCCAATTACAGAGTAGGAACTATAATATATTATTCTAATCTATGACTTATTAACTATAGAGGTCATGGAGGGTATAAATTTCTCATCACATTTCATTTGCATATTACAAATAACATTTAGTGGGAAATTAAGAAAATTACTTGTTGTAGCCAGCTCTATGTAAAATGTCACAGGGTTTCTGATTCTGTGCGAAGGTACATATAAATTAATTTGCTCTAGTATTGCTGCATTAACAATCCTGTAGTACAATAAAATGTACAATAAAATAAGAGATGAGTTAAGCATTATTTGTTCTTATGTTTCAAATGTATATTTATTCCTTGGTTCTGGTATCCTTAAAAAATAAATACCTTAACATGTTATTTTGTATTAGTTCTATTGCATATTTCTAAATACTGTAGTACATTCTTCAAACTACCAAAGCATACTCTAATTTACCCCTTACAAAACTTAAACATTGTCACCCGTATTCACTAAAAAGGTTTAAATTTAGACCAGGTCTAACTTGACAGTTATAGGTTTAAGATGACATATCCAATGATTGAACAAATAATGTTTCTAAATGTCACAATTACAAAATGACAGTGACATAAGCGAAACATAACTGGCTAACCATGAGTTTTAACTACCATGGCAACTAGACCTGGACTTAATCTTAAATCTTTTTAGTGAATATGGGGGTGTATGTCTTGTACAATGTATGCTAGTAAAATGTCTAGAAGTTAGAAATTAGAAAGCTACTAATTTCTGCAACCCTCCCCAATGTTTTCTTATTAATTTGATAATTATATTCAATTGGTAATTTTTCCTTAGCCCATGTAAGCTTATGTTCCAATTCTCTTGAAGTTTAGCAAATAGGTGAGTCTTCATAACTTATGATACCTATTTTTATTTTACTATATGAGTTTTGTGTCTTTATTATTATTATTACTGTGATTTTATATTCTGACTTTTGACCAATTTTTTAATTACTTAAGTTCTTTTTATTGATAATTACCTATAGAAATGCCGCATGCTTAATAGTTTCTGTTGTATAATTATTAATAGTATATATAAGCAAAAAGTACCCACTGATAACAATAACTATCTGCTTTCTACAAACCAAATGTGATTGCAAAAACAACAAAAGCCGCGGGCGAAGTTGTTCATACTCGCTATATAGCTTACTAAGGATTTTATGTGAAACCCAGTCAAATGCTTTCTTATATATTCGCTTCAATAAATTGAAAGTTTGATATTTTTATTGGGTTGACAAAAAGCCAAAAACGAAATTTGTTTTTAGTCTACAGTCTATACTTTAGGCTACATCTTATTCGTAAATGATCCATTTTGGCTATGACAAAAAAGATGTAGGTAACAATAAAAAATGAATTTTATATAACATTTACAATTTTCGACCATAACAAAAAAGGTTAGTTCCTAGAACCAATTGGCGATTTTAATTCGTAGATTCCATCGACCTTATAATACGTTTTTTTACACTCTGGATGTGAAGTAACTGTTGCTGCTAACAAAAAACTACAAGTACCCAACATACAGCAACTGTCAAATATCATAGCCAAAATAATAAAAAGGCTGTTCAGAACCAACATCCTTTTCACTCAGATCCAATCATTCGAAGTTCAATGAAACCATTTTTGCAATTTTGCTTGTTTATCCAACGCTATAAAAGTACTTGAGAGGAAAAGGCTTTTTTTGTAAAAAGTGTTGAAATAGAACATGTTATAATTTCTTGAAACACAATAAAAAATTAAAATAATTACCAAAAATTAACCAGTGTTTTGCAAAAAGAATGCTGGTTATCAGATTTCAAAAAATATTAGCGTGTTCTTGGATAATAAAGAGAAAGAGTATTTGCCTTAAAATAATCTGAGGTTTTAATAACCAGTGATTGTTGTTTGTTAGTTTATTGTCCAATTTGTCTCCTGCAAAAATTTCATTCAAAAAATAAATTACATATTTTTTATCAAATGTAACTGTAATTTACTTAATAGTATATTATTATATGTTTGACTTATGGTATAGCCTTTTGGGGTTACGACAGCCAACAACTTTTTACTTTTACTTGGCAAAAACGGGCTTGTCGTCCATACGTCAATAATTTGCATGTGCAAAGCTGGGGTAACTTACTTGCCTATTAATACTCGAATCTGTATCTCTTATACATAAAACACATGGAATATTACCAATTGAAAAGGGCTTTAATACCAGACAGAATTTAAAATTCCTTTTTCCTAACCTTTAACAACCTTCTTAAAACACTCAATTTTATATGAAAGCAAATAAACCATACAACCATCTCCCACAAATATTTAGAAAACTAGAATCTGTTAAATTGCTCAAGAAAAAAGTAAAATGTCGCTAACCTAACCTGAAGGAATTTTATGATGACAGTTTGTGAGTATACCATATATTTTGTTTTTTTTTGTTACTCATTTATTTTAGATTCTGTGGCTCAAATCTGTACAAAGCTTTCAAATCTCTTATTATATTATAAATTGTAATGATGGCTTTTATTATAGCTTAAAGTTTTTTATATTTATGTGTACCTACATGTGTATAAATATTTATAACTTTTTATATTAAGTATTTATTTAGTGTATGTTTATTTATTTTATTTTTTTAATGATTAGACCCTAGTATTCTTATATTTTAGTCTTACTTTGATAACAGGAATTATATTCTCTTTTAATAATAAAGTATATTTTAACTGAATTTATCACTTTAAGGCTGCGGCCATAATTAGTTTAATTTTTACTGCCTTACCATTTTTTAATGTATATAAATTCTATTTTGTTCCTTTTTATATAAAATTAACACCCATTGTCTAGATTTTTCAATGTTCATTTTATAAATACACTCTTTTATTAACACAAATTTAATATTTTCTTTTTTAGGTGCTTCATGGTTTCAATAGTTTCTCTTACCTTACTTTTATAATACCATGAGTCTGATGTAAGAACCTTGGTATCTTTTATATTAATCAGCTGTCCTGTTGAGTGCAAGTAACAAGGAATTTTATAAACTCATGATTGGAAACGGAATTACATCTTTAGGGGACCATAACCCTTGACCAATCTTTTTGTGTGTATTAGAGATTGCATAAATTTTAGATCTCCTTAGAATCACCTAGCACCCCATATAAAAGGTAAAAATGCATTTCTTAACACTAGTCAGGTATAAATACTAGACTTTGCCGCCAAACATAAACAACGACAAGAAGGATCACTTTAAGCTCCGCCCCAAATGTTGCCTTTCTCGCTCGCTCATCGATGTTACTATTTCACAGCAGAATTTACTGAATCTCAGCTTTTGTTCGGCGAAACGCATATACAGGCTGTAATATCTATGGCCCGAGAGCATTAACAGTCTGATATACCGGAGTGTTTTGATAGTAACCGATCGGTGACGGGTAGCATATCCAGTAAGAGTCGCGCTAGCCATTCACCTGGCGTTCCACTCGGATTGGTTATACGTTCCTTAGCGTGCTTTCCTTGCTACTTTTATAGAACCAAAGATATTCAATAAACGCAAATTGAAAGATGTTCTTTGTACTACTTTAGATGAAATATTGGTTGGTTCTTATTTTGTTTTTATTAGTTTATTTTAAACTAATATAAATAATGATATTGATATAAAATGCAGGCATAATAAAATGGACAGCCGCTTAATGCATCATTTCAGTTTATCCATACCCTTGCTTCAAAAGCTGAATTGTAATAAATTCCGGTAATTCTAATAAAAACAAAATATTTTTAATTGTTTTCTATATTCGGGAAGCACCCGCTTTCGATTGAAACTATGCTATTTTTTTTAAATTATGAAAAGTCTCCTACAAATGATGCTACACGCCAAAGAAATATAACTTACCAAATTTCTATCAACAGAATCAACATCATTTCTTTTAAGTAATGAACTTTTTGGAGTTGTATTATGGCTTGTACTAACAATTACAGAAGAAAGCTCATGTACATCATCTTCATCCTAAAATATAGAACTTCAAGTGTAAGTATTTCACACTGAATTACTTAACTATCAATGAACTAAAAAAAACCAAGATATGTAATTGCAAATAAAAATAATTAATTAATTAATTATGCAAGAAGAAAATCTGAGATGAAAGCTAAAAAGAAGTTTGATGTTATAATCTTCAAAAAAGTCTCAAAATATTATTCTTGTGTTGCAGAAAAATATTTAAAATTTATAAAATCTATATTGTGCTCTTAATAATTTGCAGGAAAAAAACTCTTCTTGCTTAGATGCTGTAGAACAATGTAAAAGATTTAGATTAATACATATAATTTTTGATTTGTTTTTTATTCCTTTTATATAAATGATTTGTGCTTTTTATTTATGGTATTTGATGTTTTGTTTTTATACATTTTGAATTTGTGTGTTTGACTAAATATTTATTTTAACTTTTAACAACCAACATGACTGTTTCTATATTGATTCGTTTTATTTTTATAGGTTAAAATAGGACACTTTTCCCACATTTAATATATGTTTTTAATTTACAATTGCCCTTATCAAGAAGATACTAATTTTGAAAATAAACCATATTTTGAATTCAATTCCGGCCATTAGCAATATAATTGTCGTCCAATACCTTTAAAAACATTTTTTCACAAAGAAATAACCTCGGAAATAACAAATACTGGCAAAAAAATACTATCAACATTAATATAATGTACCTGGCTGTTTTTTTAGCATCAGTGCAAGGAGTATTTAGTGCTTTCAGACTGGTGCATTCCAACTTAAGAAACCAATAGGGGTATAAAAAGCAGTTTTTTTATGTAAATATTACAATGAATGTGTTTAGTAACACATAAACAGAAACAAATTTCTGTTTTACTTATTATATATGTACCATGTGCCTGTTTATATTTATTATAAATTAATTGATTCAGCTTCCTTAACATTTGCTGACAACAGATTAAATTAGTTAAGGCCTTTATAAAATAAAGAAAGCACTGCCCGAACTGCTATTAGCTCTTGCTACATGAAAATCATTTACTCTTCTTGTAAAATAATTATGAATTTCACCCAGCAAAACCAAAAAGTCATCAAAATATGAAGGAAACATGCCCCTACTTAGTTTAAAAATAAATATCATTGTGAAGTAATATAATTTCTGTCTCACTGAGAACCATTTCAATGTTGTAAGCATAAGATGTATTGGAGTGTATCGGCTACATCTTAAAATTATTTGCATTCCATTATTAAGTAATATATGCAATGATTGAATGGGTCCATTTCCAACAAGATATAGAACAGAAACGTAGTAATCAAAATGAGGTCGAATAATAGTTCTAAAAACAGTAATTTGTGCAAACAAAGGCAGATGTCTTGAGATTCTGGAAACGAAAAACAGTTTTTTTTTCTATTTTTTTCCAGATATATTGGTAATGTTTTTTAAATGATAGCACATAATCCAGGACAAAACCAAGATACTTTATGTCAGTCACTCATTCATTGTCAATCTTAGGTTCAAAATCTGAAGCATCAATACTCTTAATTTTATGATGGCTATGAATTATCATTGCCTTGGTTTTGGTACTATGGAGCTGATTTTAAGGTCCCCTAGGGAATTGACCTGTATTTAAAGAGACATTAATACAATTTAAAATTGTGTATGCCAAAGTTTCAAAACTCTCTTTCAGAAGCTTTGAGTTTAAAATACTATTAAGATTTTTACATACTTTAAGAGATAATATAATTTGTTTCAATTTCTGAAGTGTTATAGGCTGAAATTTATCAAATCTGCAGTTTATTGCAGGCAAATCTGCATCAGAGCACTCAGATGGAATAATAACACTACTTACTATATCCTTAACACTATTCACAAACTAAGAAAGAAAAAAGTTTTTCTTGATTTGAAAATTTCATAGTATACAGAAATTGAAATAAAAATTTAGTTTGGATGATGATATTATAACATCAATATCTGCAGGTCACACCAGTTTTCTAGATACGCGAATTTTTCAAATCATGTTAAATATTGAAAGAACATTTAGAGTAAAACATTTATATATTTTTGAAATTGGGAGATTATGGGGATTCCAATAAAATAATAACAACCTGGAGTTTCAGGTGAAATCCTAAAAACTTTTACCTTTAAAGTTTATCTTCTATCTAAAAATACAAACTGTAGGGGGGAACAAAATATAAACAGACACCCTGTACATGAGAGACACCCATCAAAATTCGACAGCAACTAAAGATTTAAAATTACAACTATAAAATAAAAAGTGTCTATATCCCAAAACTTGACCGTGTAGATATTTACAAATCACTTTTTTGCACATATTTTTAGTAGCATTATAGTATGTTATAGTTCAACTTTTTAAGCTATAAATATATAAACACAAAATCAACTTTATAATAATCTTATTATTACAAAAAAATCAAACCGACGCAAAGCGACCAAACTCCTGATAGTCCATTAGCAGCACAAGCAAGGCAGCGTTAATGTTTGTTTTTTCAAGTGAAAATTATAATAAAAATGAATAGTAAGTGGTGATGTTGTCTGTGTGTGGAAAGCCTTAATTTAAAAAAAAATACCCAAATTGGTAAAGTAGAAGCTGTTGGTGTCAGCAGACAAAAACCCACTTTGTGTTTTAAATATACAGATTTTTTTCTTCACTTTTTTTCATTTTTACATTTTTTTTAAATGCTTACTTAAATTTATTTGTTTAGTTTTCATTGAACACATGAATTTAAAAAAAACCTCAAGTTTTATTTAATTGACTTAACTCAGTCCTATGCAGGTGCATTCTATTGTAAATTTATAAACTTTTGGGAAACAGTCATTTTCTTTACAATTAAAGTCAAATTTCTTAACCCAGCTTAGTCTGCAAGAAAGTCGTATATGATACCTTTACAATTTCTTCCACACAGTCTTCCCAATTTTCTTCTCTGTTTATACTATTTTCATCCTCACATTGTTCTTCTATAAGTCCAAGTTCATTAAAAAATAATGCTTTTTCAATATTAGCATCATCATCTTCTATATTAATTTTTTCAAATAATTCTATTGGTTGTTCTGAGTTACTCTGGGAAGTACCTAAAATATAATATATGCCAACCAATGGAAATTCGAAATTAAGTAACTAATTTATAATTTGAAAAAACATTAAAAATATAAATTGCATTACAGAAAAAAAATAAGCTTATGCTGTTTTTACATAAAAGATAATAATGGACTGGCTAGTAGGGTAAAATTAATGAAGAATCTTGACTATCCCTATATTAAAAACAAAATTGAACATCAAAACCTATAAAAAGTGATTTCCATGTAATTGGTTAGTATTTTATTTGTTCTAAGACCTTTGTGGATTTTTGGGAGTTTAAACTAATTTGTATGCTTAAGAAAGCCTTTAAGGGCATTCAATGCTTTAAATATGGAAATTTCATTATGAAGCAACATTTTAAGAACAGAATGGATTTAGTCATGTTTTAGACAAATTAAATTACCCTACTTAGACTGTTTTTTCCATTTAAGATACAAGAAGTGATATATCCAAATTAGTGACCTGTGTAGCAAATATGTAAGAACTAAAGATTTAGAAACATTACCAGATATTTTATTCCAAAAAATTCTAGCAAAATCCGGTTTTTAAAATTTATATTTATTGTTTGACAGTTTGTTCTATACAAAGACACATAATGTTTTTTATTACAGTTTAATGACATTAACAAAATACATCTTTTACTGCTTGTTATAAATCAGAAATACAAAATCTGTATTTTTAAGGGACTCTTTTAAGCTAGGAGCGGGTAGTACCATCTTCGGATTTCTATTTCCATTTAAACTTGGGCGAGTCCCCTGTGGATTTATCAAAGGCCTTTGACTGTGTGAATTACCAAGTATTGTTGTAGAAGCTGGAAGCATATAGATTCAGAAGGGTGGCAGTGGGATGATTTCATTCATATGTGGTTAGGCGTGTTCAGACTGGGCCTTTTAAAAATAACTTCTCATGACCTAAATCCTAACCAGGGTGTGCCACAGGGATCCGTCCTAGGTCCATTACTATTCCTTATATATAAGTAAATGATACTCCAGATACTACAATTCTTTAACATGACTTAAATGTTAATACAATTATTTCCAGGCCTGATGTAATTAAATTCTTGGGAATGACAATAGATAACTCTTTAAAATTGAAAGCCGTATAATCAATTTGTGTCACAAAATTCCATCCAGCTATCAGTGGAGAGTTATATCCAATTATATCTATACCAAGGAATTCCTAGTTTGCAATAGTGAAATCAAATCTTAAGCATGGTATCTGTTTCTGAGGTTTATGTTCTTAATACCTGTATTTGTCCTTCAAAAACAAGCAGTAAAATATATGTGTAGTATTAATATTTGTATATTCATTAAATACAATATTTTAACACTTTATTCTATTTTTAGTTTAGAAATCTTCTATATAGTTTATAAAAAATATAAGAATGAATTATATTTGCCCTCACGTTATAGTATACGGCCTTTACTTCATCTTAGCCTACCAATTCCTTAAACTGAATTCATTAAAATATCACTTGAATATATGGTGGTAAAAATTTTATTTATATATATACAAAAAATATAAGGAATTCAATGTGTTTCTTCATGTCTTAAAAAAGCAGCAGCTGTATAGCTGAAAAAAATGTTTTTATATATAAAAAGATGAAGTAGCTTTGACGTGTTTCACTGTTTCAGAGTTTTTTGATGACAAAACATTTACCCCAACCATGTCGGTTTTCAATTTGACTAAGTTGACTGACATCTGTTTGAGCATTCTCAAAATATGAATTTTTTACACTTTTACATCCCTTAAACATAATAATATCCAAATCTAAACCCCGTGAGACATCGACCTAGACTATTTGCACCCTCATACAGACATGATTATTTTATTTTCTAAAAATATGTTTTTTTGTGTTCTAGGGACTCTGAAAGGTCGAAAAACCCTTTTTTTTATTTTTGCTATTACAATACTCCCCTAGTATAGAATAATAATACATACAATATAATATGGGCTATTATATGAAAAAGTAAAAATGTATTTAATTGCAATGTGGGATTAAACTGTTCATCAAAAACATTATTTTGTGTAGAGGGTGATTAAAAAATGGTTAAATAAAGATTATGTAATCGAGTAGAGGTCATTACTAAAATATTAAAAATAGTTTATATCAAAATTGATTTTTGGAAAAAAAATTCAGCTTACATTACTTACTTACTATATATAACACAGCAAACATTTATTGATTAAATGTGTTTTTTGTTTTTTAAAAACTATTGTGACTTTCCATTACGATTACTTGAAACTGTAAGTTTGGAAGAATAATTTATTCCTTATTGTTTGATTTATTATTCTTTACTGATTTGATTGACTTTACCTGGTATTCTATCAGGACAAGCAGAATCTATAATACATACAGTTTCGGTGGGACTAGGGCTAGTACAGTCTTGTTTGGAGATATCTGAGTGGCAGCGTTTAGAACTGCAAATGTCTTCAAATGTATTTTCTTTTGCCTGGCATGCTTCTGCCATTCTAGTACTGTCAGTTCATTAAAGCCACATTTATCAACGGTTCTGAAATAAACTTAATATTAATTTTCTTGTTAAATTTAAAAATTACTACCAAGAAACAATCAGAATATTAATGAATAATTCAGGGTACAAAGGAAAGAATAAAAAAAAAGAGACGGTTATAAAATGCTTCCTACAATGTGGCCTTAGCCAATTATTGATGGGTATGAGGCCACCCATTACTTACTTAGTCTGTAAATAAAAACCAAATAGACCTAAGTAACAAAACATGTCTGGAAAAAAAATTGTTCAGCATTCTTACTTGGTATGGGATTAATAGCCGAACAGAGGGGAGTGTGTAAGAGGCCTAGGCATGATTTTCGATTGTGAGCTGAGGTTTATACATTACATCAACATTATTTTCAAGGCATATAAAATGAATATGTTATGAGACTGTGCTGAAACTTCAATATTGAAGCACTAAAATCCAAAAAGCTAAACATTATGCCAGTCCACAGCACCACATTTTATGAAAATGGACCATACTACAGTAGCATAGTAAAGCATTCAACAAGTAAATGGTATTAGGACATTTAGGGAAGCTGTAGTGACATATGCAAAATCCAGATGCTTCTATTCATTTACATTTGAATATTTTATAGGAAGAAAAACCCGCCATTTTAAATACATATTTTGACTGTGTGTGCTGTGTTTTTATTGTCTTTTTTTTTTAGTGATTTTAGAAGAATGTAATATTAATGTTATTTACTAATTTAGTGCCCTGGAGCATATTGTTTTTTGACATAGCCAAACTTTTAAGATGAAGTCTATTGTAGGTCAAGATAAGAGTGCAATAGCAAATATGTATAAAGAGTATCAATGGCGTGCCCATTTTGGTTCAAGTAGTTTAATACCAAATTGTTAGATAATAATATTAATTGATAAGTTGTTGTTATTCTGCTTTGTTATAGTGTTTATGTTTAACCATTTATTACATTATTTATTATTATATACACCTTATATTTCAACTATAGTGCCTTATTTAAATCCAATACGAACCTTAGACAAAACAGAATAAAAAGCCCACATTAACGTAAAAGATACCAAGATTCTTACATCAGTTCTGGTTTAACATAAATGAAAAATTAGAGAATCTAGTGAAATTACCAAGCACCCTGAAAATTTCAACCGAGAGGCAGGCTACATGCTACATAATTCATGAAAACCAATCATCACAGTGAATCACACGTCGGTGGGCACAGGCAAGGTATAAATACCTGAAATTTGTTCATCAGAGCTCATTGAGTGTTTTGATTTTGTGCAGTGAAGATCCTTGAAGATGCCTCATGCAATCACAGATGAAACATCGGAAAGTAATTCCAATTTGACATGGTCTAAACCTAAGAACCATAAGTTCTTAATTGACTCCAGCCATGAAAGCTTTCATATTAAGTTAAATACCTATCACACAAAGCGATTTTTTTTTTGGTTTCGCCAGCAGCTCTCACATGGCCGAATTGGGATCATACATTTTTTAAAATTATAGTTCCTTACCTACAGGCATGGTAGCACTACTTCTGACAAGTGAATAATTTTTAAAAATGTCATGTAGTTAAAAGAGATTAAAAAAAAAGTAAAATCATATTTCACCACCTAAAGGAAGGTAATTTAAAAAATCCAGAACATAGTTTTTAGTTATGTAATTACTTTTTAAAATCACTGACCGAGAAATTGTTCCACCCCTTTAACCCGTCTGCTACCATGTTATCACAGTGACAACAGATGTATAGTTACCAAATATATGATGTTGCCACTATGGCAACAAACTTGCTAAATGCACTATTCAAGGACCAGTATAATTTTATTGAAAGTGTTTTAGACTAATAGAGTGTAAAATGTTTTTCAAAAAATGCTTTTTACGTTTTGGAAGATTAGGAGTGATAGAATGGAGCATTGAGGGATACCAATGTACATCTTTCGAGATATAGAAAGACCAACCGCAACACAATCCCCCTCCATTCTCTCCAACAAGGATGTTAGCTGGGCCTGTCACACCCATGCATTCTATTTTTTCACAAAATCCTTCATGGTCTACCATGGCAAAGGTCAAAAAAATGCCTACTGGCGAATTTTTATTGTTTAGTGTTTTGATAAAAATTTGATAATTTTGAATTAAGGCAGCACCGAACTCTGAGTGATGAAAACTCACCTATCAATAGAATAATGAAAAATGGCAATAAATGTGGGCGTGATTTTTTCAGTATGGCGACAGAATCTTTTAAAAATTATTTAAAATTCTCTTACTAGTATAATTGATATATTCATGCATAAATTTTACCATTTTAATAATGACTAACTTTAACCTTTTTCATTATCAAGTTTGTGATTAACTTAGTTTGTAGAGTTTGCTTGTTTTGTAATATCTATCCTTCCTGTAACCATTCTGACTTTCACACAAAATGCTATTTTTATTTACAGCAATTAGTTCTAATGAATCTCTTACATTTTTCGTTTAAAAAAATAGAAGTGGGTTTTTGCAACACCTTTTTGGTAACTTTTAGCATTAGTAATAAGGTTAAGTCAAACTTAAGTTCTAAGGGGTAAACCACAGCTGAAAATGTCTACAAAATAATTCCACTTTCTTCATGGTAATTCCCTCGGTAATTCCACTTTTCTACATGGTAATTCCAGTTACTACACTGGAATTCCACTCATTTGTACACCATAATTTCACCTGTGGTTTACCCGTCAGAACAAACATTCATGTACAAATTGTAACTTTACTTTAAATGCTCCTTTTTGAGCATTAATGATAAAGTTCTTTTAATTTTATCTTTTACAGTCAAATACTAAAATTTTACTTTTAAGATGTCAAGTACACCACTTAACCCAATTTTTTTTTATTTTTTAGTGGAATCAAGAATTGATTGTTTTACATATTAACGTTTATAGTTTTTGACTTTGAATTTTACATTTTAAGTTATGTGTCATTATTAAAAATTAAAATAATCTCAGTGTGAACAGGGGCAGACATTATGGAAAAAATCATGAAAATCACAGATAAAATTAAAAGAAACGATAAATATTACTGCCTTAACCCACCTTAAGAATGATTTTCAAAATTCAACATGTAGGTAGTAAGTAATGGTTATCCAGGAATCATTTGCTAATCATAGATATTTCTGAGTTATGTGAATAAGTTGCAAGTAACAATATATATAGAAAAATAGGTAAAGGTTGAGGGGTAATATATGCACTGAATGCTATGATATACTTGCATCCCTTTATACCTTTTTGCAAATATTAAATTGTATTACGATGTGGAAATGATTAGAAAATATAGTACCAATATACCATTATTTTTTCTACAAAATATCTAAATAAATTGGTGTTTAAAAAAAATTCGCAGGTTACGTCTGTAAGTACAGGTAAGAACATTTGATCATCAAAAAATAACTTTATTTTAACCTTTACGTACGTTTACAGAATACCAGAAGACACCTCCAACATCAAATTGTATGACTTTAATAAAATAGAGGCAAAAATCTCAATGCATCGTGCCAATAACTTTGAACACGCGAAAAACTGCACCCAGAAATTTTACCTAAATAAATAAAACATTGATTTACCTTATCATACTATGGTACGCAATTGTATAATTAATTTTTTGAAGAACGCTGATCAGATATTTTTTCTATTTTTTTGTTTTTGTGATGTTTTTTTATTAACCAAAAGATATACCTTGACGTTTGCTCGACGTCATAATTGTCAGGGTTAAAATTAAATGGGCTTAAATGACAAATGAATGATGTCGAATTCTTGTCCAATGAAAATTATGACATGAAAAAAGCTATGTTCCGATTTTCTTCAACTGAATTTGATGATGAGTCCCCACCAAGGAAAAAACAAATAGTCGGAACAAATAAAGCATCGTGATTGGCTGTAATAGTCCATAATAAAAACGTAATTGAGCCAGGCAATTTATTTATTTTTAACCATAAGTCCGAGTCTCGCCGCTTGTCTAGTCTTGGTTGAAATATTTTTTTGTTGTTTGCACAAAAATAAAGTTTTATAAAAAACGTATTGCGTTTAGGTTAGCCCCGGTTAGGTTCTTTTTTTTTGAGATTATGTGAAAAAGCACATCTATATTAAAACAAGGTTTGTCAAACGAAAGACTAGGCAAACGACGGGACTCAGCATATGTTTAAGAATGAGAAAAGGCTAACTTATACGCAATCTGCTTTTTAAAGCACAATTTTTTTCTGTGCCAAATAAGCAAAAATATTCAGGGCTTGGCAGCGTTCCCAGATCTGGTACATTTTAATCGTCTGTACAAGAGTACATTTTGAATATTTTTGGTACATTTCTACAATATTAAAACATGATCGGGAGGAGGACACCAAATTTTTGAAAATAAAAATAAACGTACACCTGGCTGACTGCACAAGTGTTTCGGCTAGCTAGGTTTATTGAATCCAATAAGATGATATACCCTTTTTTTGCTTTTCAATTTATTTTGGAGAACGTTATTCATTCTACCAAAGGAACTAGTACAATTATTTGAAAGTCTCTGTCAACACTGACTGGTGCTTGGCTGGCCATTGACCAACGTTGCCAAATCTACGTATTTACCTTAGTTTTTGATCCTTGTTACGACAATGTTTAAAATACAAGTATTTGATAAATTTTTTAACGTAGTTGTAGTACGAGCGAAGATCGAATTAGACGATATCAGATTTGACTTCCAGTCAGGAACGCCGCGCCATAAAGTTAGAATATCTGGCAGGATCAACAATGGTTATGATACTGTTGGGTTTGAATATGTACAAGTTCTAACGAATTGCTTATCAGTGCTACGATAGCGCAGTTGGTTAGATCAATGGTTTAGAGATCCAGAGGTGCGGGATCGATCCCCTACTCATACTATAAATTTTACTGTTGATCAGACATTTCTAAGACAATGTTTATGTCATTAATCTTTTCTGAATGTTCTGTTAGTTTTAATGTTTTCACCCTGTAGCATATATACTCCTATAGAATTTTTAGAGAAGCGCGTGAAAAGGCATATTTTGAATTCAGTTTAGTTTGAGACAAACTGACCAATGCTTTATCTATGGTTCGAGACTTTAAAGTGTTAAGAAGTTGACAAATTGACAGTGATAAGTTTTAGGCTCAACCAAAAAAACAATAAGAGCGCATGCATGTTACCTAACATGTAAAATAAAATTGGCCTGAAGAAAGTGACACCAATATGGCGGCCTGGTGAGAGTTTGCCAGATCCGTATTGTTTTTTGTGCTCGGTGCCACCGACTTATTTTTTGTATTGTGTACTGAGGTCTTAGGTTACTTTAGTTAGCATTGTTAGTTATACCCATTCTTTACCTGTGCTACCTGCAAGTCGTGTTTTGAATAAAAAGAGAGCATTCGGAAACTAGGAACCAGCGTGAAAAATACGAACTCTCGGAGTAACTTGAGGCTGAAGAAATAAGAACTGTTGTTTATTTTTAACAGAAGACACATACATTAATAGTAACTTTGGCAGCATATTTGGATTATTTGATGAACTTGATCATTGCAATGCACAATGGCATACAGAAGAACCAGTAAGAAGAAGTAAAGCATGAATAGAAAGAAGACATGAAGAGAAACACTAAAGAAATAAAGGACAAAATACAAGGTATGAAGAAGAATCAAAAAGACATGAAGAAAGAACTTAAGTGAGACATGAACCAGAACCAAGAAGAACTTAAGCAGGGACTTACACAGAACATGAAGAAGAGCCAAGAATACATGAACAAAGAACTAAAAGAAAATATGAGAAGGCACCAAGAGGGCTTTAAACAGAAAATACATGAAGAAATACCAAGAAGACATGAAGAAACATCAAGAAATAACTAAAAAACATTGCTTAACATTTACCGAGAAGGAATAAGCCAAAAGACGAAAATAACTTTAACATTCCGACAAAGAAAAATGTATCCGTTTTTGGAAATGTGGTTAAGACGGATATATGCAAAGCTAGTGTTCCGAAATAATTCGTAACAATCAGTAGCCCCCTCTCATAGAAACACACCTAAACTCACCTTTTCGTCTGTATAGTAAACCACTCTAAGATGATCTCGCTCGAAACATGTACTTTCTCATAGCCGGTTCCCCTACTCTCTTCCGCGCCTTCCCGCCATACTCCACATCCGAAAGTGAGCGCGCGACGCACGGTTTTATAAAACGTTAATTTTCACGAGTTAAATTGTAAGGATTTTCGTTTTTTTGTTTAATATTGTTCTGCAGTTCCAGTTCGATTTTTACTGTTTTATCTTAACAGTGGTCCTTCGTATTATAACAGAAAACCTAGACCTTACCACAGTCTTAAATCAAGAAGCGTTCAATGGATTCTAGGTAGCTTTGGGCAGCTATCTAACGCTTAGTTCAGGACGGGCATAAGTAATAATAATGTCCATAATCCCTTCAGCCAGTATGACAGCATTGGGAATCCTATTGAAAACTTCCATTAGCCAGTTTTAAGGGACGAAAGCAGGCTAGTTGCTGCTAAGCCCCATCGCCATCAATAAAAATGATCTCGGCTGCTGAATAATGGCTCTAGATTGCCAGTCCCGGGGAAGATTTGCGATCGGGAATGTGAAATCTGCAGCATATAGTATTGTAAAACCGGATATTGTAGCCCCTTGTAAGATAAGAAATCGATACAAAAAATATGTATTAGAAACCGCTGAAATAAGCCTGGGGAGCACTACCTTCATTCAGGCTGTTTCCGTCGCAGACATAATAAATGATGTGATACTTGGTCTTGATGTTATGAACCAAAATAAGTTTGTCCTTGACATACCACAGCGGGTCTTACTTACGAAAAATGAAGACGTAGTTATGAGCCTGCCACGAAGAAATAATTCCACTTTCCAAGAAGTGGGTGTACTAGCAGATGCTACCTTACCTGCTAGTTCGAAATGTGTAGTGAAAGTAATGCGTAACGGCTTCGAGGAAGAAGTAATTTTATTCGGACCAGTTCAAGATTATCCTCTATATCCAAAGAGAATTTTACCAGTAAGCACCTTAACTCGATAGAGAGGAAACATGATATTTGTCAAAATGATGAATCTAAAGGGTCATCCTAGCAAATAAAAAAAGGAAAAGATTGAAAACTGCCGACTTGCCATTACAATATTTTCCTGTACAACTTTGCTACCCTCAGGAACTGCAAATACTCTACCTAAGGTACTTCAAGACTTGGTGATATCATCAAAATGTCTACTGAATCAAGTGCAGGTGACCAGATTGAAAGAAATCAAAATGTTTTCTCTTTCAGTCACCGGGTGGTGAATTTGTTACTAGTAAAGTTCAAAATATTCTCTGAAGAAGTTTATAGATAGTAGAGTATATGATCGCACCGCAACAACAGGTCTTAAGAGCAGAAGATGGACGTCTTCAAGTATTTTTCTATTTTCCATTTATGCTGCCGGTGAGAAACTTATCCATTTAATTTGAGATTTTGCAGATTTATATTTCATTCTAAAAATGACCATACCGTATAATTAAGAGGATTAATGATTTAGTTTACGAATACAGAAAAACCCGAAAAACAAAAATGACGATGGTACACTTGGACAGGGTGACGAAATATCATGGCCAAGAAGCCGATCGGAACGATTAGAATTAAGAAGGTGGAATAGTGTGACGCTCGTGCAAAAACTCCCCAAATGAGTCACCAAACGTTCATATCTATAGGCTAGAGGAAAACAAACCCGTCAGCTTATATTGAGGGCCTTCTAGAAGATTTCAGTGAATTCGTCGACAGTCTTCCTAGTACCAACGATGACGATAAGAATTACGATTTTTTTTTAATTTTTCCAATTATATAATTGATATATTTTCTTAAGAAACTAGATCTTTTCCAATCCGCCTGCATGTAATAAGCATGAAATATGTAGCATGCCGATCTTAACGTTTTTTGATACCCTAGTGGATGTTGGGGCGCTGACCACGAATCTGAATCACATTTTGTCGGCAGCGTTTGGTTTCCGAGATATCCGCCATTAAAATTTATAATCTTATCAGGCAGTTTTTGACTTTTTTCTTCAATTAGAAACATTGCAGTAAATTGATTGCATGCATAACAAAAATAAGGGAATTACATTTTTTTGCATTTGTAACATTATGTCACTCAGAGATTACTTCAATAAAATGGAATCTGCCAATTTGTAAATGTTTTTGAGGATATCTGTTTTTATTTTTAAGTGCATATGAACTTAATATGTTTTATTTCACGATGTACATAAAACATTATTACTCCCAGTTAAAAGTCAAAAGTGTAATTCAATGGGTTCGATGTATTAGGCCCTAAACTTCACTGGCCCAAACAGTTAATACCCCTAAAAGACATTTGCCCGAACCTACATTACACATAACCGTCACTGGCGCTAACAGTCGAAATCCCGACACATTGGAATGCATGGAATTTGTCCTTGGCCTTAAACGTCGAAATACATAAATATGTACGCCAATGACGTAAGAAACTTCTGTCACTGTTGCCAAAGTGCGTTATTGTTCAGATGAAGTACATATTTCCGAAAATATTAGTAAAATAATATGGTGTTTTTTTTAATTTATGGTTGATAACATGTTATTAATATTCCTAAATAATAAGTTTTAAATCGTTCTCAAAGAATTTTGTTTATAAAAATAGCAAATAGCTACGTATTAATTTTACTGCGTCGTATCAGTGTTAGAATACAATAAAATAAATTTTACTAACATGATGTAAATTGTTAGTTGGTTCGGTTGTGAAACATGCAGAAATAATATGCAAGAATGCAAGCTTTTACTGTGTTCCGGATACGTCCTGAATTCTCAGCTCTTCGCCCATTCAAATGCGATTTCAAGAAAGGGAGTACTAGAAAGTTAGAATCGGCAATTTAAAAGGACTATCAATATTAGGACATCAGAAAATATATTGTAATGTACAAATTTCATATTGGTAAGTCACCTAGATTCTTTTTTTGTGTAGGTATACATTTTTTTCTTAAATGTTCCTCTTCGGATTTTCTACAATATATTGGGTTTTTAATGTATAGTGCACACTAAATGTTAGTTAAAAGAAAAACCTCAACAAAAACATTTGTATTTGGATGATAACATGATTTTGACATGTAGTTGTGTTTGCATTTTTACAAAACCATGTAAATTCATGGATGTATCATCCACAGTGGACTCCATTTTGGCAAATCGGGGTATGAATCTTAGACAACAATAAAAAATGAAAATCAGCTTTTCATATAAAATTATGAGTAGACAGACATAGCAGTGAGGAATGGTTCTATGATCCATCTGAGAATAAATACAGAACTGCTGAGGTAATTCATATGTCAAAATAATTAGATATTTTAATAGAAATGAGGCATTTCTCCTTTTCAAAATATTTTCTTCTTACAAAGAAAACTTTGTTAAATAGGTTGCTAAATAAAGTGCTTAGAAGAAAAATAATATTTTATTTCCTCTTTAAAATTTTAGTTTGTGAAGTTAAAGCCAAAAGTGTTATTTCCTGATAAAATGGTGAACGCGTTGCGTCAAATAAAATATTTAATCTAGCGTCATTCTGCTATTCTTTAACTTTTTTACAATAAACTTGCTGGGAGACCACTTCGGGAATATCCTGAAAATTTCATCCAAATTGTTGAAACCACCGCAGAGTAATCGATATACATACATAAAAAAAATACATAGGGTCAAATTGATAACCTCCTTCTTTAGTCTTTTAAAAATTGCATTAATATTTGTGACATGGCCATCTAAACAAAATAAAGAAAATACCTGCAGATCCGCCATTTTTTGTCCGATTTCAAACATTTAAAAACTGATATTCATAGAATTTAAAGTTTTATCGGAATGTAAAAATTAATAGATAATAATATATTTTATTCCCATATATCTAGGTACCCATTATATAAATGTCTGTGATTAAGTTATTAAGAATAAGTTTGGAGACGACTTCATAAAGTCAAATTTTCAATGTGGAATAAAATATTATTTTTTACTTTTTAGTTTTGTTTTTTTTTTTGAAGTTTTTTTATTTTTTATAAATATTTATGTTTGGAGAACAAAGCTTTCTGAAGTAGATATTGTGAAGAAACGCCCCAGAAGTGAATCCCATACCTTGTGTCTGTGAAATCGAAACCAAACTTATTCTTAATTACCTAATCACAAAACTATATTTATGTAATGAGTGTTTTGATGTCTAATACCAAGAGTATAATGTTTTACTATCTGTATTAATTTGGTGCTGACTTCACAGACTAAAATTTTCAAGATGGAATAAAATATTATTTTCCATTTTTAGGTGCATTTTTTGAAGTTTTATTTTTTTATACAGTTTTTTATTTCATCCTTTTTAGTTCAATTTATATGAGTTTTATTTTAAGTTATATTTAACAAATAACCATATATATCTATGTAAATTCCTAATAAAATGGTGTACGCTTTTATTGCGTCGAATAAATATTTAATATAGCGTCATTCCGCCTTATTTAACCTTTTTACAATATGCTGGCTGTGGGACCACTCGGGCAATATCCCGAATATTCCTTGAAAATTTCATCAAAATTGTTGAAACCATCGCAGAGTAATATATGTACATACATACAAAAAATTCATAGGGTCAAATTGATAACCTCCTTTTTTGAAGTCTGTTAAAATTTGCATTAATATTTGTGACATGGCCAGCTAAATAGATCCGCCATTTTTTGTCCGATTTCAAACATTTAAAAACTGACATTCATAGAATTTAAAGTTTTATCGGAATGTAAAAATGTATAGATGGTACAACTTCTGATTAAATCAAATGTATTTATAACATGCCTAAGATAAAACTAGAATAATACTTCCACAAATAAGCATTTAGTATGATCAATTTTTTTGAAATTATATGGGCTCATTATTTAAATATAATATGTAGTTTTTTTTTGTTTTATTTTTAAAATTCAAATAGCATAAGTTCACCAGGACCTGGTTATTTTTCTAAGTAGTGCAATATCTATTTCATTCATTTCTTTTTTTTTTTTTTTTAATAAGAGTATTAATTTTTTTGAAAGTAATTAAGAAAATTCTTTATTTTTAGTATGCCTAGGGACGACCACTATGTAATAAGATCACCAACAAGATGTAAGCTCTAGAAAGTTAGTATGTATGTCATTGATTAAAATCTGGCCTTCTTACCAACTACACCAATTCAGTTATTGCCAGGGGCGAGGCAAGTGAAAACAATCCCTTTGTGAGTTGAGAAGACTGATTACATCATACGAAGAAAATATTTACTGTAATGTGTTTTAAATAAAGTTAATGTTTAATATAATCTTAGGTTTAGATTTATTCTAAAAATACACTATATCTTCACCATTTTGTCAAGTACCATACAATGTGTCTGACCTACAATGAATAGACTTACTTCTTAAAACTTTTTATTATTTTTTATTGCTTTATTTACCAACAGTACACTCAAAGAATCTATGTTAATTTAATTAAAATTTGGATGATTAATTTATGCAATTGAATAAGTTAGTTTTCTTTACATTAAGGGTCAGTTATCCAAAAACTATTTAACCTTATTCATATCCTCAATTAATAAATACTGCAATTCTTCCCATGTATTACTGGGGAAAATCAAAGTGGAGTCATCAGCATAGGCAACCACTTTACCCCCTCGTGCCAAGATTACAAAGAATGTTGATATACATGTTAAAAAGCACAAGACGCAGCACTGTACCTTATGGTACTCCAATTTTGATTTCTTTAGGCTTACTCATAGCTCCTCCTCCTACTTTAACATAATTAAGTAGATACATTTTGAAATCATTCAACACGGATTCTCCACATCATATAGCTATCCACAATGTCCAGTAACAAAGACATATAACTTTTACAAATATTTGTGATTAAATACATAAAATGATTTAAAGTATCATTTTTTAAAATATAGCTATTATTATTACATCCAGGGTTAGGCTAACTCCAGACTGGACTGGAGAAATTCATAAACACTCTCAATACATAAACTTAATTAAAGTTATCATAACAAAAACACAGTTGTCTGTATTTTAAAAAGAAGGCAATCTATCTTGTTAATATTTTCAGAATTTGAAAGCTTGCTTCTTTAGCTTTAAGAAGCCAGTTATTTTGATAACTTCTTCAATTTGTTAAAAATAGTTCGTTCACACCTTAAACGTAGCTTCAAAATCCACCTAGCATATTTAGTCAAAAGTAAGGGTATCTGTAATTAATTTCTTATGAAATTATTTGTAATCACAGACTTAAATTATTCATATTGTTAACAAGTGATATGATTTGTAGAATTTTAATCAAAACCAATGCAAACTAAGCTTCAAAAATGATCATTGGAAATTGAATATCAGTATTTTTTTATTGTAAGGTTAAAAAACTCACAAAATTATACCTGGCTTCAAAACTGTTTTTGTAAAATTAATAATTTTAGTCTGTTGCATTTGGAGAAATTGAAAGAGCAAAACATAATTATAGGCTCTGTTTACTATATCCGAGCTAGGCCCTGAAGAATGTTGTCACACCAACCAAGTTATTTGTTTGAAATTGTTTTTAAATAATTTTAATAAGAAAATTGGATTTTATTGTATTTAATAAATCAGTGGTTCACCTGCCCAGACAAATTGGCATTTTATCACCTTAACAAAAATATCGAACCTTATATTTTTTTTTTTATTTGAATTAATCTGTGCAGGTAATTTTTACTCGACTTCCAAAAGGAGGTTATCAATTCAATCCTATTATTTTTTTTATGTAGGTACATTGAGTACTCCTGATTTGACCAATTGCGCCCAAGACAAAATATCTTACATTCACCATACTATCAGGAAAAAAAAATATGCCTGTTAATATCATGATTTGAGTTAATGTCACAAAGTTCAATTTTACTGATCATTTTAAATTTTAACAGTGAATATAGCTAGTTTTCTATAAATGTGTAGAGATGGCACATTTTATACAATATTAATATGGTGATTGTGGTTAGCTACTTATTTATTTTGGATGGCTTTACCAAGTTTAGGTAGGTAGTAGGTAGACCAGGTAGTAGTATATACATATATATATATATATATATATATATATATATATATATATATATATATATATATATATATATATATATATAATTGTATGATTAGTATGCATCTGGGCACAAACAAATTAATCAGTAAAATTATGTGTTTTATTTAAAAAATTACAAAACTTATTCCTAGCTATTATATATTATATTTATTTTAGCACTTAATTTTTTCTTTTAGGGTTAAACTTACATTTTACTTCTTTTAGTATCTGAGTTTTATTACCTGACTGTATTAAATATTTTAAGATTCATTACTTAACTATTGTTCTATGTTTTGTTCTGTTTGTTACTATTAAGTGTATTTTCTTTTGTAAAATTATGCTTTTTTGTATAATAATATATTAAATAAATACAAACATTGTGAAATTTTAAACTATAACAATAAAATATATTAACAATGACAGGCAAATAAATAGTATTTTTATCATCTACAATGATCAATTATCATCTAATAATGTACGGGAATATTGATTATAAATAGAACCCTCAATTTTTTTATGGGACACCCTGACTATTATATGCCCATTAAATAGGCATCTTTTTGCTAATCTTAAATATGTTAGATTTGATACCTTTACCTTTAAAGACAATGGAGAAAAACCATGCCATAAGAGGCAAGTTATTAATATCGGTGTTATGTTTTCTCTGACATCTCTTATAATAGGTATATTGTCAATTTTCTCAGTTGTGATTCACGATAAATGTTTCAAACCTAGTATAATTATAATTAGCAAGAAGAGACCCATTTGATGGACATATACAGGGTGTACCAGTATAGATAGAAAATAATGGATTAAAAATCTATAACTTCTACATTTACCAATTTTTTTTACAAAAAAGTTAAATGAACGTTTAACTTATGATCAATCAAAATTCGTATGCAATCATGAAATGCTTACTTCATTTGGAAGTATTCAAGATTTTTGTTTAATTATATAATATGTTATATATTCTTGGCACCATTTATTATTAGTTTATTTTGACAAATAATGACATTATGTCAAAGTCAGTTAAATAATAAATAATAAATATTTAACATATAATGTTTAAACTAGATTTTTGTCAATTAAAAAATATTTTTCTTAGTCGGACATTAAACAAGGCACTACAGGTATTATATGGGATAATGCTTTCAGTCAATGTCTATCCTTCTTGAAACACTGTCTCAACCTTAAGTATTATTAATCTTATAATATAATACCTTAATGTACAGCTGATTTAATTGTGATATGACAGAATCTATGTATAAAGCTATTGTAGGATACCTTTTTTACTGGTTTGGAACTATTTATTTAAAATTAACATTTACTTGAATAAAGACTATACCATAATTTTTTCAACAATACGCAGTCTTATAAGTTTGACAGCCAGTTCCCAACATATGGTAAAATCAACGATAAGATCTAATATTTTTACAAAATTTTATAAGATTAGGCCATAAAAGTTTATATTTTAATAAGTTAATTGATAAAATAATTTACAAGATCTAAACTACTTTATACCAGTTAATAAACTTAAGAACCTGAAAGCATGAAATTAATTGAAGGTATCTTCGAAAGACTTTTGTTCTTTATAATTATATCATCTACCTAACTTTTTCTTAAGGTGAGATGTGCAATATCTTGCATACTTACTAAATTAACTTATTACTCAATTGTGTATATCAAGTGAAGAAAATATATAAATAGGCCACAGTTAATATTTTTAAAATATGGGGAAAAAATCTTCAAATTTCTAATCCACTTTAGCTATATATCTTTAATCAATATACAAAATATGTGATACACTTTAAAGTTGACCCTACATTTATCATATGGTGCATCTTTTTTAGTTCTTAAACTACACACTTTCTCAGCAACAGTAATTGTAAGTACTCAAGTATCACTATAATATACACGTCACTACTATCTGCAATGCACATATGAGCAGAACTAACTTCCTAAGCCTTGTCTACGATACCTATATCAAACATCAAGAAGACTTGGTCCTAAAACAAATTATAATTAATAAAGTACCTGCACGAATAACAAGCTTAGGGAAAATCATTAACAATCTTATAAAATACTAATCAATATGTGTCTGATAAAAACTGATTTTTAGATAGGTATTTGCTTGGGATCAGGATACAAAATTAAAAAACTTAAAAAAAAAGTTGAAATTATGTGTCTCAAAAAGCTCACAAAACATATTAGTTAAAAGATACATGTTCAAGCATCAAGGCTTTTGTGGATTTTTATATGGTCTTTAGTAGACAACTTTGTTTTATTTTTAGGTAGGGAACAATATCCACATTAATAACAGATGGGGACTCAATCCTATATACTAACAAATAAGATTATCTGAGTGTAAGAGTCCAAAAACTGAAATGGTTGCAACTTTATACCATATTCACACTATTCTAAAATAAACATACTCACTTTATATGTAGAAGCCTTGTTTATATATAGACAAGGGTAGAAGGTTTAAAATCATCTCAATGCAAACATGCAATAACCTCTTCCTGGGCTTTCCAACAATAATTTTTTTTCAATATTCAATCTTTATTAATTAGATATTATCCTGTGATAAACAAATGCTTTATAATAAACCAAAAAAAACAGTCAATATACGGTTAACAACAAATATATTTATTTTTATCAATAAAACTTGACAACACAGCAGGCCTATTTAAAGAATTTTTAGCCAGTATTTAAAGCGTAGCTCGCCAATTCACATTTAAAGTGTCGACGGTTTGGGCCAGTGAAGTTTCGGTCCACTAACTGTTTGGCCGGTGTGGTTTAGGGGAAAATACGCATACCATTCAATGCACACATTCCCATTAGATCATATGTCCTCAAACAGAAACAAATAAATAAAATAATACATAATTTATATTTTATCATTTTTTTTTTAATTTGGAAAATTCCTCTCTTATTCTAAACGTATAAATTCGTTGACCGTTCACTTAATTCCGCGACACAGTATTTGTGCCTCGCACTTCGATCTCTGGAGGTTTCGTTTCGTTGGCATCGACCGGCTGGCGGCCCGCGTTGATCTCATAGTTACAAACGCAGGCATGTTTTTCTCGGATGTTCCCGATCAAATTTTCACAAGGGCGCATAGGTAATAAAGTTTGGGTCAACAGCCGCGCCGAGGAACTTAAATATTTTTGTCAGTTAATGCGTTTAATGTGGATCGTGTGATAGGTTGTGGTTACGATTGCGTATTTTTATAGATTTTATATTTAAGACTTTACATTTCGTTTGTTGATTCTGTGGTTTAAATTAATGTTTTAAAGAAAGGTAGCCACAATGTTTTAGAATATTAAGACTTTAAGAGCCGTTTTCAATTATTTTGGCGAGCTAAACTTTGAGAAACGGCTCGAATTTAAGACCAGTAGTCGACCTTTGCCGAAATTTAAAATTCAGCAAACAAGTGAAGACAAAAAGAAGTAAATCGTTATTTTTGTAAAAATATGTACGATTTATCTGCCTGGACATGCGGTTGCGAAGTAACAAAGATATTTTAATGTTTCGTGTGTCTGATTTTTTCCGATGACTCTTTGTGTTGTATATATATTGACCCTCCTGAAAACTTGACCACGAGTCGCCCCTGGTAGTATTAGCCAGAGGAGTAGTTGTTTATGTGATTCCATTTGGTTGTACATATACACTTTTCTTCTTACAAAAGAATCCCCGAGTAAAATAAAGTGGCAACAACGGAAATATACCAACGTTTACTGTATTTGATTTGACATTTTTCTATTTTTTTATATTGACATTAGATTTTAACTTTAACCTCAAAATAATTTAAAGATTTTTTACATTTTTTTGTATATTTTTATCACATTTATTGATTTTTTTCGAATAAATTTACCATGTGGTTTGAATGTTTACCGAGTTTTGGCATAATTGTAGTCGCTCTGGCTGTACCTCATGCATCTGCTTATGTAATCAACAAATTGGTAAGTAGGTTCTTACCCCTATTCTTACTATACCAAGACGTTAGGGTTGCCACCTTATATTAGTTGTAACTACGAACAAGGACGGACTATTTACAATCTAATTCTAGGGTAATTGCTCTTAATTCTTTTTTGCAGTTTTTCAAAAAATTTAGTCCTACATTCAATTGAAATCATGGGCGAGCAAGCAAATTCATGTAGGTCTATATAAGTTGTTTATGAAAAAAACTTATGTGTGCTAGTCAAAATTATTAGAAACATGGACTTTTTCGGTACTATAAATTCAATATCAAGCATAAAATAGACTTAAATGTTTATTTTTTTTGAATTGATTACCCTAATGTAGACTTATATGGAACAAAATCTCATTTTGTTAAAAAATAGGCTTAGAGGGTTAGGTATGTGTTGCCCACGAAATATAAGTTAGGTATGTTTTGTGAAATATTTTATAATCTCGAAACCTACAATATCATATAAATTAAAATACTAAAAAACATAATAATTGTTAATTTTTTACTCACTTAGGTATGATCGAGGGGAAGATAAGCCATAAGTCTGTGTTTAAGCTAGCCAAAGTCTCTAGAAAAGTTACTTATAGTCAGCTAAAGTCCTTCAGATGACTTAAAAGTCACTTAAAATTCCTCAAAAGACTTAAAAGTCCTCCAAAAGACTTAAAAGTTCCCCAACGTCAGTTAACATTCCTATAATTTTTTTCTGTCATTTTAAATGTCACTCAAATTCAGTTTAAGTGTTAGATTTAAAAGTCACCAATTTTTTTCAAGTTTTTTTTTAAGTAACTTATGTTTTACAAATGTAAGTAGGAAAATGAAAATTTTGTCTTTAACAATAACTAATATCTAAAAATGATAATAGGAATATGCGAAACTATTTAATTATTGCTTTTTTAGAAACTAAATTTTAGTCTGCCATTTTGATGCCTAAATACATTATTCCTTCTGGTAACTCTGGAAGAGGTGCTTAATCAACTTTAAATTTCTTATAAAAGTTGAGTATTTTAAAGAAACATTCTGACAAATATTGTATTAAACAAAGAACCCCGTAAGGGCAGAATTTTGAACAAAGTCAAACAAAAGCCTTTGTCAACTGAATCATTTAATAGATTATTTGCTTAGAGAGTTATTTTAAAAAAGTAAAATCACTTTACACTTCTTTTCACCTCTTATATGTAAAATGTCGAGAAATCCCGTTGATGAAAGAATTGTCTTACAAATCCCATTTAGTTGAAGAAATATTGCAAAAACTTAAAGAGACACAAGTATCACCCCTTTAAGGGTGGGACGTCAAAAAAATCCAGAAGTCGTGTTTTAGATAAATATTTTCAAAAACTTGACAAAATAACTGTTTTAAAAACTCTTATAGTTAAAGAGATACTTAAAAAAAAATAAAGACATATTTCATCTTAAGGGTAAATTTTTGACAAAATTCGGAAACTTGGAAAATTATTTTTGAAAGCTATTGACAAAAGAATTGTTTTTATAAAATAATTTAGTTAGAGATATTGTAATAAAATTTAAAAAATTCGCCCCCTCAAGGATGGCATTTAAAAAAAATCCAGTAATTGGTTTTTAGATTTTAAAAATTTATTGACGAGAAAGTTGTTTAAAAAAATTTATTTAGGTGAAGAGAATTTGTAAAAAAAGTAACAGCCTTTCAAATGGAATTTCAATAAAATCTGTTTTTAAATAATTATTTTTAAAAGCTGTTGACAATAGTAGTGTTTTAAAAACAGTTAAAGTGATATTGTAGAAAAGGGAATAACACAATTCATCCCATATCACCAACTTAAGGGTGGAATTTAAAACGAAATTAGGAAAACAGGTTTTAGAGAAATATTTTTGAAAGCCAGTGGCAAATGAATTATTTTAATCACTCATTTAGTTGGAGATATTGTAAAAATTAAATAATACCACCACCCCCTTGAGGGTGGAATTTCAAAAAATCCAGAAATATAATAAAATAAATGAACATTTTAAATTCATTAGCAAGTACCAAAATCTAAAAAATTATTTTAGTTCCATCAAAATTTAAAACACACCCAAACTGAGGCACACCCGAACACCTTATATTTAGCTAAAAGATGCTACAAAATTAAAAACCTGCTTATTGTTATTTCTAAAAGATCCTTGGAAATAATTAAATATCAAATATAATATTCTACTTGATTTTAAAATTCACTTGAAGTCCAAGAAAAGGCTTTAGAGTCACTCTAAATCATATCAAAGACTTTAAATTCACCTAAAAATCCCATGAAAGATTTCAGATTCACCCAAAATCTACGAAAAGACTTTTAATTCATGTATTACTCACTTAAAAGACTTATAATTCATTCGGAAGTTACATATAATTCACAAAGATATGTAAGTCCTTGTACAAATTTTTTGAAGTTAACTACCCCTTGGGTATGTTTTGATCAGCAGAAGTTATTTCAGTCTTGATTATGTGTGTTTCTGCTGCAGGTCCCAGTGTTATTAAATATATATGTTTTTTCTAATGCTTATTGGAATTTTTATGTTTTTTATAACCAGTTACACAAAACTCAAGGAACTCGCTCTCGAATTTAACATTTCATTTAACATTCTAAACGTTAATTGAGCTTTCTGCAACTGGCAGTTAGTCTCTTCTATTGAATGAAGAAATTTTACAGCGAGTTCTTACATTTCTATAATTGTCAAATCCGAGAGCTCAGTTAAATATTCTAAAGAGCAATTAAGTTTTGTGCAACTGGCTGTAAATGCCTGGATGATTACTGTGAGAACAAGAGTTAAATCAGGTATAATAGTTTTTTCATTTTATCACAGACACATACTTACCTGACAATTATTTCTCTTATTCGTGCCTTCTTCTAGTCATTAGTTGTCATAAGAATTTGAAAAATAACAGATTTATTAAAAAAAATAGGACTATCAAGACTGAAAAATGTTAACTAAACTTATTAAAATTTAATTACTAAATCTACCACTCAATCTACAATTTTTGTTGAAAATAACAAAATAATGCAGTTTAAAATATGTTCATCCTTGGATCATACTTGTTCATACTGGCCGAGATATTAAAATCTAATCTGGACTAATGTTCTTGTTCCGAGGAAAGTAAAAAAGTCAAATATCTTATATCTGTTTGTTATTAACACGGAGTTCAATAAAAACTGTATGGGCTAAGTGGAATTCATTATAAATTTAATATTTCTATCACAGATATTATTAAAGTAGATAGTTCCATCATTTGTACTGATTATGAATGAATGGCAACCCTAATTTTGTTTTCGGTACATTTTACCATTTTCTCAAAAGTTTAGAAATTCTTAGCATGTTTTAAAACCATTTTTAGAGTAATTTATTAAAATTTAACTAATGATGGTAGTGACAGTTCTAATTCAAATGTTATGAAAGGTTGGAAAAAGCATGCTATTTTAATTATCCTCTTGCCTTCTTTTAATGATCTAAATATTTTTCTGAATAGAATTTTTTTAATTCTTCCTAAAAAAAAAAAATTTTTTAACCTTGCTTTAAAAACATGGATTCACAGGACATCACTAATGTCAGTCTCATAGACCAATAATTTTGGAGAGGTAAATTTTACTTTGTTTTGTTGGGATTAGTAAGATATTTTACATTCTGTATTTTTTCTTAGAATACTTATTGCTGTTTATAATTTACAATAATGTGTAAACCCTAGAGGACATACCACAGAGATATTTATTGATATTATTTTGCAAGCCAGTATTACCCCATATTATAAATATGCTGTGACTGACTATTAGTTTTGCTACAGGAAACTATAAACATATCAATAAAAAAATATATATTTGTTGTATAAAGCATAAGAAATATACAATAGGAAAAGAAGCACAAAAATACACAAAATAATAAGGTACACAGTGGTTACCACACCTTCAATATCACTAACTATAAACTATCTATAAAAAAAAATGAGAAATTAGTGATATTTTGAAAACTAAGGTCCTATTTGTTAAAATTTATATCAAAGAATTCACATAAACCATATATGGCAATATAACCAACATGCAGTAAATAAAGTTGTAAATCTATAATGGATTGCAAACTGTCAAATTTCTTGCTGTACAATAATTTTTTTTAATCACCTGCCGGAGTAGAAATATAAAATAAAGTCTGGCATTCTTGCTAAATAAATATTGGAAATGATTGTGTGGGAGACACCGATGATTTTGTCATGTCACGACAAAAAGACTCTGATATTTGGATGAGCGTTAAAAGGACAAGGGACCAAAGGAAGCAATTACAAATTGAAGCTGAAAAAAAAACATTGTTTCATTTTATTTTTGTCACAGTTTACTAGATATGTATTTTTACTCATATTTTTAGGTAAAAGAAGAGATTATATCCCACAATTTATTGTAATTGTCATTTTCAGTGGCATTAAATTTTCTTTGTATAATAATTTGGATTAGGTAGGCACTGAAGAATAGTGGTTATTAGGTGAGGTGCATATACCTAATGTATGTACAAATGTCCTAAAACATTTTTATTAACATAGAACAGAAACTTTCAGGGCTTTGGTCAATTAATAAATCATGGTTCTTGAGATTAAACTGTGTTAAATTGGAATTACTATCTGACGTTTCGCCTTCAATTGTACAAGGCATCTTTAGGGATCTTTACCCCACGAGTTGTGAACACTGAATGAACTTGAAAACAGATAGTAATTTCAATTTGACACAGTCTGATCTCAAGAACCATAATTTCTTAATAATTTTATCTTTCTAGTTAAATGATCATACAGTAATTTGAAGGGTTTTTGTGAGCGCATACGATAATTTTCCACCGCTAAATTGAGGGAAAAAAAGTTGAAGTTTCAGTGAACATTTTTTCCAGGGGTTATTAATGGAAAGGATCTGATCAAATTTTTCTATGGAAACGGTACTCGAGACCTATAAAAAAGTCAGTAAAGTTTTTCCATAAAACCAAAGGGAGCCAGATAAGCATCTAGAACATTTTTTTTTGTCAAACTCACCACTGCTGTTTTAGACCTAATGCTAAGGGGATTTTTTGACCCGCCCTTTTTTTATTTTAGCCAGAATTTTTTCAATTGATAAAAATCCACTAAAAAGTGAAATAATTGAATAATATATACATAATACAATAATACAAATGGTATATATACATTGGTGTGTTCTGGTTCAATTGAAAGAATATAATAATTTGTCAGCTCATTGGTACTTGCTTTCTTTTGTATCTTTTGGCATTTTTTCGCGCGAGCAGTTGTTCGCGTCCTTTAAATTCAGAACTTCTCAGAAATTTATTTTCTGCCATGCTGTTTACATTATGTATTAATTATTGCACAAAAGATGTTTAATTAAAAAATAGTACATAATAAAATCAGCTTTTAAAAACAGATGTGTGGATGCTCTATTATTGTATGTAAAATGCTTTTTTTGGCTGCTTAACAGGTAACTGGGAATATGTATAGAAGAAGTCTACTCAGTCAAGACCTAAGATTGCAGTATTTGAGGGACAACAGGCTAACTGGAGAAACCTATATTACAAATGGTTTAGAAAGCATTCCTGATGAATGAGGATAATAAATAGATTAGTAATTAAAAAAATGTAGTGCTATAGGTATTAAGAAAAATATACATTCTATTTAGGTTTTGCCTTTTTTTTTGTTTTGAATAACTAGATAGATATTTAAATCTGTAGACATTATAAATTCGTCTGTCTTTTATAAATAAACCTAAAAATTCCATTCAGTGGTTGACTAATGGATGTTGATTGTTAATTTTTACTTGTTATCATAAAAGTCAATTTTAGTTAATAATTACTATTTATAGAATCACATGCAATTTTACCCTTTTTTCTTGTTTTGTGTTTTATATTATACAGTGTGTCTCCAAATAGATGTAACTATACCTATAGACATTATTATTTTGCATTTTAAGAGAAACATTTACACTTCATAAAGAGTTTTGCTTTCCTTGAAATTTCAAAAACTAATTTGGGAATCTGACTTAGTTATACAGGTTGACCAAAAATTATAAAAATCTAAAATGACCTCAAGGTAAAGTATCCTTATTTTTATAGTTGTTGAAATATAAACAAATATTTTTCTTGCCTTGAAACTTCAAAAAGTAATGTTGGAAGGGGAATTGATTATACCGGTTGACCAAAAATTATAAAAATCTAAAATTACCCGAGAGTAAAGTACCTTTATTTTTGTATTGAAACATTGTTTAAAGAAAGGTTATTTGGAATGAAATAAAGGGTTCTAATACTAAGTCTAGATAAATCTAGGTCAACTTTATAAAATTTCATATTTTCCACTGTACATTTTTTGGGAAGGAATATGATTTAGATTAAAAATTTATTGCAGGTCTGAAATAAACTAAAAGATTTTTAAAACCTCTATTTCTTTCCAAATAACCTTTTCTTATAAAATATTTCAATAACTATAGAAATCAGATTTTATAATTTTTAGACAACCTATATGTATAACTAAGCAAGATTCCTACATTAGTTTTCGAACTTCAAGACATGCAATTTTTACATTTTTATGAAAAATTAATAATTACGTCCATCTGCAGAGACACTGTATGTAAAACATATTCTATTCTATTCTATTTATAAATAAAACACATTTTTGCTTTTCTGGTGATTTATTACTACTATGTATATAGTATTTATCCAAACAATTGCGAAAAATGCCACCATGATTATAAGAGGTAAAAGGAATGAAACGTCGCCAAAAAAATTGAGTTATCCCCAGATTTGCTATATGGTTCATTAATCATTTATGAACCATTGGCCTCAAAATTTTCATTTTTATTATTTCTGTTACATAAATCTGCCATTGTTTAGGTTAACTAAGAATTTAATTACAATTATCAGCCGTACAGTTTTTCCTCAGGTTTTTTTCTTACATTTAGGATAGCGTATTGTATGGTAGTTAAAAAAGGTACTCTTGGTTACGAATGTGCTAATTTTCTTAAGCTAAATAAAACTAATTTAAATAAGTTTTTGTGACAAGTTTTATATAAATTATATTGTTTAATAGTCTATTTACAATTTTTATTTCGATAATCATATTTTTACGATAACAGTTCCACTTGTCTGTCTCTTTAGTCACAACTGATAAACCGACATGAAACGAAAAAGAAACTAATAAACTTATTTGATGTTGAACTATATGTACATACAGTATGTTCGCATATAGCGTGACAAGATGACAAAACTAAGTTATACTTTTTCATTTACCTTTATTAGTACTTAAAATATATACAAATATTAAATGTCATGAGTAAATTAGCCTTAATTCTAGGTTTAAGGGCAAAATGATTTGGTATAATATATTTAGGCAAGCAAGATCTTTACTAAGGATACTTGTGTCTAATGAAACATTTATCAATGAAAAAATATAGTGTCAAACTCAAACAGTAATAACACAAACTTTACATAAATCATAAGTAACTGTTTTAAATTTCACATTATAAAATAGTCAAAGAATATAAGTAAATAATTACTCAATAAAAATTGTGACACAAGAAACCCACAATAACGACACGGGCATGTCTTGGGATTTAAAATGTCACTAATCTGAATAATGGCCTCAATATTCGAATCGAATATGGCTTCCTCCCGCATTACCGATTTGCAAATGATTTCTTAAATGCTGATGTAGATAACACTTTTATGTTTATATATGGAAAAATTCGATCGTTACTAATGAAAGACATTTCTTGGCACTTGAATTGATTTAATAAATGAATCTGATAACAATATTAGATGTATACAGCGCCTCAATTTATACTCATTTTACAGTTAAGTGGAAAAATATTAACATTCGTATCCTATTGGTTCATAATTGCAACTGTTATCTTTAGTACCATTTATTTTCACTTCAGTCCAGTTCCAGTTGTTACATGCACCTAAAAGATGAATTGATGTAGTCATTGTTTAAATAGTTAAAAGGAATAAGTCTGGAATCAACTTTTCATTTTGGGGGAATACAAGAATTGCATTTGGACTTCCAAAAATTCAAGCGCCTGACTATCCTGAACTTTTGTTTTTCGGGATTGATATAACATTCTTTAGATTTTATTTTATTATATTTTTGACTGGCCCCTTGCTAGATCTCAAAATTGTCGCGTTTATTAAAACAAAAATATAAATCTAATAAAGTTAAGCACTTGAGTGGGCAAAAGGTGATCACATGTGAGCGACGCAAATATTCTGAAGGAACCTATAAGTAATGTATAATCACTTAGTACTTTAATCAAGACCTCTGCCACTCTGTATTTATAAATCGAGGCCTGTTAAATTCTAATTCATACATCCAAAAAAGTAAGAAAGTAAATTAATTGAAGCTATCTTACCCTTTTTATGTTTCTTGACAAAACACAGTGGATGAGATTAGATTGATCATATACATTCGAATAGCAATGTTGTCAGAATTTAATTTAAACCTTGTTCAAAATTAAATATTTTAAACTAATATCTCGAAAACTACTTAGAATTTACCAACTGTATGTACACATTTTTTGTTTCTAAATCATCCATGCTATCATATGTTAAAATATTTGTAGTCCAACCTTAATACCCTGTACATAATAGAATTTATAAATTTTGGTCAGGAGCCGAGAAATTTATTCTATTTTGGGATCTATCTATATATATTTGTAGGGCCCCTAAAAACATTTGAGGAAGTATTTGCAAATACCTGGACCATTGTCTTTTGAAAAGACCCTCTTATGTGACTATGAAATTAAAAGTTACAAAAAGGGGGTTTTATGTTGATAGTATCAAAAACATTTTCTTGTCGGTGACGGTAATGGAAGTCAAGTAAATTGATTTAGCACTTAATATTAGCACCTTTAATGTAGTCTTAATCCTCTATTATATTTTATTGGCTTAAAATATGTTACTTGAGTAAAAAACTTCACATTTTTTTAAGATGGTTTTTGCATTTTACAACGACTGAAAGCCATATTTGTTTTGACTTTGATGGAAAATCGGCGTTAACATTTTTTTTAACAAAGGCAAGTATACCAGCTTCTATAGTCCGTTCAGAACAAAAAAAAAAACAATTTTTCCGTTTTAAAATTTCTGAGAAAACTACGCTGGTTTGAGATGTCTTATGTTCAATACATCTTGGAATCACATGAGATAGATCGAATTCTCTTAATAATTTTACTTGTGTTTAATGAATTTAGATAAAACTTTGTGAAAAGACACTTCTAGTGGTTATTAACACCGAGCATTAACAAGACAAGAAGGGGCACAGTCCGTCGGAACTTTTATGTTGTGCTTACAGTAACGCGTCGGCGAATACGAGAAATTCATACAGCTGTGCAGGTACCCATGCTTTTACGAAGTTGATGCAAACCGCTAGCGATTAAAAAGAATAAACGTTCACTTACCGGTGTGATTTAAAAACTAGTTTAAAAATATCTATCCATAATTGTTATTGTGACCTATTTGGCTTTATATGTATTAAAAGAAAAACGGGGAAAGCCACAAGTTGTTTAATTAATAGATCTTAATATAATTATAAAAACTACTGTTTGTAAAAATTAAATAAAAAAGGAAAATAAAATATTTGTAATTGTGAAAAAATCACATTTTCAGGTTTTAGGTTCCTAGATGCTAAAAAATGTTTCATCAATTCCGTCGGTCCGCTTAAAGGATACTCATCATATTAACTTTCATTTTAGACAACAATCAAGAGTCGTATGAGGATGACCTGGTAATATTTTGGTAAATATGCAATATGCCGGAACAAGATAGCGGACTAGTGAAACGTCAAAAAACTATTACTAAAATACGAATTATCCAATTTCCTCAAATTTTGCACAAAAATCATGTGTTAGGAATAAACTGGTAACATATTGTTATGAATAAAAGATAGCAAAACAAAATGGTTGCCTAATAAAATATTTAAAAACTCGGCCTGAAAAAACTACTTATTAGATTAATTTCAAATGTGTGTTTATGCAAGCAATAAATGTGATATACAGATAAAGTGGTAAAATTGTGGCACGCATTTAAGATGGTGGAATAAAATGGCGGCCAATAATTTTTCTAAAATTCAATTGACATAAATAGACTAATTAAATGTGATATAGGGATATACCTCGGTAAAAACTGGCAGAATTCAACCTGACGTAACAAAATGTCGGTGTTGGTCAATGTAAAAAGTACTTATTGAATTTATTTTTAATTAAAATCAAGTGTGACATAGGTAGAAACTAGTAAAATATTGGTAGGATTCCAATATAATGGAAAAAAGTGGCTCCCAATAAAAATGTTCAAAAGCTAGTAATGACTATTATACTGAACTAAATTAGGATTAGGCCAGTTTTCATTATTCCTAACAAAAGAAAAGATTTACAGAACAATTTACCGATTTTTTAATAGATAGCCAGTAATGTAAACACTATAGCATTGTCGCCTGTACTTGAAAGGTTTGTATAGTCGCAAGCAAACACTTTTAAAGAACTATTTTTTTGTCATTATTGGTACATACATATTTTTATATTCTTCGATCATATCAGGAGTTACATTAGCCAAAACTTTATTAATATCTTGGATACATTTTGCACCTTAAACCTCATTAAGATATTTTTGAGTAAATAATTTCTTGAATGCCTTACAAAATTGTATTAGGGTTGGATTTCTTGAAATTTCGCCACAATTTCTTATTAGGACAAAAAAAATTCCAGGCATTCCTGATTAAGGTTTCTTGTTAAAAGAAATAAATAATTTTTGCGTTTTAAAGTTTCCCATAAAGATAGAACGGAGTTAATCGTAATTTACCAAGCACAAAACACAAAATTGGTAAATGCTTATTTTATTTTTTAAAAACTAAAAAATTAGTCTCACGTCGCGCGCCGTCAAATATAAAGGCAATTATCACATATGAATGTTAGGTGGTATATTTCAATACTTCGTTCTACGACGGACAACCAGTATATGCATCTCACCCGGCAGCGACTTCGAGGGATCGAAAAAGCAAAGCATCCGATATTCGAGTGAAATAGGCATATCAAGGGGAGGAGCTTCGAGTTCTCCTTCTTGTCTTGTTAATTTTCGGTGTTATTAATAAGCATGCCAAATTTTAGACCTTTGTATCAAAAAGAACAGTTAAAATTGAAATTTAATTTTAAATTAAAACGTCTGTAGTGATTGTGTAAACTGGTCAAACTGAATGTTTTATTTTTTTAAATGTAGCTGTTTTTTATTCTCTTTCAAACTAAAAAGAAATAAAATGTGTGACACAATTTGGTTATTTATGTTTTAAATAGAAATTTTTATAATTAAATGAGAATATACTCAAAAAAAAGCTAAAAAGTTACAAAAGCTTGTTTTTATTCAAAAAAATATTTCATATTCAAGCAACTAATAATAATTCTTTTTATCGAAAAAAATATTTAAAAATGAAATAAAATTTGTTTTATTCAAAATAAAAAATTATTAATTAAAATTCAATTTTGTTTAAAAATAAGCCTTTGTAATAATTATTTGGTTTTCAATTTGAGTATAATCGCTCTCTACTTTAATCACCAGATTTTGTATGTCTTTAATTAAGAATTTGATTTTCTCGTTTAAAAAACAACTTTTTAGTGTCATTTTAAAGAGAATAAAAAACCTACATTTAAAAGAATAAAATATTCACTTAGCTACTTTGCACAAAAATAGCTACAAAAGATTTAATTTTCAAATTGAATTGCAGTTTTTTATAATGTGGTATACTACTAGAAGTATCTTTTCCCAAGTTATTATCAAATTTTTAAAATAGAAGTAAAATTATGAAGAAAATTTGAAAATTCTTTATGTCATATGGTTTTATTGGCTGTTATTTTAAAGGCAGTTTGTGGGATATTTAAAAACGAAGAAATTTTTATCTTGATTCCGATCGTACTAACATAAGCCGTTTTTTTTTTTTATCTATGAGCAGACCACCAAGACCAGACCAGAAGAAAAGGAAAGTTTATTAATGTGGAATTTAAAGACTTGCAGGCTAGGAAAAGAGGGAACGCCTTTTGCTGGTAACACATTCCATAATCGGGACACTCTGTGAGTGTCCTTGGTCTTTGGACTTGGACGGTGAAGGGTTGCACGTCAATCGATGCTCGTGTCTCCCTGGCAGGAATGACGAAGGAAGGCATAATGAATGATAATAATTCATCTGAACGGAATCCACGGTAGCACCTGTAAAAGAGAGAGAGAGAGAGATCCACAATTCGAAGATGCTCTAATGATGTAAGCTTCCTTGTGATATTTGGATCATCAATCAGGCGAATAGCTTTCGTTAGGATAGAGTCAAGGATATTAAGGATTGAAGGAGAGGCTGCTCCCCATACATACGAGCAGAACTCAAGGCTGAGTCTGATTATCGAAGTGTAAAGGGTATACAAGCTGACACAAGAAAAGTAACCCAATTTCTTTGCGGCGTCTGAGGTCATCATGCCAGCGAAGATCTTTCTGAAAAGTGATGCCAACTAGGCTAAATAAAGTTTTGGCTTGAAGGTAATTTCCCGCATATTGTAAGGCAAAACTGGTACTGATGGAAGGGTGAAAAGAAGCATTACAGTAGAATTTCCGGCGAATTGTTTTGCAAAAACCTTTGCTTTTACTTTAGACTTTACTTTAGACGTGGAGACGATTTCATCACCATAGGTTAAGGATGGAGAAAAGCTTTTGCAGAAGTTTTGATTGATATTTTTCACAAGCTACCAAAAGGATATTGGCTATCATTTTGGTAGGAAAGGATTTTGCCTTTGCGTCGGAAATTACGCGATGGCAATGACTTCGTGGCTAGTTTTTAGCCTGTAGTTTTACTGAAGTAGTGTTCTTAAGGAAATTTTTGTGAGAATGTATTGTCTCTAATCTAGAATTATCGCGAGATTTTCAAAACCAAGTTTTTGAAGTCTTATTGGAATATGGTATAAAGGTTTATATACATAATTGAATTACATCCAAGATTTTAGAACAAATTTCGGAAAGATCATTGGAAGAGAAACAAACATCATTCCAAGGGAAAGAACAGTGGAAATCCCGCAACCCATCCCAATAAGCGGATTTACAGTTCGAAATAGTACGAGGTGGCATGGATTACACAACTTCCTGTTGTATTGGAGAGGACATAGGAATTAGATCGTAGTCAGAGGAACCCAGGAGAGCGAAAACAGAAAACTGATAAGGTTCTGGGTGAGCGGTGAGAAAGGGGTCTGAAGGGTTTTGGCTATGTGACGATGCGTGGGAAGTAGATAGGTTCTCTAATGAGATTGGTAAGAAATTGGCTGATTGCAACGGCCTCTAATGCTCTATCTTGGGAATCAGTTCTAGAAGAACCTAACAATTCTTTATTATAAATGTTTAAGTCTCCAAGGATAATGATTTCAGAGAATAGGAAATTTACTTTAGCAGAAAGTCGAATAGCCCGTTTAATAAATTGTCTGAGGAAGACCGGGAGATGCAACACATAAATTTAGTAGAAGTTCTAAAGCCTAGTTTGAGCCATAGGATATCGGATCTGTTCGATTCAAGATTGGGAAGTCTTGTATAAGAAGGATAGATTACTACGAACGTAGGCACGATTAACGCGATAAACGATTGTGGTCATTGTGCAATGCACAGGATTCCCTTCTGTTATGTTCATATCCACCAAAATGTTTATACAAAAGACTTTGAGGGCAAGAGCAGTTGCTTTTTCGCGAAAATTTCCAGTAGAACTATCAAGAAATAATTATTTTGGACTTGTGTTAGAATCTTGCTTTCGGAAAACTTTAGTGTCTTTATATCTTTATATTTTCTAAAATCCAATTATACAGGTAGCTTCTTCCGTACTGCAACCCTGCAATCTGCACCTCAGACAACAATCTTGTTTTAAAAAATTATTTTTGAATCAGGAGGGATTCATATAACGATAATTCATAATCGATATATATAATAACAAAAGGTAAATGAAAAATATCGATATACCGATAACTATAGATAGTTATTAAATTGCTTGATGGGTTACATATTTATGAAGGCGAAGACTTTTTCCTTTCTGATATATTTGCGAGGAAGTTACTCCCCTAGGAATGTCTTCCAAAACCGCTTTTGTCTCAACTATCGATAGATAAAATCTATTATCCCTAATCATGAACAACTTCAGCAATACTAAATGAAAATTGTGTGCTCAAGGCCACTCTAGTTCTCAAAGTCACATATAAAAAAATCTTTTAGTTTACCTTCTGCACATAAAATAAAAACAGGTACAGCACTGCTAGCTACGGTACCTTCAACCTTGGTGAATGTTAGGTCATTAATCGGAACATTGCCTACCACATCACCTCTGGGATAATTTTGTTGGATTTGAACACCAAAACTCATGGGTCCTAGAACAGAATATATATTTAAGGCAACACAGTTTAGGCATTTACTTCAAGGTTCATTTTGGCAAAAAAATCTTGTTAACGTCATGGTACTTAGTTTAAACTTGAAAACTATAGCTGCAAATTGAAACGCTGTGATTGTGAACGAGTTTAGTGTATGTCAGAATAACTTAGTAGGTCAATAAAATTAAATTAACACGTTGATGAAAGTGATATCGATGGATAGTCAAATATTTTCTCTATCCATCAAAATGTTTCTTTCGTCTCAAATTTTCCAACAATTTTTATGAAAAAAACAATGCAAAAATAATCATTGTTTCATATAAATCCTCCACTTTTGAAACATAACCACTTATTGGAAAGTATACTTTTGTGATCAGTTGTACCTTTCATAATAATAAAAAATGCGATTTTAATTGACGGATTTATATAAAACTGATCACTCAAGTTAATTTAGGTCAGTAAACGCAAGTAAATTGAGGAACATATTTTAAGTTGTTTTATAGGGTTAAACGAATATAAAATAATACTTCTTTTGTATCTTAAGATCTCAGTCGCATATTTAGAATCCCAAGTCCTTGCTTTTTGTTTGTTAACACAACATAAGCTTAATTAGCGACGATGACTGAAAAAAATCACACTTATAATAATCGTGGTAAAATAATTATTACTTTCAAACATTTTGCTTAGGATGTCACCTCAGGGGAGCATTTGCCCCCTTTGCTCCTGTTGTAAATATGCGACTGTAAGATCTGCAATAATTAAAGTGGGACACTTCTAACAGACAAAAATGATTTTGTTTGAAACCTACCATTAAAAGTAATGTTTCTGTATATGACATCCGAAATTAAGCCAGGTCCTCCCTCATTATGAGTCTTGATATGTATTCCATTTTCTCCATTGACCAGGTATGAGTCTCGAATGGTGACATTTTTTAAAGTGTTGACAGAAATGTCATCTAGACTGAAGCCTACTGATATACTTAATCCATGACCACCGTGACACCATAAGTTGTATACTGTCATGTTGGCCCCTTAAAAATGAGTTACTTTTGGCATAAAAATTGTATGGGCATTTTTCTTTTTTAAACGTTAGTTTACATAACAACTTTTATTAGCTGAAAACTAAAAATTAAAACTTTCTAAAAGCTATTATTGCAATATTTTTATAGGTTCAATAATCAATATTCTATTTTAACCTGTTTCGTGCATCTCACGTTTTTTTTTCGCAAAAGTGCATTGGGACAAGACATAATGTAGGTATATGCAATCTTCTTGAAAAAAGATTTTTTTTATAAATATAAACATTATATCAAATCTTAAATAAAATAATCCTTTTAATCTTGGATACTGTATGGATATATGATATATATTGGTATTAATGTAATATTAATTAATAGTCAAAGGCGATTCGACGTAATTTTTATAATTTAGTTATATAGACATTAGTATATTATAAGTATCTTTTATTAATGCAATATTTTCGTATTTTCAAAAATACCCATCTTTATGTCTAATGCAAATGCTGAGCTTTTTGCAAAACAATTCGTCGCAAATTCTACTTTAATCTGTCCTCCCCATTTTCCCCTCCTGTCAATACTGGCTTTGCCTTAAAATTTACATGAAATCATCTTCAGGGTTAAAAAAAATTCAATGTATTCTCAAACACTTAATACTAAAAAGTCCTGTCGCCTTGATGGTATTCCGGCCATAGTCCTAAAAATTGCACCTCTGAACTGGCCCCTTATACTTACCAGGTTTGGATACCAAATGTCATATGAGAAGGGCGTTTTCCCAAAAGCAAAAAATCTACTCGTGTACAGCCTGTTCCCAAAAAAAGTTCATCGAATTGCATAGGGAAACCCAAATTATTCCCTTCGACATATCCAGAGCATTCAATCAAGTATGGAATGACGCATTTCTTAACAAACCTCGTGCCGATGATCTTGCCACAAAACTTTGTACTTGAATTGCCGGTTTTCTTTCCAACAGAAATATTTCTGTAGTGCTTAATGATCAGTGTTGATACCTACCCTATTTCTTCTGCACATCAATGATCTGCTTTCTTCTACCATCAGTCCTATTCACAGCTATGCTTTAGTATACTCACATACAATTTACTAAACCTGTATAGAAGACTCAAATAGATAGGCGTAGATTAATAACTCCATCTGTTAGGGGAACACAAGCATCGACCTATATGCTTCACCGTCCAACTGCAAACACCAAAGATCTCCCATTTTGTTCGCTGTTTTATTCACAGACTATTCCGATTATTGAATATGTTACCAGCAAAGGTCTTTCCCCTCCCCTAATTTTTCCGTCTCTGCACTTAAGGCAACCACGTACCGTGTGTACTTAGGCCCTCGGTCTTCGGCCTTCGTGGTTTGCTCATAGATAAAAAAATAAAGATGCTTTGCTTTGAGTAATTTTATTTTTTTGTTGTAATTTTAGGTCTTATTAAGAACAAATTAGAGAATAGGAAATATCACTATATCTCGACTTAGTGCATACTCGTTACTAGATTCTGTAGAACAAATCACATACATGGAGGAGTAGGATTTTTTAGTAAAAATTGTTTTTTCAAAAATAAAATCTATTTGAACAAAAAAGTTTGTTAAACATTTGTATTTTGAGTATGCTGCTACTGAATTGAGTATATTTGAGAAAAAAGATAGCATTAAGTGTTATTTGCAGATCGTGTACTGATAATTCTATGGATGATTTTAATCAATTTAAAAAAAAATTCGGTGAGTTTTTAAATTATGCAAGAAAAAAATATGAGCAATTATTGTTTGTGGAGATTTGAATGTTAATTTCTTAGGGTATTCGATATTTAAAGCTCACTTAATTGACCTAATAGATAGCGTGCCTTTGAACTCCATAATTTAAAACTATTTTGTTGGTATTTCACCACAATCAAAACTACAACACAAAAACAATAAATAAAATTAATTACCTGATGAGTTGAATAGGTAGTATTAAGTTTTGGGTCCACTATGGAGGTATCCGAGGAACGACACTGAAAAATATTTATTTTTTTGAACGTTTCGGGGGAAAGTCTACCCCCGTCTTCAGCAAATCTAAAAATAAAAAACTAAAAGCAGAATATTTTTTATGTTTAGTTTCAGAAATATAATCAGAATGGCTAATCTCTGACAGGATGTCAATCAATGTCAATTTAAAGGGGTTATTTTTAATTGTTAAAATAAGGTGAGCAAATATGTGTACCTAGAGTATGTTCATTTTAATATATTGTATTTTGAGGTGTCATTTTTTTACTTCAGTATTTAGCAAATTTAACCATGTGTTATTAAAATTAACGGAACAAGATGCTACACAACTATATTTAACAATATTAAGGCACTTTCTTTTATTTTATGATTGTTACCTAGTGCATATTGGCAAATATTTGGTTTTTGAGATTACCTTTTTTATGTATTTTTGGTGTTCTTAAATTCTTTTGGCTAATGGCCTAGAGGTGTCACCTATGTAAAATTTATTGCATTAACACGGAATTTTATAAATAACATTTTTTGTATTGTTGTTTTGTTTTTGTAAGTGTGCTTCTAAGCGTATTTTGCCTCTTAAAGATAGTTCTTATGTTAAAATGTTTACTTATTCGTTTTATTTTGTCTGATAAGTTAGGTATGTATGGTATAAAGAGGGTTGTAATAGGTCTACTTTGGATTTGTTTGACTTTTGAATTTTCAAATTCATAAAAACATTTTTCAATAAAATCATTAGGATAATTGTTTTGATTTAAAACATCTTTTAAAAATTTTTTTTCTTCAACAAAATTTTGATCTTTTTTGCAAATTGTTTTTGCTCTATTATATATATTTTTTACAACTCTTTTTCACCATGATTGGGTGATTTGAGTAGTTACAAAAATGATAAAATTTTTTGTATCTATAAACATTTAAATTATTTTTAAAATCATATTAATACCAAAGAACCAACAATTAAATGTTCTATTGAGAAAGAAACAGATCAACAACATTCTTAGACATATTTATTAAAAAAGACATCACAGTTTTGAAACAAAACTACAGAAAACCTACACACAAACAGATAAATATTTACTCAAATCACCGAATCATGGTTAAAAAGAGAGTTGTAAAAAGTCTATATGATAGAGAAAAAATAATTTGCAAAGCCCAAAATTTTGTTGAAGAAAAGTTTTTTATAAAAGATGTTTTAAAGCAAAACAATTATTCTAATGATTTAACTGAAAAATGTTTTTATGAATTTGAAAATTCAAAAGTCAAACAAATCCATAATAGGCCAATTATAAAGATTTTTACACCATACATACCTAACTTATCAGATGAAATAAAATGAATAGGTAAACGTTTTAACAAAAGAATGATCTTTAAGACACACACGCTTTAAAGGAAACTTACAAAAACAGAACCTAATAATGAACAAAAAAACACAAAAAATGTTATTTATAAAATTCCGTGTCAATCCAATAAATTTTAGATAGGTGAAACCTCTAGGTCATTAGCCAAAAGAATTAAAGAACACCAAAAATACATCAAAAATAGGGAACATCAAATATTTGCCAACATGCACTAGGTAACAATCATAAAAGAAGAGAACCATGTTCCAAAAAACGTAAAATGAAAGAAAGTGCTTTAATATTGTTAAATAAAGACAATTGTGTAGTATTTTGTTCCGTTAATTTTAATAACACATGGTTAAATTTTCTAAATACTGAAGTAAAAAAATGGCACCTCAAAATACAATAAATTAAAATGAACATACTCTAGGTACACATACTTTCTCACCTTATTTTAACAATTAAAAATAACACCTTTAAATTGACATTATGTCAGAGATTAGCCATTCTGGTTATATTTCTGATACTAAACATAAATATTCTGCTTTTAGTTTTTTACTTTTAGATTTGCTGAAGACGGGGATAGACTTTCCACCGAAACGTCCAGAAAATAGATATATTTCAGTGTCGTTCCTCGGGTATCTCCACAGTGGACCCAGACTTAAGACTGCCTATTCAACTTCTCAGGTAATTAATTTTTTTTATTGTTTTTATGTTGTGGCGAAAAACCCAAAAAATAGTTTTAAATCATGAATTCCCCACCACAATTTCGTAATTATTTACTTTCGCTTTAGATTGGACTAACATCCCTCATTTATTTCAAGCAGAAAACCGAATGTAGCAGACCACTTGGGTCAGCAAATTAAAGTAAAAAAGTCACTTTATATCTAGCAATCAAAAATTTCAAAATCTGTTATCTTTAGGCGAATTTTTAATCAAGGCAAATCAACTTATGACTTTTCGGCACTTTACAGTATTGTAATGTAAACAGATCGTGGGATAGTTTTCACACTACTCGTATATATTTACTAAATCATACATGTCCAATTTAAAACATAATTGTTTCTAATCTCAGTTCGAATAAGTGGATAAATCCAGATATAATAAAAGACATACAAAAATTGTGTGAAATTTCTTGGTTGAGTAAGGATACTAATTCACTAGAATTTAAAAAATAACATAAGGAAGTTAAAAAATCTTACTCTTACCGCATCTAATAGCTAAGCAGTCATCTTGGTTATAAACAACAGAATCTCTGATGATAACGTTCGTAGAGTTCCAAACGTCAAATCCGTCTGTATGGTGTCCTTCGTGACCTTCCGGTGCTATGCCCTGTACATTAAAAACAAAATTTTTATATAAAAAACGAGAGATGAAAAACAAAGGGATATTTTACCTTATCTCCCAACGAATCGTCAATAAACCAGTTGAAGAATTCTACATTGTCTGAATTAGTGACTTGGATGACATCTTTTGGTGTGTTAATGACAACAAAATTACTAAAAACTGAGTCAAATGCTTCAATAGTAAAAAACTGTGGCTTAGGAGTACCGTTGCCTCCCTTGCCATCCCAGTATAACTGGCCTTGTCCATCAATCAGAGAGTCTGAAAATTTAAACATACAGCAAACATATATATGTGTATTTATTTGAAGTAAAAACACCTTATTGCCTCAAGGTCTTATTGGCAATAACGTTTTAATTGGTACTTACTATCGCCACCCTTGACATGTATTTGTGTGCCATTAATCGTTACCAACGGTCCCCACCAATTACTAAACTCAAAAGTTGTATTCCCATTGAAAGTCAGGTTCGTGCCTTTCAATAAATTTAATTTTAGTGTTACTCCTCCAGGTACAAATAGATCTTGGAGTACTATGTCATTGCAAGTTTTCGTTGCGTTCAATACTTGATCAAACTGGGTGACTACGCATGTTGCAGATGCAATAGACTTCGGAAAAAATGTAATGCAATACACACTTAGACAAACAATAGTAACTAAGGTAGGCTTCATGATTTTAACGGAATTGTAATTAAAATGCGTGTTTTTGAGATTTAAATAACATTAGCTAATCAGTAGGTACTTGACAAGCATATTTACAATAATCGACAACACATTACATAGATGAATGTAGATAATATATTAATTGCTTTTAAAACTATTTTTGCTCTTAAGGACTTATAGCCATGTGATAGGCAGTATCAAGTGTTTTTAATTTCAGGGGCCACTATTCATCTCTGTATTATACGTTAAGCGCTATATGAAAAATTAATGTTAAAAAATTGTTAATGAATTTTAGCACGCTTTAACGTTATTAGAAAGATATTTTTATGAATATTATTTCTACGGTCATCTTAAAATATTTTTACGTAAAAAGATTACAGGAAAATTGCCTTATTTGCTTTTTACTTCCCTGCTAAATGGTATTTCCGAAAAATGTGTATACTGGAATATAGAGGAATTGAAAATCAAGGGGATAACTGATAGATGGTTTCTATGTCGGGCAATAGTCGAGGATATCCATTTATTAAGTGAAATTGATTTGGAAACTATACATTTCCTACTAAAAATTAAAGATCAAGAATTCTATAAAATTCGGGAGCACAGAATTCTTAAAAAATATTTATAGAGTATTGTCTACCACTATAAGCCATCAAATCTGAATGTTTGCTTTTTATTCTATTCTAAATACATTTTCAGAAGAATTAAAAGGTTTATTGTTAGGATGACGTAATCTGTAATAAATAATAGTTATTTATTGTATCTGGCAACTAATGATTTATATTATTTAATCTAAAAATCGTTGAAATAATATTTATTGTTTGTTTTAAATATAATGAACGTATATCTATATATATATACATATATATATATATATATATATATATATATATATATATATATATATATATATATATATATATATATATATATATATATATATATATATATATATATATATATATATATATATATATATATATATATATATATATATATATATATATATATATATATATATATATATATATATATATATATATATATATATATATATATATATATATATATATATATATATATATATATATATATATATATATATATATATATATATATATATATATATATATATATATATATATATATATATATATATATATATATATATATATATATATATATATATATATATATATATATATATATATATATATATATATATATATATATATATATATATATATATATATATACACACACAATAAATAAAATTTTTAAATAATTATGACACTTAACGACAATGTTTTTATTTCATGAATGTATTTTTTATACCCCTTCTATAAAAAATTAAATTTTTGATAACACGAACCTTATTTATTTTTCAAGCAAAAACTTTTATCAAGATAAAGAAGAGAATTTACAATTAATTATTTTCAGTATTCTACAGTTTATTACATCAGTGCCGTAGAAAAAGGGGGTTTTGAAATAATATCTTCTTAAATGTCTGTAAAATGTGAAAATCTTATGTAATATACATAGACAAAAAAAGGCTTAATTTTCAAGATACAAAATTTTATTTTGTTCCGGGTTTTTTCCTCTGTATTTAAAACTATATTATTGGAATTGGAATGAAACTCGGAGTAAAAAGAGCATGTACAGAAATACATAGATACAAGATACTTTTGGTCAATATTACTGACCAGTGGCGTACAAGGGAGTAATGCATATGTATACAATTAGTTGATGATAACTTTTTTGGTATTAGCATTTTGACAATTTAATATATGGGCCTGCCATATATTAAATTGTCAAAATAGTAGTATTTTAGCAATTGGAATTGAGAAAATATGTTTTTCGGCATCTAAGGATATTAAAACTTAAAGATCTGAAAAATCTCGGAGGGTGCTTTCACGATTACAATACTTCCTTTTTACGAGGGACATTAGACATAGATGGGGAGCCCGGCAAGGGCACTGAGGCTCATTGGGGCCCATTGAGCTTTCCCCCCCCCAAGTAGATGTGTCAGGACATTCCTTTTTAGAAAGGAAAAGATTCTTTCAGGTCGAGCACCTCCCACAAGCTCGGGCTCCACATAGGTGTCACCAAAGCAAAGCAGTCTGGCGTTGACTAAAGCGTTACATCGACAGAACAGATGATTGGCAGTTTTATCTCTCAGAACAAAACCTGCAGTACGGATATTTGCCGAATCCAATCTTATGCAGGTAATATTTCACCAGCCGGTGTCCAGTTAGGACACCGATAATGGTTCCAAGTTGGCCTCTGTTTAGTTTTAGAAGTCTATTAGACTCAGAACGGCTAAAAGGGCCTGACATGAAGACCTTAGACTGTCTGACTCATGCAAGCTCCTGCCATTTAGCAAGGAATTCTTCGAAAGTGCAATTCGAAGAGCAGGTTCCGGCCCAGTGAAAGCAGTGTTTCTACCTTCTCGAGCCAGCTGATCCGCCCCCTCATTACACCCAATGCCCTGATGGTCAGGCACCCAAATGAGACTAAACCTATTGCACTCACACAGCTCATTGCTTGCCGTGATATTCTCTAGAAAGATTTTCTTGTACGCAATCTAAGGTTACTGTAATCTCAGCCTGATATACAGTCGCACGACGTCCAAAGGCAAGATTAATTCTTGCCCTGGATCTCTCCCCATAGATTCCCACCCCAGACCCCTCGTCCATTAGAGAGCCGTCTGTAAACCACACAAGGCCCTCCGGTTTGAGAAAGGATAGAGAGCAAAGCCCTCTGCATGGGTCTTATAATGGTGTTTGGGATTTGCCTATTTTACGAGGGAAGTAAAAAGAGTTTTTTTATGTACTCGATATTTTAATAGTATTTTTACAAAGAAAAGTAAACCATGTTGTAGAAAATCATTAATTAAACTGTTTTCGTTGCCTTTTGAAATTGTATCATTATTTCCTACAATAAACCAGATTTTTATGAGCTACAGGGAGATCTTGAAATATACGGACGTGTGATAACAGTTTCTAATAACTTTGCAATTATGCCAGCTTCCCATCTGTTGTTAAAATGTGTGTGGATGTTTGGTGTCACGAGCCGAAGGCCCCTGAATAACTCCGCCGGTAAAACTAATAAACATTTTTATTAAGTACCTCTGTAATTGCCTGGAGATCGTTCCTGTTTTTTTTCATTTATATAGATAACTATACGTTTGTCCGTATAATCTTACCTGCTTTTTACCTATTAAAATAGATAGTGTATCTATTTTTTACTAAAACTTATATAGACAGACCAAATGCGCTGTAGTTTTGTGGACTTGAGGACAAAAATCTGTATATAGTATGGATCGTCTTGTGCACAATAGAAAACACCATTGAACATAGCCGTTACGTTAAATGAAACCACTTCTTAAAAATTCCACTTAATTAATTTAAAAAACTGTGACAAGCCCTTCTTCAGATGAAAAACCTAAATGGAACAGCCAAATAAAATACATAACTTTTACTCTAGTTAAACACAAACTCAACAATTTCTTTTGTTTTTGAAAATATGTTAAACTCAACATTCCCAGTGAAATCCCCTGTAATGGATGGCCTGGTTTACTAAATTAAAAATTAGTAATGTACTTATCAGCAATAAATTAAATAAATTTATTACCTTCGCAGATGATTAACTTCCGCGAAAAGTCATAAAATCTTTTAAACAATAAATGTTCCAACAAATATTGGAGAAAAATTTACAATATTATTACTTGTCTTCAATTTTTCTAGGTAGATGTTAATGCCTTGATCCTTGATTTTGATTATATTTGATAAGTTCCATTTTAATTTATTAGGTTTTTATCATTAATAACATATAAAAACTAATGTATACTGCTGGTCAAGGTTCCATGGACATAGCATGAATTATGCCACTCTTTTTTCAAAAGGCAAGATGTTGGTGTATAAATAAATATGGATATAGAAGTAAATGATGACTTTTGGTATACCAATAGATTTTGGAACCCTGATCACGAATTCTATGTCAGGCAATGTATGCTCCTTTGTCAAATATCATAATCGTTTTCTCATTTTTTTTATTCTTTTCAGAAATAGGAGAAGAAGAATTTATAAACAAATTCGTTTTTTTTTAATTTGCCATTTAATTTTTTAGCACACATAATACGAAGATTACATATTCACAAAAACGACTTATTTTTGCCATTTTGTCACTAATAAATAGGAAGATAAAATGTGATAAATGTAAAAGATGATCGACTTAAATACACAAGTAGCACATATAATCATATATGGGCTAAAATGCTGTGATATTGGCTAATATCCCTGGCTAATTAGCTAAAATTGCGAGCTAAAATAACAGTTTTATTGCAGTATGACGGAAATATGGCTAAAGTGGGAAATAATCATTTGGCCATAATCGGGTAAAAATGGCCAATTGGCAATTATACGACCCTCGTTTTTGATTTTATGGTTGGATTTATTAGCTACTTTTAGACTTTAAAATCTAGCTTTTTTAGCTGAATTGTCACTTGTTTTTAGCCGAAATTTGAGTAACATTTTTTCCGAAATTTACCTAAATAATTTCTCATTTTTTGGCTTTTCTTCATTTATATAATAAATCACCAATTGTTTCAAATTATGTAGAAATAGTATTGACAGAGCCAATCAGTGTAAGAATTTATGACCCAAGAGGAAATGCAAAGATAACAAATCATTATTTGACGGTTGATAGGGACAAAAACACTTGCGAAGGAACTTTTACTGTTAAAAGAATCTAAGATAGGCATGTATTTTTTAGTTTGGAAATGGATTTTCCTAAGATAATTGATTAAAGGATTCATGACGTAAAAAAAAACATGCATGGAAATACGTATTTTATAGGTAGAAAGAATATGTTTGAAGTGGTAAAGTAATGGCTGCTAGGAAATTAGTTTAATTTTAATTTCAATCATTGGCCACTTTGTAAGCAAATATTTATCAAATGGCAATAATTCTCAAATGTGGAAAAAAGGTAGCAACATTTACTAAAAATTTTCCAATAAAAATGCCTACTTGGTTTGCCTTTAGTACTCGCTAAAAATGGCTAATTTAAGATCCAGGAGCTAGCCTAACAAAATTAAACGACGATTACCCCAAGACGGCGTTTTTCTATGATATGTGGTGGAATATTTAATCTTTTTATTAGACATTTTGTATGGTAAATAATTTATATTTCGTTTTTCTAAATATATCTTCAGTTTGGTTAAGTGTAGTTTTATAGGTTATAAACGTAAATTTGAAAATGTGGCATATTTTGGCAATATTATAGCAAAAATAAGCGAAATAAAACTACTCAATGTTAGTTTTTTAAATAATTCGTATGCTTCAATTTCAAGCATACTTCGTTGGCTATACAGATTTTTAATTTCTACATCTAGCCACTTTTGTTTGGCAAAAGATTCAACCTTCCTAGTAGCGGGTGTTTGTTTAGGGATCTTGACTGAAATGAATTTAGGGAAAACTGAAAAAGACTTGCATGATTTTAGAAACCAAATATCTGTTGCTATTAACCTAATCTTAGTATAGTACTTACAATAAAGGTTTTGTTCCGTTGGCCGTGAAGCCATGTTAAGTCCTAACACTGGAACCTGTGATGGAAGATAGATCAAAATACAAGAGTTCTAACACACACAACTTTTTGCGTTCTGGAGGCGCGTTTCGCTAACCAAGTTAGCATCATCAGCAGATAATATAAACTGAGTTAGTTTTTATTTTGATCGATCCAATTTTTGTTTAATTTTGAAACAAAAATATGATAACAAAAGCCATATTTTTTCCTCTTATTTTTTTTGTCTTAAAATGTCATAATCTGCCGTTCTTATATAATTATTATTACTATAAATTAATCTTAAATACCTGTTAAAATATGTCTACTTATTGATTATATTCTGACCTCGATTTCTATTGATTAAAAAATGCCATATTCTGGCATTTTAAATAGCTATGCTTACTATAATTTAACTTCAACACTTACTAGAATATATTTGGTTATGTTGTGGCAACAGAATTGACAGATGTTTCTACTTATTGGCCATAATATTACAAAAAAAAAGTTGGAGGTTTAATTACCCCATAAAAGATATTTTTTGGCCAAGTAATTATGCTATAGACTATCTACATTAAAAACTGCTACTTTTGGGGCCAATAAATCTAATTTGAAGCGAGCTTTCATGGCTAGAAAACAAACTAAGAATCATTTGCCAAAATTTGACAAATCTCTGGTTTTCATGTGTCTTTTATGGCTAATTATTAGACAAAAAAGCTCACCAGCTAATTTGTGTTAGTTGGGTAATGAATAAATCAATAAGGAACCTCGACCTCATATTAGAGATCAAGATCTCCATATGTCCTAACTCGTGTGCCGTAGTATTCATCAGGGAAACAACAGAGGACGAGATACCTCTATACAGATATAGCTCAAAATTTTAAAAACCTAATAAAAGTAGCCTATGAGGAATCATTTCCTGAAAAAACTGTAGTCTCTAATCTAGGGAACTTGGATCAGAATTGGTTTAATAGATATATAATTAAATCTGACATGTGTGATCATTTAAACTTTCTTTCTGATATTGCTAGGAACTATCCAACACCAGCAAATGTTCATCTAAAAAAAGAATTTAAAAAAACTTACATACAGGCCATAGAGCACTCTAAGCGTGAATATCATGACAACCTGATCCGGAATTCAAAAAAAAACAAATCAAAATGTTCTTGGGAAATTATAAATAGGCAAAGAAATTCAAAGAAAAAACTCAATCTACAGTTAATAATATATAAGCAAATGATTTTAATGAATTTTTTGTCAATGTTGCTCCAAACGTCCTCTTATACCATCAAATAAATATTATTCAGACTCCTATTAATTTAAATAACCTGCCTAACATGGATTTTGACATCAATGAATTTACTTTTATTGAGATCAGAGATACATTTAACAAACTGAAAAATAAAAAATAATAAACACTGCTTTGGCCTCTCTGTGAGTTTTGAAACAGGTGCGTGAACTGCTGATTATTTCAATTACAAAATTAATAAATCGATGCCTTAGGGAATCCACTTTTCCAGATGTCTGGAAGAGTGCAATGGTTATTTCCATATTTGAAAATGGGACGAATGCAACAAATCCAGCTATCGCCGAATATCATTATTGCCTGCTCTGTCTAAGATACTGGAGAAGTGTATTGCCGAAAGGATTTCGAAATATTTGGAATTAAACAATTTTCTCACTGATCGACAGTTTGGTTTCAGACCAGGTTTAAGCACAGCTTCTGGTATTATGGACCTGGTTTCTTATATATCGGACGCATTCAACAATAGGAAATATGTTAGCACAATGTTTTGCGACCTAAGCAAAGCCTTTGATTGTGTCTCACATGATCTGCTGATTCAAAAGCCTTCTATATACTGGTTTGGTGAAGGCACAATAAATTTGATTAAATCCTACTTAGATAATCGCTTCCAGATGGTATCTGCAGGGGGTGTACTGTCAACTGCGAGACCTATTAATATGGGTGTACCGCAGGGCTCCATACTCGGGCCACTGCTCTTCTTAATCTACATAAATGATCTTCCTAACGCAAATGTGGGTCGATATGTCTTGTTTGCTGATGATACTGCGGTATCTGTTGGTGGTGACACAATAGAGGAGCTTAATAGTGGGGCATGTGAGATACAATCGGAGGTAGAGCAATGGTTTCAACAAAATGTTCTTATACTCAATCATGATAAGACCAATAACATAATATTTTCTTTACGTAAGAAGGACGATGAAATACCTTTCCTAACTGTAAATAAGACCAGGTTTTTGGGGGTCTACCTGAATTCTCGATTGGACTGGGGCCACCACACGGAGTCGGTTGCTGACAGATTGAGCAAAATTATTTTTATATTACGCAATCTTGCTCGAAAGATCTCTGCAAATATTTTAAAAACCGCCTACTTTGCATTGTGTCATTCAACCATGTCTTATGCGGCAATTGTCTGGGGGCACTCTGTGGGGTGGTGGCGAGTGTTCTCTCTGCAACGCAGGGCTGTGCGTGTTCTTGCAGGGATTGGGTATAGAGATGATTGTAGGGTAAGTTTTGTTAAACTTGGCATTTTAATATTTCCGTGTATATACATATTTCAAAACCTATTGTACTTACATCAAAATAAGAACAAATATCCAACCAATGGAGAGATATATGGTATGGCTAGGCGGGGCAGACAAGATCACTCGGTGCCACATCACAGACTGTGCAGGTGCCAGAACGGACCAACGCGAAGATTCTATAACAAGTACCAAGGGAGGTCAGTTTTCTTGACTTCAAAACATTTAAAACAACGGTTTCCAATTTTCTAGTCAGCAAAGCTTACTACAGTATTGACGAATTCTTCCAGGCAAACATCTCCTTGATTTAGGTAAAATACTCTTACATCTATATCTCAAATTTTAATTGCTTGTTTTTTGTATGTAATCAATTTTAATTGTGTAGAACATAAGTGTTTATTTATTAGTATTTTATTGTAATTTAAATGCATGTATGTGTCTTTTACTTTGTCTAAACATTTTAGCAGCTTGTGTAAAAAATTAATATTGACGTATGTAATCATTATTGACATGAAATAAATACATAAATAAATAAATAAAATAAATAAATAAGAGGGTATATAGCTTGTATGTCATAAACACCGTATAAAGATAATGAAGACATTTAACAGAAAAATGACCGGAATTTCTCAAAGGGCGCAAGCGCGAGAACAGAAATGGCGTTTACATATTTGATAAATTATTTTGCAATTGACAATGATGGAAGAAATGTAAACAAAGCACTGTTTTCCTACTTCATATTATTTTATGGACGAAACAGTCTTTTATGTGGCTTTGATGCTGAAATTCGGTAGGTGTTTAGTGAGACTGTCTGATACACGAACTTGTACTATGAAGATATTATGGACACAATGTTACGCATACATTCCGAAAGAGAAAGCTCGAATTAGAAAATAAGAGATATTTATTTATAAAACATTAATTTCAGTTCATTTAATGTATTATGTTGGACCCAAAAAAGAATTTAAGGACAATGGCTACCCTCCTAAAGTTATAAAAAAGCCTGATATCCAACAAACATTCATTCTTTAAGTATATTCTAATTTTTGTTCGTTTACGGACCGAAAACTGAAAAAATGTGTAATATATTTTTTTGCCTTTTAATGTTATTTATTTTATCCATATTTACTGAGTTCCTGGACAGTTGGTAGGAAGTAAGTTTTTAATCTCTGAAATTTGAAAATAATTTATTTTCCTTGCGGGCATTGCAAACTATACAGGACATATTTTTTTATGTACACATTTTTGGATAATTCTTCGAATTTTTTAGTTTAAGAGTATTTTTTTAATGTATCTTCACAACTACCGGTAGCGTACGTCCTTTAAATCGGTTTGAAAATGTGAATACAAACAAAACAACGTTACTGCCAGATTCTCACATGGTTGCCAAATTATTCATATCTGTTTACAGTAGTTGAAGTTGTTAATAATAATATAACGTTTCGGTATAAATAAATATTGACTGCTAACGAATCTTGATTATAAATTTCAGTATTCCAGATATGAACCGTTATGAATAGTATTTCTCTTCAAATGTTAACTTAGAACAGTTGCCTAAATTTCTGGATAAAAATTAACTTTTGACAACATGGTTTGCGCATGTGCAAATTCGACGATTCACGTAATTATACGGAGATACCGCACTAAATTACGGAATATTTCCAGTGATGTAGCTATGGAAAGGTTACAATTTCACTCCGTTTTATCTTTTTTGAATTAAATAAAACTTTCTATTTAATAAAACTCCGTTTTATGAAACCAGTACTTTAATATGCCATTACAGGGTTTGACAGTGTTTTTCAATTTATTTCCTTTACTTTTCCTGTTCTGTGTCGCACATCACACCGTGTAAGGAAGAAACAAAAGCTAAGCCGACAAACGTTAAATGACCACGTACAAATCTTAGGAAAAAACGGCTTCAGTGAAAGGACCCCACACATTTTTTTTGGAAAATGGCTTTCAGTCAATTTCTCTAAAAAATTAATATATTATAGTTTCTTGATCAAAAGCTCTCATGGCCACAATTTAATCCTGACTCTAGTTTTTTACATACAGGAAGTCAAAGTTGGAATTTTGCATTTTCCATATTTTATGAAAATTTTGACTTTTTTAAATTTTATTAATTAATACGCATTCAAATAGGATAGTAACCATTTATATTTTTGACTAGAAGCTAAGGTATGTATTAGTAATAATAAAGTTATACAGGGTGTAGATGTATTTAAGAATTCGGACATTTTTGTTTCATATTCGGCTGCACTTACAACACTAAAATTCCAATTTTTATAAAAAGCTCCATTACACTTAAACAAAGATTTTTTAACATGTTTATCAAAATTAAATGAAAATTAAATAATTGTAACGAAAATTTTTGTACACAGCTGATATTAGACTGGCCATGAATTTTAATACACAAGTTTTGAAACGCATTACATGATCTGAAAATGAGGATCATGCCTTTAAAGCTGGAATATTTAAATAGTCACTAAAATTGATTGAATTGAATTTTTAATTATCGAACGCATTATATCATTCAATGCAGCTTTAATAAAATAATTAAGAATAAAATAGATTCAGATTCACCCAATTTTTCATTAAAATTCCTCAAAGTGTGATAATATAAAAAAACACAAAATGGAAAGGGCGGTCGGATAGTACATCTTTTGAAAAGTTTTTTAACAGTAATTTATCTCCAATACATGCTGTCATTATAATTGCTATTACATTAATGTAACAAAACCTAAAAAATATAAATGCATATTTACGGGGTGTTTTATAAAGAAAAAACACCCTGTAAATAAAAAAGTATAATATTTAGCACCCAGGCTCATAAGAAAATATTTATTAAGAATAAATTGAGGAGTAAAATACCTCAAGTTTTTAAGAATTTTTATTCTCCATATTTATTTAGCTTTTAAATATTTTCGAATAGCAGCTATTTTAAATTATGTAGTAATTTGAGGATAAATTAAAACTGTAATGGCCTTTTAAAATATATGCTACTCGACCCCTTTTTCCAGCCGCCACCTTAAAATGTTTAATCACGAAACACACATGCATCACAAAGGAACATTAGTCTGGTATTAAAGTTTGCAATTTTTTTTATCTCGGACTGGTTCAAATTATAAAAGAAGACCCATTCAAGAGACACATTGGTATATGTATTAACTAAATATAAGAATATTAATAATAGGTTATAGATGTAGGTATCTAACTTTTAAAAATCAGATGAATCTGACAACTGTAATCGCATAGTTTTTCTAGAATTTTATGAAACACCCTGTATCATTTTATTTTCAATTATATTATTAAAGCTGCATTATTATGCACTTAAATATCCTAGCTATAAACTAATTAGATCTAGATTTTCAGATAATGCAATAAGTTATAAAAATTGTGTGTTAAAATTCAGAACTACCTTAATATCACCTATTTACAAAAATGTTCGATATAATTTTTTAATTTACATTTAATTTTGATAAACATGTCACAAATCCAGCAAAATCTGACTGTTTGTTTTAGTGCGATAAAGCTTTTAGTAAAAATTGGAATTTTAGTATTTTAGGTGCAGCCGAATATGAAACAAAAATGATTGCAATACAGCTTCACCCTGAATAAGTTTATTTTTACTTTTACATACATTTAGCATTCAACCAAATTTTAAAATTAAATTTTAAAAAAAAAAAAATAAAAATTTTGCGAAAAATATGGAAAATGCAAAATTTCAACCGTCACCCTGTATATCAAAAACTAGCTCCAAGATTTAGTTGTCGTCATTAAAGCTTTTGGTCAGGGGAACGAGAGCTACAACATATCAAGTTTTCAGAAAAATTGACCTAAGCAATTTTCAATAAGAAATGTGCGGGGTCTTTTGTCCAATTTTTTTATATAGTATATTTCTTGGCCTCCTGAACAAAAGACACCATGGGCAGGTCAAAATGCTACCAAGCCTCTTGGAAATGTAGCCCTCAAAAAAAGGACTTCTTTAAAGGGGCTTAAAATGGATAAAATATTTTTAAGTAGATCTTAATTTGAAATAAGTATACAGGGATTGAGTTAACAATAAGACCAACTAAACAGAAAATTGAACTTTTGTGAAAAAGTTATTCTTCATAAAAATGTTTTTTTTTTAAATATAGTTTTCCGTTGAGAATTTTTTAATTTGGTATAACAATTTAGTCAAGTTACAAAGAAAAGTTTTTTTTAATACAGGTCGATTTAGTGTATAATTCTTGGATATCTCCTTAGTTATTATCAATAGAAGAAAATCTTAAATAGGAAAGTTACCTGGTTGCTCAAACTAATATTTTTTAGTTATACGGGAACTTTTAAAATAGAATTCTCTTTAAATTTTTAAAATATCTATTTATATTTAACAATTAATCCTTTTTTAAGAAAAATAAGTTTTCTAGAATAATGTCGGCTCATTTAGTCCTATTTTTAACACCATCCATGAATATTTAAAATTAAAATCCACCGAAATATATTTTGCCCATGTTTAAAGAGCTAACTTGCTGGTATACAATCTTAAAAACTAATATTTCATTTATTTGTGGCATTATTATGCTTCTCTGAGGAAGGCACCTTCGGAAGACCATATTTCCAAAACGGCTGATATGATTGACATTCCCAGGGTGTCTTTTGTTCAGGACAAGAAACAAAATGTGTGTCCAGAAACAAAATGTGAAATGGTTGTTTAATCTTATTTTATACTTAGTCATGACAACAAAACATTATTCATTTCAAAATGGCAGTGTAAATGTGACAGAATCTAAATAGATTAGGGTTTAAAAAAAACTAGAAAACACGCTTTCGTTAGTAATACACTAAAAAACACCAAATAATGTATAATTTACTTAAAATATTTTGTTACGATATATATATATATATATATATATATATATATATTCTGCCCTTGACAATTCAATGACTATGTAAAAAATCGTGGGGCGGTTTGTTGAAATTAATTAAAGGTTCAAACTTCTCAAAAATACGTAACCAAGATTTTTGGGATCCAGTGGCGGTTTGTTAATGAGAGCCGCAGCACTGGTTACAAATTTCAAAAAAAAAATTTTAATCCACCTTTAACTTTTATTTGCATAAGTTCGTTCGCTCCGGCAAAGCGCTTACACAATACCACATAATATATATTAGTTATTCTATATACTATCAGCGTTCCCTCGCAAATTCGGCTTTCGAAAGATACTACGTCAAACAGCTGTTGTCGGACTGCGAAGTGACGTTTTCGTCGCGGCACATCTAATAGCAGCTCGCAGCATACACATGTGGTATTCGTTGTGACCTTAAAGCGAACTTTAAGTGACAAGCTTTCTAACAAATGTCGAGCAGCAAAAAATTTACAAGCAGTGTTTTGTCTTAACAGGGGTGAGGTGTATGCCGTATTTGCCTGTCAGTCGATTCTAAATATATGTCTCAGAAATAACGAGGCGGGCTCAATACGAACATTGTTTAAAAAAAAATCGTTTTTATTTTGGTTTACACTGTGTCATAATTAAATTGTTAAAAATACTTCATACTATGCCGACGACGACTACAGAAGCGGAGAGAAATGTTTCTACTCTGAAACGAATAGACATTAAATGTACCATGTCTCAAGACAGACTTGATGATGTACCTGTAGCATGTTTGTTGCAGTTGAACAAAAACTTTTTCGGTCTTTTCCTGATTTGAATGAAAGAGTGATTGACTAATTTGCCACAAGGAAAAATAGGCGCACTAATAATTTATTTTTTTCTTTTTAGCTTTATAATAACTTATTTTTTACTTTTTAGCTTTAAAATATCTTACTTACATATTACTGGTGATGTACTGGACTAGTTAAAATAAAACAAATGAACTCAAACTCGAGGGGTTTATGAATTATATACACTTGCAAATTTTCAAATCTTCAGAATCATTTCAGGAAGAAAATATTTGAGTTTTGTTAGTTCGTTTGGAATTTTGATTCACGAAACATACTATAGTAGAGTGGAGAGTGTGTCAATTTTTATTGACGGATTCAAAAATTATAGGGAAGGGCACTGTATAGTAATAGTACGTAATAGTAGTAAGGGTGGGGGGACCGAACAGAGCGTAGTATGTAAAAATAACAGTTTTTTAGGCATATATTTAGGAGAGGATATATGACGCGAAGGCAATTCTTTCAATGTAAATATTCCTATTCCCTGCGACCCGATTTTAATTTTCGGTAGAAGGAACAAATGTAAATATTTATTTTGATTTGTACCGTAATATGAAGTTTGGATGGCTTTACATTTTTCAGTCTCTCAATTCTGTAGTTTCATTTTGATTCTCAGGATGGACTTTGATTTCAATCTTTCTATAAAACTATTGTTTTGCAAATGTGATATTATCTAAATGATACGGAGCAATATGCAATCAGAATTCTGTGTTCAGGCTTATAAAATACTAAATATATTGTCGAAATTATCCCAAATAAAGAATTAAGGCAAGTTTAACACTTGGTAACATTTTATTCCCTCTGATCTTAGTGATCTTAATATGCAATCATTTGATAAATAAGTTTGAAAATTTCCATTTTAATCAAAAGAAACATTTAGTATTTATCAAAAATATATAAAATATATTTTTTGCAATGTTGAACAAAGGTCAAGTAAAAAGTACTTGTTTCCTATTTCTTTTAAAGAGCGTTTTTAAAATTGTATATTTGATTTTCATTCATATCACTTAAGATTAAACTGATGATAAAATTGACTTTTGTCCTAGATAGTAACGTACATTTTAATGTTGTAAATATCAAAGAATAAAGCTCTTTAACTAGCCAAATGATTATTATATTCAATGCCTGAACTTATAATTGGCATAAGGACTGAGGGCTAAAGTCCTTTTTTGTACACTTAGCTTGTGTTAAATTCTATCAATATAGCCTCACTGGCATGCTGGCTGGTAATAAACACAACAACAAATTCTTCATTAAAACCTCATACTATGTACTTATGACATAAATAGTTGTTGTATAGTCAGAATGAAGTAAAAGTTTTTATAATTTCTGGGGACCAAATCCAATGTGATAATCAATTTTTTTATAAAAACAACTTTTAATTCACATTTTATTTTTAGAAACTGGCTTCTGCAGTCTTCATAATAATACTTTTTTAAACAGTTGACGTAAATTTGTTAAGTATTGCACTGCTTTGATATATAAGAATAAGGACCTTTATTTAGGTCATAAAAGACATGACACAGGTGGCGGCTCGACGGGGGACGCGGGTGAAGCGCCGCTTTTTTCCAATTTTCCAATTAATTTACTTAAAAATAAAAATATTTTTAAAATATTAAGCAATTCATAATCTACATTTTTATTATAAAAATGTAGTATATTTTATATAAATATACATTATTTACTTAATTATACCATTATTTTCTATCAAAACTAGTGCGTTATATATTCAAAAAATAATAATGACTTAAAACGTAGCGCACTGAACACCTTTTCATAAGAGCGACTCGTTGAGGAATCACAATCAGCAGTAAAAAATCAGACTCCCCCCGTACGCCGGCTTTCTCGTTTAGATTTGTTTACGGCAGTTGCTATGGCAATGCAGTGGTGAATATCCTTAAGCCAAATAAAGATGGGAGCGGCATAAAATTGCTGCTGCAGGGCGCATTGTTATAGAATTAATGTAAATTAGTGCGTTCGAATCATCGGAGGCAGAAGCAGTTTTGCATCGATAGAAAAAGTTGTTAACTGTTTTTTAAGAACAAAAAATATATTTAATATCTTATACATTCATATTTTTCTCCTAAGTATTGAAAAACGCTCCAAAGCTATGGATAATTAACATCATAAAAAGGTTAAAAAAACAGCCATTTTGGGCGTGGCACCCCGAAAAAATTTTAGCCTGTGGCGCTATGCACCTAACTACACTGCGCTTTACCCATCCTTAAATCCACGAGCCGCCACTGCACTAAGCAATTCAGACATTATAAACTCAGTTATAACAATTTGCAGTATATAGGTAGATACTCGGGTATACATATGTAGACAGGATGGCTTTTCATCTGAAGTTTCAACTGACACAACTCTCTCTTCAACTTTCTTACTTTTTACCTAATTGTTTTGTTGTCAGAATCAGGATCAACATGAATGCTCAAAAAAAATTATGTCATACAAACATGATGAAACATACCATATTGACTTTTTGATTCCTATAAACTGTTTAAACATGTTTTGTGCAATTAATTTGCTATACATATAACTTTATTTTTGAAATATTGGCATCTTACTATCATTTAAAAATTTAAGTCCTTATAGAATTTAAACTTATAAACTTAGAAGAAAATAATTAATTTTAAAGATTTCCCATTTTGCTCAGCTATTTATATTTTTTTCACTCTATGTATATGCTGTCTATATCTAAGTTTTAATAGCCAAGAAATATTTTCTCGGAAGCCAGAACTTTTTGTTACCCTTTCTTTACCTTGCCCATGTTCTGTGATGTCAATAGAATATACATTTTGGGTTAAAATACGGGAGTTGTAACCACACAACACCACAACTTGTTACTTTCTGGACGCGCGTTTCGCTAACCAAGTTAACATTATCAGCAGATGATATAAACTGATTTAAGACATACATTTTGGGTGCCAAATAACCACTGAATCTAATATTAATATTTGCAAGATTTTAATTTTTTTTTAGTTTCGAGGTTTTGACGACAAGCACAGAAGTGCACAAGACATAAAGCGTACATAAAAAATCTTGTGAGAATACCATAAGTGAAGCTGTCACAGTTCCACTTTTTATGAGTTATTTTTAAATGGGAGTTTACTACATTAGCTAGTAATTATAGTGCATTGAATTCTTGTAAGCAACTCTACCATGCACTGACTTTTAATATTAAATTTAATTAATAAAATTCATCAAATGATTTTTTAAATTTATATTATAATGAAAATGTCCAAACCAGCATAAACGATAACATCACAAATTGAGTACAGTTGAATGAAATTTTCAATAAACAACTTACAACACTAATTGTGTGTTTTTTTAACTATTGAAATTTTTCTTTGAAACATGATGGTAAATTTGTTGTTCAGAAAGTACTTGGCAAATTGTTAAATAAGCTAAATCTTTAAAATGTAAAATTTAATCTTAATTTGATTGACGTAAGTAGGGATCGAGTACACTATTGATTAAGGAAAAAGAGCATCAAAATTAGGTAAATAAAAAATGTTATGTAAAAAAAATTAAAAATATTTTAATATTATAAAAACGAAAGTACATTGCACTGAAATTAAATCATAGAGGTAGTGACAATATATGATATAATTTTTTATTCTGTGATATTTCCATTTCTTAGTATGGTTACAGTCATTCATCAGTGGAACAAATAAGTTTTTATTTTTTACTCCATATTTAATACTTTTTTCTGCTAGTTCGTTCAAACTTTGGGGACATCATTTCCATGGCAAGATCTGTCTGATCTTGATCCTAAATAAGAAAGTAAAAAAATATAAATATATACATATAACATATAATAGAGCTGTACACAGGGGAAGCAAGTCGAAGCTGATTTATTTTGGGCTCGTATTATGGATTAAGGCAAGTGGACCACTGATTCATGAAATTTCAATAACAACAGTCTATTCAAATTTCCTGATTATTAGAATAATTTGCAAAAGTTCTAAAGCAAATATTAACTTTTTTCAAAATTCTTCAAAAAGCCTAACTCAAATAAAAGTGTACTGTTAAATAGTTGGTTAATGAAGCATAACAAATTAATTACACTAATAATAATAAATAGTTGATTTCTAAAAAAGAAACTGGGATTTTTTAAAAGTTGAAGAAATCAGCTTTGTAATTCAAAAAATGATAACCAAATCCTTGACAAAATCAGTTTCTCAATTATGTAAGGGAACCCAGAAGAATTTTATCCCAAGCTTGACCAATTATTGAGTCATTTGTTTTAAATTACTTTGTAATCTGTCATTTTTATTTTTTATCACAAGTTTATCAAAATTGACAAGTTGGAATGTTTACCTAAGTGCTTAATTCATTTTCCTAAACTTATCGCTAATAAGATTTTATGATATGTTTCTAACTTTTAAGAATAACAAATGAAAGTTAGCAGTACAACTCGGGCAACAAAAAGTTTTTTGCATCAATCTGAACGAATCCAACTCATTAAGAAAACCTGACCAGAGCTCGGGGTAACTAAAGGTTAAATATATTGATAAGCTAAAGCCTGAGCAGTACTCGGGGACTAGCACAAAAAAAAAGTGTGCAAGTTGATATGCCCGAGAGTGGAGAGAATAATATATTTACTTTATGGACTGTTTATATTTAGGTAACACCATGTAATAATGAATATTAATTAATATTCACCCCCCACCTTTCTGGTATTTTTGTTTTCGTTTTTATCAGTAATTAGGAAAGACTAATAGAAAACATATTTCAACACTAGATTTGAATATCATTTTGAAAGCCACTTTTTGAAAATCTCCATATTGCCGTTGTCAAGGAGGTTAAAAGGTAGGATAAACCAACTATTTGTTAACATAATTCTATTCGTTATGGTAAAGTCTATTTAATTGATTAACTCTACTCATTATTACTAAAATATACAGCAGTCTCTTATTTATTTTCAGATTCAACCGCCTTCTCTTTGATGAGCTAATTTGCTTCAATAATTCACTCATAATTTTCTACCCAAAACTTATTTTCTTTTTCTTCTTGCCTAAGATACTCCATCATATGCAATGATAGAATGCCAGTCTGAATAATTAACATTAATTAATTTACTTAGTTTTTTTGCTAAAATTGTAAAAACATATTATATATGTCATTAACAAATAATAAATTCAAATGTTCTTAAGCTAAAAATCCGAAAAGGAACATTATGAAAATAATTACTGCTAAGGCAATGAAAACACATAAAAATAATCTTGATGAACTTACCTTCTTTCTTGAATTTTCATTTAAAAGGATCAAATACTGATAATTCAGAGCATCGAGAACACAGAAGGAGCTTATTTTATTTACGTTTCTGTCCATATGTAACAACCACCAAACAAGTCACATTGGTTCAGGCATTTTTCGCGTAGTAAAAAGTCCTTACTAAAACCTAGCAATTAAATGCGTCGTAATAGGTTGATTAGAGCTATTATTTATAAACTTATTAACTGACAACAATTCAAAACGAATATCAATCTATTTAATTAAAAATAAAATGTTTGATTTGACACTTTGTTGTAAAAAGTTTGGTTAAAATTAAAAAACACACGCCATGAAAACATACGGCGTTGTCGGCTTGGGCATATTGTGCTTGTTCCTTCTGATGTATACAACTTTAATATAAAATAATAACAACATTCCAATAGTTTTTTTTAATTGCATATCAATTTTGTAAAGGTATATTATCAAGAAAATAAGGAAACTCAAGTATTATATCACTAAATATGAGTTTCGAGCATAAAATTACTTGAATTTAAACGACATATGGTAAACTCGCGTCCGCGCATGCCCGTTATTTCAATTGTTCCCTAATAAATAACTAATATATATATATATATATATATATATATATATATATATATATATATATATATATATATATATATATATATATATATATATATATATATATATATATATATTAGGATTGCATAAACAAAAGAATAAAAACCGTTGTAAAATCAATTTAAACGCTCTCCAAAAATAGTCAAACCACTTATTACTATAGGTATTTATTTAAACCAGCAACACACGGAAAAACTTTGCAGGAAAATGTGAAGTATTTTGAACAACTTTAAAAATTAAGAAAAAGTGTTATTAAATTCAAACTAACGTGCTTGTTTGTTTATAATTCCATCTTTTGTCATAATTGTTAGTAAACATTGACCTGCTAGTTTTTTCAGATTATTTGGGTTTGGTAATAATAAGAATTCGAAATATATAAAATAATATATTTAAACTACATCAATAATAAATCTATAGTAATAGCTATTAACAATAACGTAATTGAAATCATTATTGTCTGTCCTGAACCCTCTGTTGTAGTTTCTTGTTCTGACTCAGGTGAAGAAGTTGCTTGTGGAGTAGACGTGTCTGGGGTTGAAGTTAATGTTGTAGATGTACTTGTTGTAGAAGCTAAAGTGGTAGTTGTTATTGAAGTTGAAACTATTGTCGTAGTCGTTCTTGTCGTTGGTGTAGTTGGTATTGTAATTGTTGTAGTTGGTATTGTAACTGTTGTAGTCGGTATTGTTGTAGTTGTAGTCGTTGTTTCCTGTTCTATAAATGTGTGGTTGTTACACAATGCTCCAATGCATCCCTCACATTCCAGTTCCATATCTGGTGTAACATCGTTGACTGCAGCATTGAGAACCACGTTTCGAACAGTTGGGCATATTATTGCAGCATTGTTAAGGCAGGTTCGAATGGTGTGAATTTCTCTATCTAAAATGTACATTAATATCAGAACGAGAATTAAATAATAATATAATAAATACGTTATCGGCGTTGATTCTGCAATACCTTCTATGTAGAAAACAGCAAATTTTTCAACATACTTGTTGATTATTTTTGGGGAGATATTTGAGGCACTCCTACTTCCTAAAATTGCAAGCCGTGGACTGACTTCATTCTGATTTTATTTTATTTGAATGGTAGTATGTATATATTTATTTTATCTACAAATTTATTTAGATTAAGAGCTATTTATAATATTTTATACTATATGAAACATTTAATTTTAATATACAAGCTACTAAGATATAATATACAGGGTGTCCCAGGACAGGTGTTACAAAAGGACAAATGGTCCAAACAGTATTGAGTTGCTAACTCATCTTTTGGAATCAAGTCCTGCATGTTCTAAAATGACACTGTACAAAATACTACTAATTGCTTTTATATTATTTATTTATGCGTGTTATAAGTAAAAGACTGAAAATGCGCTCAAATAAAACACTTTTATTTGAACAGATAACGACAAATTTAATTAGAAAAAGTTGTTTAGCACTAATTTTTATGCACATATTTCAAACATAGTGTATTTTTGTTGAATTTTAATTTGTTTGTGGCTGGAAAGATTGAGTCCCATTTAAAATGAAGGTAAACCTTGATCACAGGTAAAAACCTGATATCTCTATTATGACAATACTCTGCTTTGTTAGATGTTAGAATACATGAGATATGTGCATACAACTTAGTACTAAACAACTTTTTCTAATTAAATTTGTCGTTATCTATTCAAATAAAGGTACCTTATTAAGAGAATTTTCAGTCTTTTACTTAAAAATCCCTTGTATAAAAGCAGTTTGATTAACATTTGGGACAGTGTCATTTTGGACATGCAGGACTTAATTCCAAAAGATGAGTTAGCAGTGGCGGCTTTTCAGGTGAAGTAGGTGAAGTGCTACTTCACCAGGAAAAATAAACAAGCAAACGTCTAACTATATTTATTATATATCTATATAATTTTAGTTTTACATTAATTTATTCACCTAATTGATAAAAAATAAAATCTACATCTCGAATAAATATTTTACTTGACCGTTGGCGTCGTGTCTTTTTAAAACTTTCAATCGAACTTTATTATAACAACTATAAGGTGCTATGTTTAGTTTACGATTTTCCTACTAAGTTGCCATGACAACGCGTACTCGATGACGTCGAGCCCAGCGCGATATAACGCTCTCGGTGAATTGCAGGCACAGTACACTAAACCACGTGTCGTTCGGTTTGCGGTGGTTGTTTACTTTTATTTCCGTGTTGTTACAACTTCAAATTCGAAGTTAGTAAATGTGATTGTTCAAGACTGGAATAAATTAAAAGACGTCTTTGAATTTATTACAAGCTGTGACCAATCTGATGAAAAATCATTCCCCCTTGCGAAAGGATTTTTAGGTGAGATGAACGATCTTGACGGACATACTATTTGACGTTTTTCAAAAAAAATCGCTTGACATTCATTTTTGCATATCCAATATAAAATGCTGCCGTGAAGAGCTCTGTAAAAAAAAGAAATGAACATTTTTTTAATACCATGTTTGATAAAGCAAATTCTATTACAGAAATAAATCATTACAAACGCGAGCTTGCTAAGCTTTCACCTGAAGAAATTAGGGCTAAGAATAGAACCCTTTTTTATGAAATATTGGGCTATATTTTAATGGAAATGATACTAAGATTTCAAGACTGTGAAAAACTTACATTTTCATGTTTGGCAGGTTCTGTTAAACTGTTAAATTTACCGAATATAGTTTAAATTTTCCGAGTAGCCCGTTCGAAAATTTGTTAGAGTTATATGGGGAAATATTTTCAAAAAATCAACGACTTAAAAATAAGCTTGGTCTTATTTTTGCCAATGAGAGTAATTGGAATATACCGCTGCAAGAGCAAGTGAAAAAAATTAATAAAAATAAATATATTTTTACCGAAGCATATAAATTGTTTTCCCTTATTTTGACAATGCCGTCGACAAGTGCTTTAGTGGGAAGAAGTTTTTCTTGCTTCAAATGTGTAAAAACTTATTTAAGAAATACAATATCTCAAGAAAGACTTGCTTCTCTTGGCAATATTTCAATTCAAAAGGAATTTCTCGAGTTGATTAGGGCAACTCGTGCATTTTATGAGGATGTTATAAATAAATTTGCTGCTATGAAGGATAGGAGAATTGATTTAGTATACAAAATTTAGGTAAGCCGTAAAAAATATTCTACCCCCTCCACATATAAAAAAATTCTGGAAAAAAAGTTATTGCGATATTTTCTTGCTTCATTTGCACTTCACTTACTTTTTCACCCGCGAGCCGCCACTGGAGTTAGCAACTCAAAAAATTTTGGATCATTTGTTCTCTTGTAAGGCCTATCCTAGGACACCCTGTATAACCAAATTGTAATAAAATGTTATACCTTAAAGAAGAGATGGCCAGAGGTTTGGCAGTAAAAGAGTTGTTCGCGTACATTGAAACAAGAAAATGACAATTATTAAATTGTACTAAATCTAGTGAAAATTGTTCTCACACAAATTGCTCCTTCACTACATTACTTTACTGTTACTATTTTATTACAAAATAGATACCGTTACTTTGCTTTGCATTACGTTTTCAACATCACAGATAGTGTGCAAAACGTTTCAACTTTTCTTCTGTCATTAATTTCGCCAGCTGTTTTAGATAGATAAAAGATCTAATGACGATTTCAAGTCTGACGATTTACCCTCACCTTCCTGTGTTCATCCGTTTTATTATATTTTGACAGATTCAAGGAAATTGGTCTGTGTGAGAGCTAGTGAAAAGTTATATCACAATGAAGTTGCCCCAACTGGATGCAATTTCAAAATTCTATTACGTGTTGAAGGCTTTTACTTTTACCTAGGTCCCTAATTTGTAACTCAGGTAATATAGAATTACAGTTGCTTGGGACTTTAAAGCCTCTCCAATAACAACCTTAGATCACCGAACATTAAGAAGACTTGTTAATGTTCGGCGCTTAGACTAAGAAATGCTCTAAGCGGACAACAGCTCTTATGTATTTAAAAAATTCATAAAACAACTCTAAATGGCAAGCGTAACGAAGTGGCTGTGTGTGATGGGTGAGCGATGGCGCGCACTATGATACGTTAAACTATCCTTTCAAATAATATCGTTCAGACCCAGCGATAAACTGTAGATATGTATGGGAGGTATGCTGATATCCGGTAGTAGGTGAAACCGGCTAATGATGAAGTGACTCGTTGAATTGTATAGTATTTTAAATAAAAACAGAGTTAAGATACAGTACTTGCAGAATAAAAGAGACTAAGAACTTAATGAGGAAAAAATCAGTTTAGTTTTGGAAAACTTTCAGATATACTGAAAATATAGAATAATTATTTTGTACTTCCTGCATACTTAATAATTATGAAATAAAAACAAACTATATTACCCTCGCTTAGTGTGACAGTAACACAACCCCATGTGGTGTCCTCTAAAACCTCGGCTTTTCTCACTTGTTTAGATGTTTCCTCAAGGTTTTTCAGCACATTGGCGATTAAGGGATTAGTTCCTTCATAACTGTATGCACTTCTATCTGGACAGTTGACGACGTGTACGTTTGATGTAAAATTTAAATCATTAAAATTATTACACCAGTTACTGCCAAAACATCTGTAGCATTCTTGTGCTTCCGATGAAGCTAAAAAAAGTGTATATTAATGTCTTATAATGAACTAACTGAAATTTAACTTAGTTAACATTTTATTGTTTATCATAGTGGTTAATAATATTAGAAAATAAAATGTTATCTAAGTGAGCCCTATTTTTTTAACTGTCATATACAATAGCAGTTGGTTTATTTAAGTGCACGTACCCAAGGGGTCTTTTTATATTTTGTAATATCCAAAAAATTAAAAAGTCACGAAAAATATTATTATATGAAACGGGAGAAAAAGTAATGAAATTCTACGTCTTAACTTATCCAGTGTCTAGTTACTAATTATTAAAAAATATATTGGAGGGTAAACATATAAATACAATAATAATTTTCGAAGCAGATATTACGCACTATACCATATACCCGTAAAGTTTAAGGAATTGTTACGATTAACTTTAATTTTGGGTGGGAAATTTTACTATTTAAGACAAGTATAGGACACGCTTTTTAAATTGAATACACTATTGACCTACTTTAGGATGGTCCAGAAAATGACTACAAAACTTCTGCTCAAAAAGATTTTTTTCATCCTCTCAAAATCAAGGGTCCAGTGTCACCTCTGGAGGTACTGTCTATACTGGATGTTTCTTAACTGAAGGCTAAAAATGCGAGACGTACTTTTTTGGCTCATTCTAGTACTAAAAGTTTATATAGAAATGAGAGAAAAGGCCTTCGTTTTTGAGATATTTTTTTAGTTTTTTCATGGATCTCGTATATTTCTAGAGTTATATCAGTCAAATTTGGCACAGAGTTCACTGTGAATAATGTCTACGAAATGGCTATAATACTTTTTAGATAAATCAGGATGCTGGTTTTCCCATATCACGACCCCTTTTAACTGCGACGTCACTGGCCATTTTTAAAGTAAATTTAAATTCCTCATTCTATTCTGTAACTTTTTGGTTTGTTTAGATTATTTCGATATTTTGCACGGTTTTAAACTTATATAGCAACATGTATATTTATTCATGGTCTTGGCGTATGGAATACGGGAAAAAATGGTAAAAGTGTAATGTTAGGGCATTATAACCTTGAAGTTAGGTAGGCTTGAATGAATATTTTGTTAAATAATCTCTAAACGGTACAAAATATCGAAAAAATCTAAAAGGCCAAAAAATTTCAGAATAAGGAATTTAATATAATAGTAATAAATAATATAATAAAAATGTTATTCAGACTAAATCTATTAGGTGTAAAAATGAAAGAACCAAAAGTTCTTACATTAAAGAAGAAAAATTTCCGCATATAATATAAATTTATGCATAGAATCATTAAAATTAAATAAAGTAAGGCGGTTACAATTTTTTATAATTCATCTATGCAAGAGATTTGAACTAATAAAAAAGAATCGAATCCGCATCCTTTTGAAATCCTGTAGCAAATCCCAATCCCGATCACCCATAAAAAAAAGATTCGAATCAGGTCTTCGAATCCTAAAAAAATGATTTAAATCATAAGTGATTCGAATCCTTCCCTTGTGTTTAAAATCTCACCTCGAACCAAGAAAATGAGCTTGGTATTTCGCTTAGTTTCGGACAATTTGGAATAAAGATAAACAAACATCATTTTCTTGAATAAATTATGAAAATAAATACATCGTCAATCAACAGGAAAATGGAAAAATTATTATGACCATGCTTTAGATTAAAAATTTGTTGAAATTTACCGTTCCATTTTGCTTAACGGTATTACCTGAATTTGCTAGTATAAGGGACATAATTAGAGTAAATATTAGTTTTCCGCTGTTTAAAACAAAATTTAATTTATCCGAATTATTTGTAACTTTAACCAATATATAAAAATTAACTTATTTCTTTGTCCTTTTTCCAAATAACATTCGTTAATTTGAGACTTCCCCTTTGGAAAAATTGAGAAACCTATTAAATTTTAAAGATATGAATATAGAACTCACCCAAAGTCGACACAAAAATGCCCACAACTGAAATAGCCAACATTTTCGTACCAAATAAGTTATACAATTGAGCAAAGGGAAGAAATACATCATGTATTGCAGCTTTGCATATCTGAACCATCGATCATGTCATATAAATTATTATCAGACGCAATGCGGAATTAATTTTTTTGGCAAGTTAATAACCAGAGGTTTGGAAGTGTCATGAAACAGTAGATTTTTAGGACCCCTATAAATATGGGAATTAATATATCGAGCATACAGCGTTTTCGTAAGAGACAAAGGCTTTATAATTTTCGATTTTAAAGTGAATCATTTCCAGTAATAAAACAATATGTATATTTCATGTAGGAATTTGATATTCCAATTTATTTCTTTTTGATCACCTTTTTGTTTAAACAGTTTTTAGCTAAACACCTGTTGATTTTGTTATCTCATCATACCTATGGAATGAATAAAATTACCGTCACAACCTCAAAGAATTTGTTTTATGGTAAAAAGTAAACTCTCTTTAACAGCTATAACTTTAAATCTTTAACAGCAACAACTTTTTGCGCTAATGTATGTGTAGGTGAATGTATCAGTGAAGCGGTGGTGGTTAAACTCAAGTTCTTGGTTTAAAACTGTGAACTTCTCAAAAAGAGGCTTAAAAGTTTCAATGCATATATCTAAAGTGGTTTAAAAACTCTAATTTTTTTATTTTAAAAAATTTTTTGTAGTTTTTGTTTAAATATATGTTTTAAAGATGATCATGCAATTTCTTAGTTTTTCCTATCCATAAATTTGATAAGTATTTTGCATTTCTCTGCTAATTTAATAATATTCATATCTTTAAAAAACGGACACCTTAAAACTTGAATTCGATTTCATGATTCATAATTTTTTATTTCTATTACGATTTTATATTATATATATTATATTAAAAAAAAAAAGGATAATCCAAATGCTGTTTTTTTGCTTTACTTTAAAATAACCTATGAAATAATTAATTGCACAGAGGTTTAAAACACTAACTGCTATTAAGAACAATCTATTCTGTATATTGTTTTTTTGGTTCAGGTAAATATATGCTACATCGTATATCATATCAGCACCCTTTTTTTTTTTTATTGTCGATAAGACATAAATCGAGAAAGGTTAGTATATTTATAAATACTTGTAGTTGCATTTTTAGTGGTTACCATTAAACATTGATTTAAACAATTTTGTGCCACTAAATTATTTAAGTGATGGAATTTCAGAATAAATGTTAAAAAATGGAAAAAATTATGGCTTATTTCAATATAATTCAAGCAAATATGATTTAAAAGATTCTTCTGATGAGTCATTTAGAGAGCCAAAAGTACAAATATCCAGAATATCTTCCAAAATTACCGAAAAATGGAAATCTTGTGGTAAATGCACTAAAAGATTTATTTCAAAATATAATGAGTGGCTTAAAGGCGATGATTTTGAATTTAAAATAAATAAATTACTTCTACAACCTTCATCAAGTTCGAATGTTGGTAGACCAAAAAAAAGTTTTGAAGATGTTTCTTTCAAAACAAAAAAAAGACGAGTCGCAGATCTTTTGGAAACAAGAAATATTTTGGAATTACAAACGGCTACGGAAGTTGCAATTCGGAGATCTGGGCAAAAGGGTGTAGCGGCCATGGTAATAGACTTAATCAGCCATCCAAACAAAGTTACAGAAACAAAGTACACAACTAAAGGTCGTATGTTAAGCCAAAGGCTTATTAAAGTTCAAGAAGATGTAATTGTCAACTTAATGCCTTCTTCGTTGTCTTTTACTTTAATTAGTAAGTAGAGTTGTGATGGGAGTTCGAGCCACAGCAGTTACAGACAAACATGTTCAAATCCTGGATTTTCAGACGAATATTTGTTTGTTTTAATTTTATTCCCATTCGGTTAAATAATGGAAATATTATTGTTTGGCAGAATCCCAGAACATCCTCCACCATATGTTGTCGCCTAATAAAGTTAATTCTTTCCAAAGAAACCACCGAATTTATTAGCGAAACAGAAACATTCAAACAAGAAATAAGTCAGTTAAAACCAACAGTTTGTTTTGTAAGGGGTTTTGAAATAACTGTTTATCATAATTTGATCTTAACCATGGTGGATGGCAAAATCTGTAATACGTTAACTGAAACTAAATCCTCTCAAAAATGTTACCTTTGTGGGGCTACCCCTAAGACTATGAATGACGAAACAGTAAAACACACGAGCAATGAAGAACATTTAAGTTTTGATTTGTCCACATTGTATGCATATATTCGTTCGTTTGAATGTCTCTTACGTATTAGTTATAAGCTAAATATTAAAAAAAATAGCAAGCTAAAAGCGAGCATGAGAAAATGGATGTTAAAAGAAGGACAAAAAATATTCAAACAGAATTTAAAAACAGAACGGGTTAATTGTGGACAGATTAAAACCTGGATGTGGTTCATCTAATGACGGAAACACCGCGAGAATTTTTTTAAATTCCTGTTTTAAGTGCAAGTTGCCGGGTTAGATCTAATTTTAATTAAAAATATTGCCACTCTATTGAGAGCTTTATCATTTGGATGTGACATTAATTTATCTAAATTTAAAACTTTGGCTGAAGAAACAAAAAGAATGTATATAAGTCTGTATTCCTGGTATTATATGCCCTGCACCTTACACAAAATGTTGGTACATAGCACTGAAATTAATCAAAAAGAAATTGTTTCTATAGGGAAGCTATATACAATACAAGAAAAAATGCACTACAAATACTTACTTATTAAATATGCTAATAATTGCTTCTGATCCGGTAATTAATAGCTATAGGGAAATAGCTAAGAAAAGTTATGAATCATTTCCTAAAGAGGTGTTAGAATTGCTTATAACTTCCGATATTGGAACAAAAGAAACTGCAGAGGTTAAGCAAAGACTTCAAAATACCTATGTCAGTAGCTTAAGCTCTTCTAATTCCTCAAGCTATTCCAGCTATTCCCAAGCTCAAGAGAGAATGAAATGTAAATACGGATTTTATATTATTCTAGATTATTTTGTATACTTTTTTAAACATTAGTTTTATTATTCGATTTTTCTTATTCTTTTTTTAACATTAAAATAAAATATTTAGTTATAAAATATCACCCTGTGTGTACCACTGTTAACACCATCTTATAATTTTTTTTTATTCGTTTACTAAAAAAAACTGTACCTTTAACTTTTTTCTGAATTATTATATTAGGTAATTTTTCTTTGTGTATGTTTACATTTATTTTTACAGGAATATTTTTGATATTGCCCTCAACTAATTTGGAATGTAATTTTGGTACCTCATTTTGTTCAGTTAAAGAAAAAGAAATACAAATACTTTTTAAAATAATTTTGTCCACCTAGAAACTTTGAATAAAACACTGTGCGACTCCTCGCTCACTGGATTGCACTTAACCTGGTACCCTCACCTCGAACTCAGAAATTGAGCTCGGTATTTCACTTAGTTTTGCACGTTGCACAGCAGCCCGATGGATAAGGGAAAATTAACTAGGTTAATTTTTAAGGGAAAAAGGAAATAATTTGGAATAATTAATTGTAATAGTATTTTCTTGAATAAATTATGAAAATAAATGGCAAACCAGTGTCAAACAACAGTAAAAATAAAAAAAATATTATGACTGTATGATTTATATTAAAAATTTAGTATGTTAAAATTTACCATTCTATTTTGTTTAACGATGTTATATTACCAGCATTTGCTGATATAATGGACATATTTAGAGTAAATATTAGTTTTCTGATTTAAAAATTTAATTTATCCGAATTGTTTGTGGGCATTTTTAACCACATACAAAAAGAACTTTTTTCATTGTGCTTTTTTCAAGTAACATTCGTTAATTTGAGACTTGCTCGTTTGATAAAATTGACAAACCTATTAAATTTTTAAGATATGAAAAGAACTTACCAAAAGCCGACACAAAAATGCCCAGAACTAAATAAAATAGCCAACATTTTCTTAACAAATAAATTATATAATTGAGCAAAGTTAAGGAATACATAATCTATTGCAGCTTTGCGTATCTGAGCCATCGATCATGTCATATAAATTATTAGACTCAATAGGGAATTATTTTTTTTGTTAATTTATAATTAAAGTTATACTTAAATAAAGTTAATAATCAAAGGTTTGAAAGCGCCATTAAACAGTAAATATTTGGCACCTTTATAAATATGGGAATTAATTAATGTCGAACTTACAGAAACATTTTCGTAATAGACAAAGAATTTATAATTTTTATTTTAAAATGAATATTTCGGAGTTATAAAACAATTTGTTGTTTTGATATCTATTATCATAAATTTTCATCACAAGCTGAAGGAATTTCTATTTTAACTTAAACTCTCTTTAATTATAGCTTGAACTATCTTTAACAGTATAGCTTAAAATGTCTTTAACCGCAACAATTTTTGCGCTTATGTGTATAGGTGTATGTATCACTGAAGCTGTGGTTATTAACTAAAATGTTCATGATATACTCACTTCGTAAACGAGGCTTTAAAGTTACAATGAACACAAAAAAATTCTATATTTTAAAGATTTTTGTTTTGTAGTTTTTTTTTATTTATTTATCAACGAGCAAATTGCCCAATTACAAATACAAAATTTCTAAGATAACAATTATAAAACAGTAACAACAATAATTAAAAAAAAGTAAATCACTAAAATACAGTAAAAGGTTTCTATGTTAATAAAAGAATATTCTCATATAAATAACGAAAATAGACCAGAAAGATACGCAATGATCTACAATTAGTTGTTAAATTATTAAATATGTTTAGGTGGCTTTAAAAACTGAGTAGGTGAGGTAAAATAGTCTAAATTATAAATTAAAATAAAAAACTGTTAGCTAGTCTGGATGCTCTAGAAATAAGAGAGTTGTATCTATAGTTAGTTCTATGGTTTGGAACAAAAAAACCTAGAACTGGAACCAGTTGTTTTTGATGGAGTAGGAAGGTCAATTCAATTTAAAAGTTCAGGTGCAGATACTCCATTATGAAGAATGTTATAAAGTATTAAAAGATCTCTCCTCTGGTGACGCACTAGTATTGGTGACAAGTTTAGTTGGGTCAGCATTTCTTCATCTGAATAATCAACAAGATTAAGTATATATTATTATGATATGTGCTTTAGAAATTTGTGTTGAACACATTCAAGTGCATTTCTATGGACATTGTAATCTAGAGACCAAACACGCGAGGAGTACTCCAAGTGAGTACAAACTAGTGCATTTCAGGGTGCTTCTTTTAATGATTTCAAGTATTCGAAGTGGCTTACTAACAATGTTGAAAATGTTGAAAAGAAACGTTAGAGAGGTATCTATTGTTTTTCCTAAATCTTTCACTACAGAATTTGTTTCAAAGAATATGCCACCAATAATGTAGTTAAATATAATTGGATTTCTACGTCGGTAAAAGGGCATGACTTTACATTTGGAAGGGTTTAATGGCATTTCATTCCATTGGCTCCAATCCACCAAGCCATGAAGATCTTGCTGAAGTCTCTCACAATCCCTTGGTTTATGTATTTGAAAAGATAATTTTAGATCGTCAGTGAACAACTGAAATTCATAGTTTTTTATGCTATCGCGGATGTCATTTATACACATAGAAAACAATAAGGGACCTAAATGAGAAACATAGATTAGACGATATGGCCATAAAGCTAGTGTTCCAAAAAATTAAATCCAACTCAACACAATGCTATAGATGCCAACTATTTGGCAATTCTCAGGCAAAATGTAACGCAAACCCAAATGTGCAGATAGTCATTTTACGAAGGTCTGTCAATTAAAAAAAAATCAAATGCACCTGCGCAGATTGTAGTGGCAAGCACCCTCTAACAATCAGAGCTGCTCCAAGCACCCAAAAAATGTAATTTCAAAACAACCCCCAAAAATTCCTCCCCCACTTTTCAATGGGGCAAGGATAACCAATTAATCAACCAAAAGAATGACACTACAAGCACCAATGACGTTAATGCTAATTCAGATATCGGCTAGTATGAATAACCAGTTACAGAATGACGCCAAACAATACATAAGAATGGTTTCCTGCAACATTAACTTTATTAAAGATAAAAAACTCGAAATTCTCCATTTTGCTGAAAAATATCAGTTCGATGTTTTTCCCATTCAACAAACATGACTGAAAAATAAACAAAGATTTTGCTTTCTGAATTACGTTTATGGTACGGATAAAGAAGGTGCCCCCGGCGAAGACACTCTGCTTCTTGTAAAAAAAATATACTTATCATTTGAAATTCCAAACCCGGATAATAAAATTAAAGGGACATATATAAAATTTTTCTTAAAAAACTCTCCTCTAATTTTAAGCTCAGTTTATTGTGGACCGGGGGGATTGGGGTGTAATTAAACCGATGTACGCGGACCGACTTTTGTTAATTCCTAAGATATTTTTAAGTTTAATATACTCACATTGCCAGAACCCACTGCAAAATGTCCACTGAATTTGCTATCTTTAGAATAATTGCATTCATAATGAATGAAATTGATAAAGGTAAGAGAATCGCCAGATTGTACTTCGATCTCTCAAAAGCCTTCGATACAATAAACCATAACTTGCTTGTTCAGAAGCTTCAGGGTTAGGGCATTCGTGATACAGCTTCATTCCTCATAAAATCCTACTTAACCAACAGGACCCAGGTTGTCTGTATAAATAAAAATGGCGTGGATTATTTTTCTCAACCAACAGAACACCACCAGGGTGTTCCACAGGGATCTCTTCTGGGGCCGCTCCTGTTCTTCTTGCTAGATGTGAATACTCTTGGGGGTGCACTCTGGAGTTACTTGTCAGTATGCAGATGATACATCTGTGACAATGTCAGGTGATCTCTTGGGGAGCCTCTCACAGGACTGTTCACGTGCAGCTGAGCAGGTAAGTGGATGGTACCTGGAAAATAATCTCAACTAAAATGCCGGTAAGACTTGATGCTTCTTTTAGTTGGGATTGTCACACCAATTTTAGGTTGTTGCCATATGACATACAACAAATTAATAATTTTAAAAAATTTCGCAAACGTGTGACCAATTTCTTGTTTGAAAAATGCTATTATTCATTTGGTTTTGATTTTTAATCAGAAACTGCAAGTTTAAAAGTGTTGCGATCAGTCTTGTTTTACTGTTCTCAGCGTAATCTTAAGTTTTTTAGAAATCTATATTTCATATCTTGTTTATTATTATTTATTATTTATACGATATTAGACTATTGTATCTGCAGTTTTTGTTATTAGACTAGATTGTAGTACCTAAATTTTGTTTTTGATGTTGCTTTGTCACCATTTATTCATACATCTGCATTCATGGTAGACCCGAGCTTCTAGACTTTTTTATATAAAAAAAATACTCAAAAAAATTACACAACCGGTAGTAATTCACGAGCTCTCTTTAGACCACTCTCCGGTAATCATAGATTACGGTGATACTTTGACTTTTTCAAAAAACTGAATTTAATTTAAATATTTTTAACTCGATCCAACTAGAAAATCTAATTATTAATCTTACGAACACCATAATTAATGCAATTAACCAATTTACGGTTACAGGAACCTCTAAAATTACTAAATATGGCAATTTAAACCCTGAACTGAGGGAAAAAATTATAGCAAAAAATAAGCTCAAAAATCTAGCATACAGAATATTTTACTAGTTTCGACCTAGGCCTCACTTGATTTTAGGTATAATTTAAAATTAATTCAATAAGTAGTTTTACATTGATGACACATTGATACACACCGCGATTTTGTTACGTCATGTTGAATTAGCACCAGTTTATGCTTATATCATATTTAGTTTTTCTCCAAAACTTATAGTCAATTGAATAAAAAGATTTTTTTGCGTTAATTTTTTTAACATGTTGTTTAACCGTCACATAACTTTACCAGTGATAGAGAGATATATCGCATTGCACAAAGTTTAAAATTAATCTAATAAGTAGTTTTTTCAGACTGATTTTTTTAAATATTTTATTAGGCCGCCATTTTGTTTTGTACCATTTTTATGTAACACTTGATTTTTTTGCAAAAATTGAGGTAAATTGGATAATTAGTTTTCTTAGTAATATTTTTTTAAGGTTTCACTAGGCCACCATCTTGTTCCGGCATATTGGATTTTTACCAAAATATTACCAGGTCATCCCCATATAAGCCTTAATTATTTTCCAAAATTTGAAGTCAATCTGATGAGCAGTTTTTAAGCTGTGCCACGAACAGACAGACAGACAGACAAACCGACAGGTGGGAAGACAGACAGACGGACTTGATAAAACATATTTTTGGCATCTAGAGACGTCAAAACGTGAATATATGTAAAACCTGAGAGGGTGATTTTTCAGATTACAAACATTTTATTTGGGCCCATCTTGAACTAGCACCACACTTTTTCTAGTTCATCTCTGTACCACAATTAGTTATGGCACACAATTTGAAATTAGTTTATTTAGTAGTTTTTTTCAGGCTGAAATTTTAAATATTTTACTGAGCCGCCATTTTGTTCTGCCATCTTGGATTCCAAAATTTTACCGGTTGATTCCTACTTAATACTTGATTTTTGTGCAAAAATTGAGATAAATTGGATGAGCATTTTCTTAGTAATAATCTTTTTAACATTTCACTAGGCCGCCATATTGTATTTCCATATGTTGTGAGGTCATCCCCATATGACCCTTAATTTTTGACCAAAATTTGAAGTCAACCGGATAAATAGTTTTTTAACTATGCCGCGAAACAACAGACCGGCAGACCAACGAAATCGAGAAAACATGTTTTTCGTCATCTAGGGACCTTGAAACGTTAAGATCTGAAAAGATCTCGGATGGTGATTTTTTCACGATTACAATAGGTACAAATTGTTAAAATTAGCGAACTGAGCCACCAATCAAACTAAAACCCAATTAAGGGAATTATATAATCTCCAGTGGGAAGAAAAACTCCAAAATTGTAAACAACTCCCAGTTTTTTAAAATATCCAAAAATTTTACTATAAGGCCTAGACTTCCTATGCCCCACATTAAAAATATAAAAGTAACTCGATTATCTCCAACCAGTCCTTAAATATTGCCTTTGAGCATAACGTAGCACACACCCCTGAAATCTGTGATAGAACACCAATGTATGTAATGTATACCTCCTATTATCTCTATTAATCACGTTCAAAACATAATTCCAAACCTAAATGTTAAAAAAGCCCCGTATTTAGACGACATCTCCAACATAGCGCTCAAAAAGGCACCGTTTGCAATAATTAGAATAATTTTAAATATTGTAAATAGTATTCTTAAACTAGGTTATTTTCTAACTAGTGGAAAAAAGCGAAAATTATCATGATTAAAAAAAACTTAACAAACAGTTATCGACCAATTAGTTTATTGTCTGTCTTGGGCAAAGTAGTTGAAAAAATAATACTCGATCAACTTCAAGAAGAAGTATCTAGAAAAAATATACTTCCTGACGAACAATTCGGCTTTAGTTCGACCATTAGTACCATAAACCGAACCACTCGTTTAGTAACCAATATTACTATGGTTTTTAATAAAAAAAAAATTGGAAAAATATTTTTAGACATAAAAAAAACCTTTGACACAACCTGGCATAATGGCCTAGTTCTGAAATTAATAAGAGCCGGCGTGGTATTTCAAATTACCTAATTAAAATAATAAAATCTTTAGTGTTCAACAGAAAATTTGTAGTCTATATAGATGGCATCTTTTTTCCCCCAGAAACATTAGAGCAAGGGTACTCCGGGGTTCTTCTCTTTCGCCAATCTTATTTAATATCTTTACCTCTGACATACCAAAACACAATTTTACCAACTTATATCTCTTTGCAGATGACACGGCCCTAACGTCAACTAACAAAAATTTGAATATCCTACCCTCAAGGCTCCAAAATTATATTGACTTAATCCAAAAATGAATGAACCAATGGAAACTAAGTGCAAATCCCACAAAAACAAAAGCCATTTTGTTCACCAAAAGTAACGGGCAATTAAATATTAAAAAAATAAAAATACAAAAAAAAAACACAGAAATTAATTGGTCGAAGCCAGTAAAATACCTTGGCGTTATTTTCGTTAGATGCTTAAAGTGGTCAACTAACACAAACTACTGCATTAAAAAAGCTAGAGTAATTCTGTCAATGCTTTACCCACTTCTACACCATAAAAATAAATTAAATAATAAAATTAAAATGAAGATATATAAAACTTACATAAGGCCTATTTTAATTTACGCTAGCTCCACTTGGAGCATTCGTCATTTAAATCAGAGCAAAAAACTGCAAACTATCCAAGTAATATAACTAGAGTATCACTAAACGCCGATAGATTGGTAAGAAACTCCATACTACACAGAGATACAAACTTTGAATCATTGGGAGATTTTATTAGCAAACTTAATACCAACTACTTCATAAGAGCCGACCCTTCAACACGCGATCTAATACAAAAAAAACCCATGTTTTTTCTAATCCCCATAAAAAATTTAAACTTCCAAAGGACTAACTACTCCCTAGAGTTCAATTTCCTCCTCAAACGTTATCCCCCTTTTTAAAATAAGTTCGTTTAAATAACCATTCAACCACCCAGAAAAATGAAGAGATGTAATAGCTTTAGGCTGACATAATTTGCGAAAAACACCCCGACTGAAGTGCAAGTGTTCAGAACGAGCTTCGCCCATCGCTCCGCACTTAACCTGGTACCGTCATGTTGAAGTCTGAACAGTTTATTTCTGTATCACATTTATATTTCTCAAAAATATGGAGTCAATTGAATAAGACATTTTTTTACGTTTATTTTTTACAAAATGTTTCATTTTCTTTTCCCCCAGAACAAAGCAATGCGTATAATTTTACAATAAATATACAAAGATATGAATCATTTTAAAAAAATTATAATGGTTAAATGTCAAAAATTTAATATTTTTTCTTGTTTGCATATTTATATATAAAATTCAAAATAACTTGCTTCCGGAACATTTATGTAATTTTATTATACTAAATTGTCAAAATCACGCATGACACTAGAAATTCTCAAAGTTTTTACCTGAATAAAATTTCGAAATCGTTAAGCTATAAGTCGGTGTTTCATAACGGTCTAATACTCTAATAAATTATAATAAATTAAAACCATCTATTAGGTCACAAAGGTCTCTAAATAAATTTAAAAAAGTGTTAAAAGAATAGTTGTTAAATAACCAAGATTGATATATTTATAAAATAATATTATTGTAATATTAATAAAATTTATAAGTTCTGTATTTAAATAGAATATAAGAGTAGCATTTTTGCTAAATAAACCATATTACTACTACTACTAATTCGTTCCAATTTTACTAGTTTATCCTTACATCACACTTAATCCTTTCATAAAATTTGAAATTTATATAATTAATAGTTTTTCAGGCTCATTTTTTTTAAATATTTTATTAGGCCCCTATCTTGGATACATACCAAAACTTCAGCAGTTCATTTCTATGTAACACTTGATTTTTGTGCCAAATTTGAGGTTATTTAAATAATTAGCTTTTTTGTGATAATTTTTTTAATATTTCACCAGGCCGCCATTTTGTTCTGAAATAAGTGAATATTTACCAAAATGTTACCAGGGCATACCCTTAAGCCTTCAATTTTAAACTAAAATTTGAAGTCAATCGGGTAAGTATTTTTCTAGCTACGCTCCAAATTGACAAACAGACCGACGGAATTGAGAAAACATGTTTTTGGACATCTAGAAAACCTAAAACTTTAAGCTATGTAAAACCTTAGAGGGGCATTTTTTCACGATTACAAACATAAGTAAGTTTTTTTATGCTAATTTTTTAAATATTTTTTAAACTGCCATTTTGTTTCGCCATTTTGGATTCGTACCAACATCTTGCCAAGTGATTTCTACGTAATACTTGATTTTTGTGCAAAGTTTCAGCTAAATTCGACAAGCTGTGTTTTAGTAAGATTTTTTTTAACGTTTCACTAGACTGTCATTTTGTTTCGCCGTCTTGTATTCGTACGATAATTTTACTAGATGATTTCTGCGTATACTTAATCTTCGTAGGCAAAATTTCAGGTAAATTGGATTCGAGCAGTTTTTTAATAATATTTTTTTAACATTTCAGTAGACCGCCATTTTCTTCTGGATTTTTATCAAAATGTAACCATTTCATCCCCTTGATTTTTGACCGAAATTTGAAGTCAATCGGATAAGTATTTTTTGAGCTATGCTGCTTTCAAACAGAACGATCGACCAACGGAATTGAGATAACATATTTTTTGGCATCTAGGGACCATAAAACGTGAAGATCTGTAAAAACCTGAGAAGGTGATTTTTTCACGATTACAATACTTCCCTTTTACGAGAGAAGTAAAAACATGATGATGGTCGGTATCTCAAAATCTGCCGTTGGTATATTTCTGAAACTTGAATTTTATACGTCAAAAAACTACTCTTGGTCTTCCCTTTAAGGTAGATTAAAAATTTTGTCCGAAACCACTGGAAAAAAGGTCGTTTGGACAAAATTTTTTTGTCGTTTATCTCAGTCCTTAATTTTGTACAGCTAATTTTATAATACTTTTTACTTTTCTATAGATACCGCCTCCTGAAAAAAAAAATATAAACCAGAACTAACTATTTCCGTTTAGGACATATAGGTCAAAAACTTAAATCCAAGTTTTGAGTTATAACTCACTTATACACCACCATTGCTATATATTGTATAGGTGAAACACCTGATGATGTTGGATGTCTCGAAAACTGTTATATCTATGCTTTTAAAACTATCAGAATTAACACATCAAAAACACCCCTAGATGTACGTTGGTCTGCAACCAACAATTATATATATATATATATATATATATATATATATATATATATATATATATATATATATATATATATATATATATATATATATATATATATATATGAGTGTGTGTTTTTGTGTATTTTTATTATATATTACAAATGCGGCGGTAGCCTCATAAAATTGTTTGAAAAAATAGGAGGTGAATTTGAAAAATTTTTCTTTAACTGCGATTAACTTAAAACGGGAAACCCTTACACATGGTAGATCTATATTTTGTAACCCTCTTCTCGTGCGTGAGGGACTTCAGATAGGCATACATTTGTGCCTCGATTTAAGAGATCCATACTGCTGGAGGTTAGTGGACGCGGAGGCGGCTAGTATATTTATAATCAGAAAGAAGACATCCATTTGATGGACACAGAGCAAATTACAGCATGTTTCATTAAGGAAACCCAAACACCCTGTGTATCGGTAAACTACACTAAAAAAATGATACCATTTGAAGAAACTTTTGTTATCAACTTTTTTTTATATCTATAAAAATACGGACGTTAATGGGAAGCACATTTATAATCAAAAACTTTAATAATTTGTTCTAAATCCTAATATTTTAAAAATCTGAAACTGAAAGTCATACAAAAATAAAACAACACTGAATTATTTTTTCATTTTTATTCCCTCGTCTATTTTAGTTTAGACATTCCTCAACCAAACATCTATTAGCTATCACTCCTTGGTACCAACTGTAAGAACTTTTTGGCGTTCTCGTTCTTTCTGGATCTTCGAAATCTACTTGTACTATGCCAAGTTTTTGCCTAAAATGTTTGAAGAAAAGTGCTAGTTCAGATATTATTTTGATCTTGTATAAAATAGCTTCAAAAAATAAATAAAAAAACAGCTGTTTGTTGAAGCTAAATGGATTTTTACAATTTAGCTTAAATATTATATTAACATTGGCGTGCTTTTTATTCAATATATAATAATAAATTATTTTGATACGTTAGGAGGAAAGTAAATAATTGGTAAATTGTACTTACGTATATCCGTTTGTCCATTCAAAATTATCTAATAGGCTCCAAACAGTATAACCTGTGACATTTACATTATCTTCATAATAAGCATCAAGTAATGCACTTAAATATTGCTAAAATTTGAAAAATAATATTTTCACTGCAATATGTAACATACTTCTAGAGTAAAAAAACAGCTTCTTAGAGTTATTGTTTTTTTAACAAACTATACATAACGACACTAAGCTAATTAAATTATACATGAATTTTCTTAGACATTAAATGTATTGGAGTTACGTGAAAAATTCATTTGTCATGTCTTGTCAAGTTTCACTCGACAAATACCTAATACCAAAGACCAGTTATAATTCGCATAGACGGTCTATCAGATATACAATAAATTCAACAGTGTTAATCGTTCGTGTCGCCATTTAATCAAAGTATTAGTTCGCGCGCAACAGAGATTGCGAGTTAGGTGTATTTGTTTAGAAATATTTATATGCGTAATTTAATTAGGAGGTACGAGACTGCTACATGCTGGTAACTCTAGCCATGAAATTGTGTAGAGCTACGCGGAAATCTCTCAATGGATCAATACTATAGGTAATACAATGTAAAGTTGGGAACCATTTAGGGAGTGTTTTATTTTACATTGGATGGATTGTCTATACGGAGTATTATCTGTCTTTCCTAATACTTACACTAACGTATAAAATCCGCTCAGTGTCATCTAGTATACTCTCTACATCAGCCCAACCGTTTTCAGTTACAAAGATCTCTGGATTTCCAAATTCGTTCCAGACATAATTCAGCAACCTTCTGAAACCCCATGGTACCAAATCAACCCAATCGGTAACGGCCGACCAGGATGGATCCCAAAACTTATTTACTCCAATGTCCAAAGAGTACTGTGGATCTCCAATACTTTCGTTAACATTAGTCTGGTATTCGACATAACTTGTACTATATCTAAAATTTTAAATAATGTAGTATAGGTGGATTTCAACGTTTTGGTAAAGTATTGTTATATTTCATTCAGGGTTTCTGCATTGACGTACGCAGAGATGGGGGAGGATAAAAAAAATGAACGGAAATCAGCTTTTAACCCTTATGAGGTTAAAACCGCACTATGCTATTAAAACAAATCGAATAGGGTTGTAAATATTAGCGCAATAAAAATGTTTTGTTGTTTGCGCTGTCGAATTTACCCAATAACCATCAGAGTGATTTATCGAAAACGTACCAGAAAGCATAAAGGCCAGGAAAAGACCTTGTCGAAACAAAAAAACCTGAAACACGTCAGCTTGGTTGTCAGTGTGATAACTTTTGACTCAAAAATCATAGCTTCTAAGTGAGAGTGTCGCCCCCTAAAATTGTTCAAATTCAGATTCCTCATTCATTGGCGCTTCATTCAATTCATTTAGAAGCTATGAAGCCTTGAAAGTGAATTAATACATTTGTCTAAAAATGCAAAAATTAAATCGATTTTACGTCAAAACTCACCGTTTTAACGAAGTAAGTCTTGACTATCAAACTCCACACAGTGATACATATTATCTTCAAAGTAGTATCATACATTCTGCAACACTTGTGGTATCACTTCGCAACATACATTCACGATTGGTCCTCTCAAGTTTTCCCGTGTATCTGGTGGAGTGCAATAAACTTTACTTTTTATGTGTCCCCAGAAAAAGAATCCAAAGGACTTAAATCGGACAACCGCGGGGGCCACTCAATCGCGCCCTTCGTCCTTATTACTTAAACGTTTTGTTTAAATAATCTCGCACAATTCGCGAGAAATGTGGAGGTCCTCCGTCCTGTTGGAATACTATTTCTTCTTCAATACGTATACAGGGTTGTACTCTATAATGTTAGTTAATGGTGGGTCAATGGCATTTTGAAGCAAATCTAAATATCTGTCACCTGTCAAATTTCCAGGAAGAAAAAAAGGAGCAACAAGGCAAAATCCAAAAATATTAGCCCATACATTTATTTGTTTTGAGTTTTGCGTGTGTACCTCTTGAAATACCCTGTAACTGGAATCAGCCTACTAACGACAGTTATAACGCTTAACCTCACTATATAAAAAAAGTACACTGGCATTATTCATTGTACGCTCTCTCATGATTTCACAGAATTTTAAGCAACGATCGTCGCCCGTCGATCGTCGAAACTCGTCTTTATTAAGTTCCTCACAGAGTAACAGAGTCTTATATGAATGGAAAATGTTTATTTTTTTTAAGTTCGCTAAACACTACGTGTGATGCTCGGTGCAACAGCCAATTGTCTTGGCCCAACACGGTTCATTGCCTACCAGATTTTCTGCATAAGTCTTCTAATTTTGAACAGAACCAGTTTCCTCAAGTTTCGCGATCAATTCAGGTATAAATCCACATGCATCGTCGATAAGCAAGGCGCTAGAAAAACGACGGCTTTTTCTGAATCTTCAAATAATTATTTTATATTCGTTATTATTTATAATATTTTTTAATTTTTTTGTGATCTCTTTGCCTTTCTCATCTACCTTTAGAATGATTATCTGTTCTTCTGGATTCATGTTTTTCTTTTCCTATTATATGCAATCCTCCTGATTCGAATAAAATTTATAATTTTATTTATTAAATTAATAATACCCGTTCCTATTTTTGCAGAACATAATAATATATCATTTCTATTAATATTAAAAATTCCGTAAAGATGATTCAAAATACTAACCCAGCTTATAGTATTCTGTGAACTTTGCTCAAATAATCTGTAGAAATATGTGATTGTACAAATTGACAATAAGAATCAGTAAAATTTTGAAATTTTACTTCTCTTTAAAGAAAATCGATTTAATTTTTGCATTTTTCGATAAAAGTATTAATGCAATTTTAAGGCTTCGTCAATGTACTGGGAATCAAAAACCCTTTCCAATGACGTATTATTTGAGCCCTCTTTCTATTTGACAAAAAGAAGGAGATAACACCCAGAAGGGTGAAGTTTGAGCTATGGCTTTTGCGCCCCCCTGACAACCAAGTTTGACGTGCTTTAGTTTTTGTCGACAAGATGCTTTCTTGGCAGTTATGTCCTCTGGTACGTTTTCGATGGGCCATCCTGTACCATAAACACACCGGATAGTGTTGTTTTATCAGTTTAAATTAAAAGTAAATTATTGTTATTATTAAGTTTAAAACATAAAATATTATTTTTAATTCTGTGGTTATTTGCCGAAAGCTGATATGTTATTTTTTAAAGATTTTCGGATTTCTCGTGTATGACATAAAATTTAGTTCAAATTTTTATACGGCAAAACTTGATAACCGTAACTAAAAATCTGAATGTGTCATTGCATATTATGTTTACAATGAATGCATTTTCAGTCCAAATTTTGTTATGTACCATTTATTCTAAATATTGTAAAACTTATTTTGTGATAGTAAACATAGCTTCTTAGATAACATATTTTTAGGCATAAAAAATATTTTGAGATAACTTAGCTATTTTAGTATCACACTTGGTTACGAAGATAACATTACCAATTGTAAAAACAACTTGAATATCTTTTTTGCAAATTCAAGAAAATTGACATGTCAGCTTTTGGCATATATCCACAAAATTATTATTAAGGTATATCACTTTGATTATTTCGCCTCTAGATCCCTGCCTTATCCAGCTGTTAATATTTCCTTATTTAAATATATTATGGTTTAAGTGATCAAAAAATATGAATATTATTAAACTGCTGCTCCAAACAGGTCATTGAGAAAAATTTTGAATATAAGTGAAACACCCGGTATTTCTTGCTAACCAGTAGATTAATCAAGTTGGCGTATATAAGAAGAAATATCCTAGAAACAGTTACGTTTTAGAAACCTGAAACTGCTAAAATTTTTGCAATTATTTTGTTTTTCTTTGCGTCGTCGTGACGTCTATAGTGCTGACGGCATCGTTTTATTTTAGACATAAATAATTACATTTATCCACATTAAATTAATTCTTTCTACCAAATTTTGATGTCTTCATTAATTCCAGAGAAAAGGACGTTTGGAGTTTAAAGTAAAACACCTTATATTTGCTAATATGTTACGGCGTTATTCAGACCATATTTCAAAAATTGCCAGCCTTAATATCAGGGCTGAATTTTGAATTAGTCTTAAAGGTTGCACAGACGTTTCTTCATTTTGTTAACTTCTTTCGCCCACTATTACCTCTTTATATGATACAGGGCTGAATGAGAAATAATTGCTATTTACGTACGAATCTTATGATGCGTCACTCATGACAATCCGTCCAGGCCTTTAGCCTTTAAGTTGTAACAGACAGGGGATACATACATACATACATACTTACATTACATGCATGACTGTTAAACACATTACCAACCCTTCTTTGCATGCGCAGTCGGGTAAAAAAAGTGAGTAATAAGATTAGATTACCAGAAAAAATCTTACGTAAATATATAAAAACCCTTATTTGTACCTTTACAGATAAAGTTAGTTTGGTTAGGACTTTTAATTTAAGAATTACTTACGTATTCAGGCAGAAAAAGTCAGAGGTTCCCTTAATAAACTCTACTTCTTCGGCAGTAAATTCTGGCAATCGAGATCTGGTAAACCCTTCGTTAAGACTTCTGTTTCCTACTCGATCAATGACAACTTGTGGCCAGTTTCCATTGTAAATCGGGTGCCCATATAATCCGATCTAAAATAAGTTAAATTTATTTTTATTTGGTACATGAACGCTGTATTTTGACAGATTTTGGAAGACTTCTTGATAATGAAGAATAATTTGTTTTCTAATGTAAATTTTGAAAATCATTTAGATATAATAGATAATCAAATAAAAATACTAATGTTAAGACTTAAACCGGTATAATGCAATTTTTAGTTTTGTTTGATTTTGGGCTTGTTATGATATTCTACGAAGCACTATCTAAAATCATTTTGGCGGATTTTTAATTCATTCACTTGTTTTTAATATGCGGGGTAAATTTAATAAATTCTGAACTTCCAAAAGAAAATTATTTTTAACTATTCTCTTATTATTTCAAATTAATAATTTTTACATAATTTTATCTTAGTTAAGATTGCCTTAATCAAAAAACTACAGCTGTATTATAAAGGGTGTGGCACAATTTTTGAATCAGTAACATAACAAAGTTTTTGCAAATTTTTTAAAGATTTTAGGATCTTTAAAAAATTTTAGGAGAGTTAAGCTAATTTTCAGGGACCGAATTGGCATTGAGGCTGATACAACTTATATAAACTATAGTCATATTTGCCCAAACGGTTTTTGACCTTTTGACAAAAACCTTCAAGTTGCTATAGAAACGTTTGTTATACAGGCTTTTCTATTAAATTTAACTTAATTACCTGTGTGAGCAAAATTTTATACACAATGATAGAACTATAATTTCAAAACTAAAAATAGAAAATGGCAATATGGCGGGGGGCTAATGTTTTGCGATTAGATTGAAATTTGGCATATGGGAGTTTAAGGAGTTGCTGGCCATTTGCTTTGCACATTTCAGATTTCTTCCATTTCACATTGCTTTTGGTTGAAAATTAAAAAAGTTATAAAAATGCGGATTTCGATGTTTAAAGGCTTTATATGTCTGGAGTTGACCAACGTTGTGCTGGTTTTCCAATATTACCCTCACACAGGTAATTACGTTAAATTTTATAGAAAAGCCTATACGCCTAAAACGTTTTCTATAACAACTTGAAGTTTTTTCTCAAAATGTAAAAAAGAGTTTAGTAAATATGACTATAGTTTGTATAAGTTGTATCAGTCTCAATGCCAATTCTTTCTTTGGTCCCTGAAAATTAGCTTAACTTATATTGATGAGGATCTTTAAAAAAATTGCAAAAACTTTGTTATATAACTAATTCAGAAATTGTGTAACACCCTGTATAATACAGCTGTAGTTTTTTGATTAAGGCAATCTTAACTAATATAATATTATGTAAAAATTATTAATTTGTAATAATAAGAGAATAGTTAAAAATAATTTTCTTTTGGAAGTTCAAAAATTATTAAATTTACCCCGTATATTAAAAATAAATGAATGAGTTAAAAATTCACCAAAATGGTTTTAGATAATGATTCATAGAATATCATAATATGTCCAAAGTTAAACAAAACTAAAAATTGCAGAAACTCGGGACTTAGGAACTTTTGTGAAATTTGATTTTATATAACACCCTATATATTATGCGGAGGATTATTTTAATGAACCGAGGCAACGTTGATCAATTCTAGATAGATAGAGCCTTTAAACATCGAAAACCGCATCCCTGTAACTTTTTCAGTTTTTCAAAAATTCCGCGTTAAATTTAAGTAAAAATTTTGAGATGTGCAAAGCAAATGGTCAGCAGTTTAGTGTGTTCCTCTTTTGAAATTAACTATTATGAATTTTTACATCTTTATACCCCTTGAAAATATCGAAAATCTACTTCCATGAGAACCAAAACCTAATTTTCTACCTCAGATTGTTGTGTAAATTTGAAACGAATCGGTTTGACCGTTCTCATTGGAAAAAAAATACACACATCTGTACAAACATCATACATTTTTTTGTCTAAAAATATCTTATCATTAAAGATATTTCCCCTATATAGCCTATATAGTCTATTAATAATACAATATATGGGCAAATTTTAATAATGTATTTTTTTAAATTTTCCCTTTAAAATAGTTGATAAGTGGTTATTTCTAGCGGGCAAAATGAAGAGTACCTTTGTTATCTAGAAACAATGATAAATTTGTTTTGCAATTTGAAGGTCCTAGGTCTGGGTCAGTATGACTTTCGACGGAATATGAGAGTTTAAGCTTAACATTCAATTTTGAAGCAACTTGTATGTAGAGCATGTGCGAGAAATGACCAAGAGGTGCACCACACCCGTTTCAGCCGCTATACCGAATTATGAATAAAAGATTAAAGCAATACTTATAATACAAAAAGGATTTTTTTTAGTAATCTGTTTATAACAGTTGGTTTTTGTCATTAAAGTACAAAAGAGATCATTTTTTTTTTTCGTCGTCAGTTTTTTTTAGTTTTGCCTTAGTGCCAAGCTTCCAAACTGTCATATTTTACAAAGCATAAAAAATCATTAAAAGAAATGGGATATATTAAAAAAGTCTCAAGTTTTGTATCCTTTCTCTTACCATCACTTTTAATAAGAAAACAAAATACTTATCCTAAATGCTTGGAAAAACAAATCATTAAATAATTTACCCACAAAAAATATAAGAAGTACAGAAGCGAGCAGCAATAATCTATCTGGTGGGAGGATCCTCACTGAAAACAGGATTCTAATTACAAATCAACAGCTGAGCTAGTGACACTCCTTTCTGCAAATAGTGTACACACTATCACAAAATAAATTTTACAAAAGACTAAACAATTTCTCTTATTATACTTTATGTGTGTCGTGTTCTTAGTCAGTTAGGTAAACCATTTTGAGACATGGCTGACCCACCATTACCGATTTATATCCTGCTAATTTGTACAAGTATCCTGCTTCTTTGGTCTTAAGTTAATTCATATTTCTAGAACTGCCAGACGTCCCAAGAATCCCAGATACCGATAAGCACTCACCGAATACAGAATACAAAATACTTAAAATATTTTACGTACACTAAACGCCATTGCAGTTCTTGAGGCTTCTTGATCCTCTTCTTTTTCACTTGCTGGTTCACTCCAAGAACTGTCAAGCACTATCGATACTCGACCTACAAATGTTATGAATATAAATATTTTCTTTGTCCAAAACTACAAAAAATATAAATTACCTTGTTGTGTAGCCCGAAATTCATCGTTATAAATATGATACGCCTTGGCATGTGCTAAAACATGGGTATAAGCGCACTGGTAAACGCCTTCACCACTGTGTATATATCCAGGAGCTTTTTCTCCATTACCATATCCCTAGGTCGACAACATATATTTAAAAATAATATAATATATCATAGAGGAGTTGCTTTATATTAAAAATTACCTGGACACAAGTAGTTTGCGGTTCGTTGATTGTGATCCACGTTTTGACGTATTTTCCAAAAACTCTAAAACAGAGTCTAGCATATTCGGCGAAGTAATCTGCAGTAAGGGGGTTGAGCCATCCTCCAAGTTCATGGAAAACCAATGGAAGATCCCAGTGGTAAAGTGTGACTAGCGGTTCGATATTGTTCGCACGGAGAGTCTAAAAATGAATTTAGTAAACTTAAATATGCACTTATATGTATACGAAAGTTTTCTAACGAAAATGTAAAAAAGGCTGTTTTTTAAACATTATTCATTAACATTTTAAGTATAAATTGGTTTCTCAAGAGATGATTCGAAAGAACTTGATTTTGAACTGGAGGGTTTTATAAAAAAATAAGCACGTTCTAGTCAAACTATCCTCTTAGATAATGACGGTATATATTATATAGAGTTTTTTAACAACCTATTTAAAAAAGCTGTCAAGCGTCTCATGGTCTATTTGTTCACCTCTAGGGCTACCAAATGATGTTAATCATGCCCGTCATTGTTTTCACAGGACCCTTATGATCCCGAATCTCAGAAAATCCCATTGATACCAGGCATACAAAAGTACCCGAAGACACCACATATCAAAAGATAGTTTTATTTCCTATAGAATAAGTTAGGTTCGAGATACTTTAATAACATCTAAATATTATAGCTTAAGTAAAACACCTCGAAACCTAAATGGATTTAAGCATATTATTGTATCACAATTAAATAATGTTTTTGTTAAAACTAATTAAATGTAGGTATCGATCATGAGTAATGTCATTATGTTAAGTATATCAACTATTCCTTCTGTAGTTTAACCTATTTGTTTTAGATTGTATTTGTCTGCATAAATTTAACTGTCTAACTTTAACAACTTCTTTTTCAGTTTTGCAATGAGATAATTTCTTTCGACAACAAAGCATAAGGTTCAATATAAACAATGAGAAGAAAACTGAAAAATTTAAAGGTTTCACTTAACCAAAAAAATTGTTTTGACACCGTTGTGACTAGGGTTAATTATATATCAATAAACTATTGACGATGACATTTTTATTTAAACTTTTTTATAGCGGGCTTAAAAAGCGAAAACTTAATTAATGGGACCGTGTTTAAAATGGTGACTCAAGCAGACTTTTTTGTGGAATGACAAATGGAATTGTATAAAGAAACTACTATGAAGAAGAGCAGAATTATTACCTCCAATATATTTATATAATAGTTAATGCCCTTTTGGTTAACATTGTTTATTGTTCCGTTGGGTAAAATCCTACTCCAAGACAAAGAGAGACGATAATGATTTGCTCCAAGATCTTTCAGTAGCTGAATGTCTTCGTTCCATTGGTAGTAAGAGTTACAGGCTACATCTCCATTATTATTATTTGCTATTCTATCAGGAAAAGTATGTGTATACCTAAAATTAAAAAGCAATGAATCTAAGCACCCATTAGTTAATTTTTATTCGTGTAACCCACCACTGAGTAAGTAATATTTACGCAATGCAATAAATATATAAATAGTTACCAGTCCCAGAGATTCTCGCCTTTGCCGTCTACGTTCCATGCTCCTTCGATTTGGTAGGATGCGGTAGCTGCGCCAAACTTGAAGTTCAATGGAAATGATCGGTTGCTCAGGATTACATCATCGCATGTGGCACTACCAAGTTGAAATTAAATTTTTAATTAAGATTAATAACGATTATAAACTAATGTGATCAAAGAATTAAGTAGTTGTGACACTTAATCGCTTGCAAGTTTTGTCAGGCCGTAAAGGCTACTATGTATGAAACAAAAGTAACACATTCTCCCGTACCATATGTTTCATTAAATATTCTCCGAAACTTTCCGGGTTATGATTTTTTCTTTTATTAGGAATAGTGAAATGTGCTCAATTTAATTCTGCACATAGTCATTTAGTAACACATATATACTGTCTTTTCAAATATTCGTTGGTCACCAATTTGTTCCACCATATTAGATTTGTACCAATATTTTACCAGTTTCTACCTATGCCACACTTGATTTTTAAGCATAATTTAAAATCAATTGAATAAGTGGTTTTAACACTGATTTTTTAAGATCGCCATTTTGTTCCGTCATGTTGAATGTTTATGCCTGTATCACATTTAATTTATCTGGAAATTCAATTTGATAAGAAGTTACGTTGATTTTTTAAACATCTTAATAGGCGGCCTTTTTGTCTCGCATTTTGAATTCGTACACAATTTTACCATTTTATCTCTACACACATTAAATGCTTTTAATTTTTTTTTAAACATTTTATTAGGCCGCCATTTGGTTTGCTATCTTCGATTTGTATCAAAATTTTACTAGTTCAATCCTATGTAACATTTGATTTTTGTACAAAATTTGAGGTAAATTGGATACCTAGTTTTTTTAACGTTTCCCTAGGCTGCCATTTTGGTTCGCCAAATCGAATATTTGACCAAAATTTAAAGTCAATCAGGCAAGTTCTTTTTAGCTACACTGCGAATTGACAAACAGACAGACAGAGCGAAGGAATTCAGAATACGTATTTTTGGCATTTAGGGACTTTAAAACGTGAAGATATGTAAAACCTGGGAGGGTAATTTCTTTCACGATTCAGTGATTTTATTTGGCAGCCATTTTGTTCCGACATCTTGAATTTTGCCAGTCCATCTCTATATCAAAATTATTCTTGCACAAAATTTAAAATCGATTAAGTTTCATTTGCATTTTTATTCAGGCTGAATTTTTAAATATTTTATTAAACCGCCATTTTACAGTTGATTACTATGTCATATTTGATTTTTTGCAAAATTTGACGTAAATTGGAAAAATAGTTTTTTTATACTAGGCTTCGATCTGGCTTTGCCAAATTTGTAGTCAGTAGGGTAAGAAGTTTTTACCTCGTAAAATGGAAGTATTGTAATCGTGAACAAATCACCCTCCGATATTTACGTTTCAGGGTCCCTAAAAGCCGAGAAATATGTTTCTAGATTCCGTCTATCATCTGTCCGTTTGTCTGTTCGCGGCATAGCTCGAAAACTACTTACCCGATTGATTTCGGTCAAAAATTAAGGGTCACATGGGGATGACTTGTTAACATTTGGTTAAAAATCCAATATTGCAAAACCAAATTATTATTAAAAAAGTACTTACCCAATTTATCTTAAATTTTGCACAAAAATCAAGCATTATGTAGGAATCAACTGGTAAAATTTTGGTACGAATCCAAGATAGTGGAACAAAATTGCGGCTTAATAAACTATTTAAAAATTCAACCTGAAAACAACTTAATGGACTGATTTCAAATTGTGTGCCATAACATATAGAGTGAACTAGTAAAACTGTGGCACTACTTCAAAATGGCGGAACAAAACGGCGGCCAGTTAAAATGTTTGGAATCTGAAAAAATTACCCTAGCAGGTTTTACATATCTTCATGTTTTAGCGTCCCTAGATACCAAAAAAATATATTTTATCAATTCCGTCGGTTTGTCTGTCGGTTTGTCTATCTGTCTAGAAACTACTCATCAAATTGACTTAAAATTTTAGTCAAAAAAATATATGAGGATATGATAAACATCCAGTTTGACGGAACAAGATGGCGGCCTAGTGAAACGTTAAAAAAATTATGGCTAAAAAAAGACTAATTATTCAGTTTACCTCTAATTTTGCACAAAAATCAAGTGTTATATACAGTCAGTCCAAAAAGTCTCCGTACACTATCTGTGTTGTACAGAATTTTTCTGTTGTATTAAATTAATTAATCACAACTAGGATCTAACATGTTTTTCTTAATTTTTAAGACATATCTAATGATTTTCAGTAGTAATTGTAACAAGGGAACATTATATTTAAAAGTTATACAAATAATAGAAAAACATATACAAAATTAATGCCAAAAAAGTCTCCATACAGTTAATAATTTTTAGTAATACTTTAACAAAATAGGAAAACAAATGGAAACTAATATTTGGTCGGACCGCCCTTAGCCCTGATAATGGCTTGCAACCTTCTTGTCATGCTGGAAACCAGGTTTCTAGTCACTTCTGGTGTAATGTTCTCCCATTCGTACAATATTCTGTTCTTCAACGCTTCTTTGCTTGAAACGTTATGTTGGCGAACGCGGCGTTTAAGTTCCTCCCATAAATGCTCAATAGGGTTAACATCAGGTGACTGTGGGGGTGTATGAAGCTGCTGTCGCACATTATGGATCATCCATTCTCGCACCAAGTTTGCTGTGTGTTTTGGATCGTTGTCTTGTTGGAACATGTATCTCCCTTGGAGGCCCAATTTCTGCACACTTTCTGGTAAATTGTCGCGCAAAATGTTCATGTAGACATGCTGATCCATGGTCCCATTAATAAAATGCAGATTTCCAACTCCTCCAGCAGACATGCAGCCCCATAGCATAACATTGCCGCCCCCGTGTGTAGCTGTGGAACAAAGGTTCTTGATGTCAAAGGCGGTATTCTTCTTTCGCCAAACTTTAGCTCTACCATCAGACCCAAAAAGGTTAATTTTAGTTTCATCGCTAAAAATTACTGATTCCCAAAACTCCGGAGGCTGGTTAACGTGCTCTGTAGCAAAGGCCAATCGTTTTTTTCGATTAGCGTCCGAAATTAATGGTTTCTTCCTGGCCACACATCCCCTATAGCCAGCCCTGTGTATACAATTTCTCACCGTTTGTGAACAAATATTTTTTGAAAATAACTCTCGAACTTCTTCTTTCAATTTAGGAGCAGTTTTCTTGGGATCTATAGTCACTTGCCTAACGATACTAGCTTCTTCACGTGGAGTCAGTTTTTTGGGACGTCCAGAGCGAGGTCGAATCTTGTAGGAACCCGTTAATTTATACTGATTCACAATGTACTGAATGGTAGTATGCGGCTTCTTCACAATTTTTCCGATATGTCGAAATGATTTTTTTTCTTTCCACATATCAATTATCAGTTTTCGAATTGGTATTGGAATCTCACGATTTCTTTCGCTCATTTTTACTGCTTTCTTAAAAACTAACAATAAATGTACCAACAACAATGTGACAGGTAATTCATTATGGCCGAAAATCATTCATTTGTTTTATGCTGGCCAGCCACAGGCACCTTGATTAAATGCAACTAACTATAACGTGCTTTTTTAAATAAAATTAAAAGTGTACGGAGACTTTTTTGACATTAATTTTACATGCATTTGTTTAATATTTAAGGAACTTTTGAATAAAATGTCCCTTTGAAAAGACGTTAGTTAAGCTTAAAATATTGAAAAAAACTTATTTTCGAGTCGTTTCAATTATCAAATAAAATAATATATAAAAATATCATATAAACTAACTACAGTACTGAGACTTTTTGGACTGACTGTAAGAATGAACTGGTAACATTTTGGTATGAATATAAGAAAGCAAAACAAATTGGTGGCCTAATAAAATGTATAAATTACAACCTTAAAAAACTACTTATTATTCAAGAATTCAAGGCGGAGCAACAAAATGGCGGCCAAATAAATATTTCAAATAATCAACGTAAAAAAATCTTATTCAATTGACTTTAAATTTTGCCGAGAATTTTCCAGAAAAACTAAATGTGATACATGGATAAACTGGTACGAATTTGTTGAATTGATGTAGCAAAATCGCGGTGTGTGTCAATTTTTAAATTATGCTTAAAAATCAAGTGTTGTATAGGTAGAAACTGGTAAAATATTGGCAGGAATCCAATATGATGAAACAAAATGGCGCCCAAAAAAATGTTTGAAATTACAGTATATATTTATTCCTAAATAACTATTTACTGAACTAAATTGTGTCACACTTCACTATTCCCAATAAAAGGAAATATTCATAACGAGGGAAGTACCGTAAATGAAATTTGTCGATTTTTTAGTTATGCCGCAGACTGACGGAATCGAAAAAATATATTTTTCGACATCTAGGGACCTTGAAACGTAAGATCTGAAAAAATCTCGAGGGGTGATTTTTTCACGATCACTCCATTTATGTGAGAGAAATAAAAGTGTTCAAAAGACTAATAATAATTTACTTAATGAAAATGTTGTTTAAAAAGTCAATCGAAATATTTAAATCCTAAATAGTTTGTCCAGAGAATAGATTTTGAATTAGAAAGGCAAGCGTTTTTCTTTATAAATAAGATATTAAGACGTAATACGTACCTAAGGAAAAGTGCCACTAATGGTAAAAATTTCGACAACATGCTAAACTAGCAACCGGATTGTTTTTGGGATTGGAAATGCCCCAGAATATGAAATTGTGACTGATTGATTACGTTTATTCCTTTCAAGAGTTTTGAAAACACTTAAGATAACGGTCAAGAACCCTTATGACAACATAAGTATTTTAACAACAATAATGTTATTATGTAACTTATTATTTTTGGTTTTCTAAAATATATTAATTGTTATTATATGATTAAAATTTTTAAAAAATGTAGTATCGGGAAATTAGATAAAATTTTTAATTATACAATTTTTGGAAATCAAGCAGTTTTATCAATACATTGTCTGCGGTTACGAAAAAAAAACATATGCATCGAAAAAAAAACATATGAATGGTTTTTAATCTGAATACATTGTTCTCTTCTATATAAAAGTCGCCTGAATGTGTTTATAAACATAATAATATATTCTCCTTGCTGTTTTTATTTTTTCTATTGTCTGCTAGCTCCAGATACACTAGTTACAAATACACTAGCTACAAATAACTTCTAGATAAGCTTTTTAACATTTCATCATTGATTAACAAACACTAAAAATTGGTGAATTTTCCAGGAATTGTGATAAATTCCGAGGTTCCTGATAGTACTGCATATTTATAATACCTATAGTTGACATATTTTCGTATCATCAACAGCCAGTTTTAAATATATTTCTTTAAAAAGCGGAGTAGTGGTGGTTTGCACGTGAAAATGAATTTGAAAAAATTGGAGAGACTCTTTCATTTCGTGCAAAAACTTCATTGCTCTGAGGATGGCGCAATCCTCAGAGCTACCTGAGAAATATCTGAAAAGGATAAATTGTGACATTATTATGACTATATTCTATTCTAATTTGAAGTTGTTTAATTCTAACAAATTATATTATAGTATGAACGAAATATTTAATTAGAGACGAAATTTTTGTTTATGTAGGTCACAGGTTTTGCGCATTTAAAATATAAGTCAACCATATATAATATATACGAGGATAGTGCACCCTTTTGGCAGTGGCGGACATTTCACCGGGCAGTGTGGTGCATTGCCCGGGGGCCAGGCTAAAATCTTAATTATATCATAAATATTATTAAAAAAGAACAACCTATTCACTTATTCCTGGAGTCATAGCCGTGCCCAGGCCTTTTTGTTAGAGTGGGCCAAGTGTGGGTGTGTGTGTGTGTGTGTGAATGTATGTTTGTATAGGTGCGTATGTATGTGTAAGGAAAATTATTATTGAAAAGAATTGGCAGTAAAATATAAACATTTTATTTTCATACACAAAAAAATAATGAGGAAACTGGTTGATAGCCGTAGTCTTCAACTGACAGATATAAGGTTTTTCAGTGGCAGCTCGTGGTCAACTTTTCAGGGGGTCAATAATCACACACATAAATCACATAAATCGTACATATTTCCACGAAAATAACGATTTACTGCCTTGTTTTTGGTCTACTGCTGGTCTTATTTCGAGTCATTTCTCAAAAGTTCAGCTCGCCAAAATAATTGAAAACGGATTATAAAGTCTTAATATTCTAAAACACTGTGGCTACCTTTCTTTAAAACATTAATTTAAAGCACAAAATCAACCAACAAAATTTAAAGTCTTCAAAATAAAATCTATAAAAATATGCAATCGTAAACTATCACACGATCCACATTAAAAACATCAACTGACAAAAATATTTAAATTTACTCGGCGTGGCTGTTGACCCAAACTTTGTCAACGTAAGCCGTATATTACCTATGTGTCCCTATGCGAATTTGATCGGGAACACTCGGGAAAAACTCGCCTCCGTTTATAACCGCGAGGTCAACGCGGGCCGCCAGCCGTGATCGATTCCAAATGAAACAAAACCTCTCCGGAGATCGCGGTGCGAGGCATCTAAAATGTGTCGCGGAATTAAGAGAACGGTCAACGAGATTATACGCTTAGAACAATAGAGGGAATTTCCAAATTTAAAAAAAATTGAATAATAAATATAAATTATGTATTATTTTATTTATTTGTTTTTTTTTGAAATATTTATTGAGGGGTCATTGACCATTTGACCTAATGGAGGAGCCATCACTGAGGTTTTTAAATTCATCAATAATTAAATGGTAAATGGGATTATTTGTTTTTTCTTGTTCTACATATTATACATATACATATATTTCTTAATTTAGATTTAATTTGAGTCCTTTTCAAAAACAATCGCTCACAGGAGCAACTAGTTACTAGATAATTAAAATTAAATTGGTCATTTTCTGGTTAAAACGCTCATCAATCCCCAATATAACTGAATACAAAAAAGGATAGAAAGTATTAACTTTAATGTCTTCCTTTTTGTTCTCAAATTCATGTTGATTTTTCAGCAACAAATTATCAATTTCGAAAAAATAGTAGCTTAGTTTTTATTCACTTATGTAAGCCTCGTTACACCAGGGCAGAATTACAAAATCACAAGGTTTAGTCACAGCTTATATACACAAAAACATAATAAGCTGTGGTTTAATTACACCGTTTCGGCCGCCTACAATGGCATGAGTTCTTCTCAAACTCGAGTCAAAGTTGACTCGATACATCTACCTAGTATCAAATACAAGGTATGTACTGTGGACCATTTTTTTAGTCGTCAAGTTTGCAATAGGCGGAATCATTTTTCTAGAAATTCCTAACAGTAATATTTATTACCACTCTCCTTCCTTGGATGCTTTGGATCCGCTCTTTATTTCGACACACCTATAAAACCTCGAAGTGTCCATAAGTGTCCGTGCAAAGCTGAAAATATCAGCCATATTTCTACTATGATTTATGAAATATATGAAATTGTGAGTGATTGATTACGTTTATTCCTCTCAATTTTTTATTATTTTTGGTTTTCTAAAATTTTAAAAAATGTAGTATCAGGAAATTAGATAAAATTTTTAATTATACAATTTTTGGAAATAAAGCAGTTTTATCAATACATTGTTTGCGGTTAAAATATGCATGGTTTTTATTCCGAATACATTGCTCCCTTCTATATAAAAGTCGCCTGAATATGTTTATAAAAATAACACTGTAAAGGAAAATAAATCTGATTAAATCAAATAATATAAATTTTAGTTCATGTGGAAATGTTCTGACATACAGAAAAATCTGTTTTAATTTAAAACACATTTAGCAGGCTTGAAGCTTTATTTCATATTTTTGCTTCTTCTTGCGTTTTTTTTTCTACTGTCTGCTAGCTCCAGATATACTAGTTACAAATACACTAGCTACAAATAACTTCTAGATAGGTTTTTTAACATTTCATGGATTTTCATTTATTAACAAACACTGAAAATTGGTGAATTTTCCAGGAACTCTGATAAATTCAGAGGTTCCTGATAGCACCTACTGCGTATTTATAATAACTATAGTTGATAAATTTTCGTATCAACAGCCTGTTTTAAATATATTTCTTTAAAAAAGGGGAGTAGAGTATTTCGTATGTATTAGACATCAAAATACCGAATTGACTGAATACATTATATTTTTGTGTTTAAATAATTAAGAATAAGTTTATTGCCGACTTGACCGAGTGAAATTTTCAAGGTGGAATAAAATATTATTTTTCACTTTTTAATACTTTTGAAGTCGGTTTAACTTTTTTATAAAAAATATTATTTCATCCTTTTAGGTTTTATCTATACGAATTTTATTGTAAAAATCGGGTTTAACAAATGTGCATAATTTTTTTTTCCTGATATAATGGTGAACGAGTAGAATCGAGACGCGAGAGTATAATATTAAAAAACTTCTTGCAATATATGTTGGCGCAAAAAACAAAATGGTGCTATTCCTCCATTTTTTAACATATTTTCTAATATTCTTGGTATGGGACCACTCTGGCAATATCCTGACGATCCCCTAAAAATTTCATCCAGATTAGTCAAACCATCGTGGAGTAATCGATGTACAAACATAAAAAAAAAACATAGGGTCAAACCTTAGAGGAAGAATAAAAATAGAGTTCATTATTTACATATTTAGCCACTGCCAAGATTACCTCACAGTATAAGGTCGATCGTACCAAGATGCCAATCCTAGCCAGGAACACCAATGTTTATACCAATTTATATTACGGTGAATATGTTTAAACATGATGCAATAAAATTTTCATACAAAGAATAGTAATGTATTTCCAGTATCTAGCAGTATAAAGAAATTACTTTTATTGCAAAATAATAAAATATAAACTAAAATACCCAAAGTCTCAGATCAGATTTCACCAGTAACAAGAGTTATTGTTAGCTATTGCAAACCCGATCGACAACTCCACGTATTAGACCATCCCACTGTGGTATTAGACTATCCCACTTTCATTGACAAGGGATCCTTATAGTAAAAAAGTATAATAGTCTACAGTAAACATTGTTACAGGGTCACGTGACCGGCGTGGCTTAAAAACCAATAGCGGGTCGTGGAACTACAATAAATTTTAACATTAAAGAAATTAATTTGCTACAAAATATTTTATTAGATACCAAGCTTTTCTTAACGTCACTACTGCATGTGTGTTTTAATGTATTATTGTGTATTTGTTGATATGGCTCAAATCTTCTAATTATATGTTGCCTTACTTCAAGAAGCAGCGTTCTAAAGGTGCGGTGACATTAGAAGAACATTAATTTTTTAAATATTTAATAAATAAGTTTTATTTACTTTATCTTGGACATTGCGAAACTAGGAGCTTTAGTCGACCTAACTATGGTGCGGCAATGTAAGCTTGTAAAAAAATGGCCGTTTAAGTTTGAAATTTTCTTTTAATCACTAAGTAAATAGCAAGATTTGCTTTTCCAGGAGACATATCTAATGGAAGATACCCTTTTCACTTATTTTGGGTCACATGACGTATTGACCAATCCGGTTCAGTGTAATAGAACGTTTATTTCGTCGCGGGTCATGTGAGAATCTTCAGAAGCAAAATGATACAAAAAATCCTCTGAGGTGATTTTTTTGCCGATTACAATAGTTTTTCCTCTCAGAGAATTAAAATAATTATAGAATATACCTATACTATATTAAATAAAATAGTCGAAGGGCGTCTCACGCTCAAAAAAACGTACTGCGATTTCGAAAATCACTAAATTTTGAATAAAATTTGAGGAAATAATAAAGTTTCGCTTGAGTTGGGCCAATTTTTTATATAAGTGTTGTCAGGTAAAGGAACTTAAATGGTGGGGTATTAAAAGTAAAAATGTGTTCGTAAACATGTTCTAAACTGGTTAGAATTTAAGATTTAGGATATTGAAAATTTACAAAAAATCTTTTATTTTTTAAATTTTAGCTATTAACATGGAAAAACAATATGACAATTGGCTATTCTATTCGTATCTAATAGCGCTCGCTTTTTTTTCCTCTTGCGAGGAAAGTATTCTAGTTACAAAAAAAACATGTTTTCTCAGTTCCGTCGTTTAGTCTGTATGTCTGTCCGCGACAAAGCTCAACAACTGCTTGTCATATTTACTTTAAGTTTTGGTTAAAAATTAAAGGTCATATGATGATGACGTGGTAACATTTTGGTAAAATCCAATATGGCTGAACAAAATGGCGGTTTATTGAAATGTTAAAAAAATATTACTAAGAAACGGTTTATTCATTTTATCCAAATTTTGCAGAAAAATTAGGTTTGACATGACCATCAACTGATAAGTTTTACTACAAATCCAAAATGGCGGCCTAACAAAATATTGTGTGCCAATGCAGAAAACTACTACACCGATTATGTTCAAATGTTGCTCAAAAATCAAATATTATATAGGGATGAACTGGTAAAAATGTTGAGAAAAATTCAAAATGGGGGAACAAAACGGTGACCTAATTAAATGTTTAAAAATATCTGAAAAAAGTACTTATCGGATTGACTGATTGGTTGATGATATCCCCATTTTAAATATTTATTACTAAAAATGTATGAATTGCTCACTTAATATTGATTTTTAATCAAATCTGTATAAATATTAAAATTCGCTCGCATTCTAGGCATTTCTACTCTTATTTTTTAAATATTTACTAAAAATGTATGATATGTATTTTCAAATACCCCCAGATTCCTACATTCTTTCAGCCAAATCTACACAAATGTTAAAATTCCGCCGCAATTTTCGCATTACAATCTTGAAGTTTTAAAATGTTGACAAAAATTGGTGACGTGCAGTCTTAGATACCCCTAAATGCCGAATTTTAACCAATTCTGCAAAAATTTTAAAATTAGTCTGCTATGGTGGTGCCGCCATTTTTAATTCTCAAATATTGACTAAAATTTCATAACTTTTATTCTTAAATAATTCTAGATACTGATATTTCAGCCGAATCTGTACAAATGACAAAATTCGTTCGCTATATTGGCGCCACCATTTTGATTTTTGTTGTGTATTCTTAAACAATCCCCATAAATGTTAAAATCATCCGTCCGACCTGTTTACATTGTCATTTTGACACCGCTATTTTGAATTTTTAAATGCGGACACTTTTAAATTTTCCTAGACACTGATTTTCAGTTTTGACTACACAAGTAACAAAATTCGTCGGCCGTATTGGCGCCGCCATTTTGGATTTCTAAACGTTGACTAAAAAAATTCGGATTTTTTATATCCGAAAGTGTATGCATGTCAAATTTGAAAATAATTGGTAATGGAAGTGTTGTAAAATCCATTACAAGATTTGAACCAGACATACAAACATACAATCAGACGAATAGGAAGCCAATAAAAGCCCTCTAAAAGCATTGATTTTAGTTTAAAACTCTAACACCTGTATTCACTAAAGAGGTTTAACTTTAGACAAGGTCTAACTTGACAGTTACAGGTTTAAGATGACATTTTCAACAACTGAACAAATAATTTTTCTAAATGTCGCAATTACGAAATGACAGTGACATAAGGCAAACATAACTAAAAACTAAAGTTTAATTAATATATAAATAACTACTTTCATTTTAAACTTACCTAACTTAATGGTTTGATTTTAGATAGTGAAGTAGAGAACGATTATTTCTTCGAAGTTTGTAAAAATACCTATCTGCCGTATTAAGGAATAGGTAAGAATCTTTCTTTTTGTCAACGATAATGAAGCATGGCCCATTTCTTCATTTTCGTACATCAAATATTTTAACAAGTCGTCATTTTGTTTCGCCATATTGAATTCATACCAATATTTTACCAGTTTTTTTTATATCAGACGTAATTTTTGTGGAAAATTAAATAAAGTTAAAGTTAATCGAGTAAGTGGATTTTTTAGCTATACCGGAACGGACCAACCGACCGACAGTAATGGAAAAACATGAGAATCTGTAAAAACCCGGAACGATAATTTTTTCACGATTAATGATATTTCCTTATGCGGGAAGTGAAAACTCACACCGTCACTGGCATTCGTCAACAAATGGCCACGACTTGGGCATGGGCCATCCCCACTTCTTGTTTTATCGTAAGTATTGGTCGATAGAATGTGAAAAATAGGGTAACCATGTTGGCGCATACCCCTAACGTGATTTATGAATGAGTTGTGATCTCTACTTTAATTCTTACTCTAAGGGTCAAACTGACAACCTCCTCCTTTTCTGAAGTCGGTTAAAAATTATAATGAGGAGAGTCTGTTACTAACGTTTTATTCATACCGAACGTTCATTTTTCGAAAATGTTAAGTAAAATACTAGATTTCGAGGTTGCACATTTTCAGAGACACCAAATGTACATTAAATTAAATAACGTGATAGCAAAAGATATACCTTTTAGCAAATGAGATTCTCTGTCTATTACACACCTCAACACTTTAGTTTGAAAAGGGTATTTAAAAAAATGTAAATGTAATTATAAAACTCGCTGCTTTTATCGCCCTTATACCTGTGTTTTTTTTATATTATTATTACAAAAAAACGGGTGATCGAGTTTCAAATAAAAATATATGGGACCACCAGACAAACGTCCTTTACAATTTGGCGTTTGGCCAAGCCATTTAGGCAATATGTGCGAACAAACATAAAAAAATACATACAGGTCGAATTGAAAACCTCCTCTTTTTTTGAAGTCGGTTAAAAAGAATAAATTTTTGTGACATTATTGTGGCCAAATTCTATTCTAATGTGAAGTTGTTTAAATTCTAACAAATTAAATTACAGTATGAACCATTAGAATGGAAAACAATTTTTTATGTAAGTCACCAAGTTACTTTTCCGGTTTCGCGCAGATCAAAATCATTAAAAAAAGGAAACCACGCGACCACGATGTGACAAACATAAAACATCGAAGTACAAATCAAAGTTCACATTTAAATATAGGTCAGACGTCATATCCTGTAGGAGGGTAGTGTACCCTTTTGACAGTGGTGGACATATGACCGGGCAGTGTGGTGCGGTGCCTAGCGCCTAGATCCAGAGAGGCCTACGCTGAAATCTTAATTAGATTACAAATATTATTAGAAAAAAACAAAAATCCCTTAACTTTCTATTCATTAATTCCTATTCACTTATTCCTGGAATAACAGGGCTGCAATCTGTTACAGCCAAATCAATTCAACAGCCCGAAGAATTGTAGGACAAGTAGGAAATTAACCGAGATACGAAATTTCTTTTTGGAATTTATGTTTATAACGGTTATTTCTCATAACTTTAATATTAGCCAAAAGTTATTTATTATTTCGTGGTCATCGAGAAAATATTGAAAATTTAAACATTACTATATTAATGCAAGTTTTAAAAATGCCCCCTAGATCTACGCAATACCTAAGTAAGGCAATACAGACTGAGCTAATTCATAGTTATATAAAATAAGTCTTGGAAAAACTTGTATCTGAAAAAAAGTTAGCTAATCTTTTTCTCTTATGTTAGACTCTACTCAAGACATTCCCCCAAAAAAAAAATAAAATAAAAGGTTTTGTCAGAATTCTTCAAATTATTAAAAACTAAAATGTTTTAGCCATTAACTTTGAAATTAGTGAAAACTTCTTATGGTTTTAAGAATTAAAATATCAATCTGCGCCAGGTAGATATATATATAATATCCTAATATTATAATAGTTAATTGGGTAGTGTGGTGTTAGCGTGATGAGCGGTATCTACAATGGCGTTCAAGCAATAATGAAGATGGTTCAGACAAATGCTGAATATGTGCACTGTGCCGATCATAATTGTAAGGATTTGCAAGCATTGCAGTAATAAAAATTTGATACTTTGATATTTTAATACATTTCACAGAAAATTAATTGAAATGGTCTAAAAAAAAGAAATTTTAGATGGTTCGGTTTTATAAAATAAAATCGAGAATTATAAATTTATATTTATATCTCTCTTTATGTTTAAAAGTTTAAGTCAAGTATACTTCTCTTCAAGTACTAAAATTTTAATATCGATTTACTTGAAGCAGCATCAATTTTAGATATCATTCGAAAAAACTTCCGATTTAAGAGAAGAGGAGGCCTATAACAGTTTAAAATGAGGCGTAATCGGATGGCGAAGAAATCGAATAGGTGTAAAACAAGAATTTGAAGTCACTTTTTGTTCCCTCAAAGGCAAAAAATTTGCTTAGACTTTCAGTTTAAAAGTAGAGACAATTATTTTAAGGCTAATATTTATTATTATATTATTGATATTATTTCAATTCAACTAAAAGAAAGGTTTTCTGCTGTTTTCTATACAAACAAAATAGATCTTTGAACCTCGAAATTGGTTCGTAAAATACAACAGAAGTAACTTTACAGAAATGTGATAGTTTATGTGCTAAATTTCCAAAAAATGTTAAGTAATTGTGTTTCGAAACAGTTTGGTATATTGTGGGAATTGGCTAAAATGGATATAATATATTTTGCACTGGGGCCTACGGACCTTTACAGCCGCCACTGCCTTTTAACGCCAACAGGGTGCACTAACCACCTAAATAAAGTTTGAATTATGACTGAACTTTGGACCTATATGGCGTCGGTTTTCAACGAGGCTTTTGTTGATATAAAAATATTGCGACAATAAACTTTTTCTAGGAAAATGTGTGTAGCTTTTCGTATTGTTACTTCCCCCGTAAAAGTATTGTAATCGTGAAAAAATCACTCTCCGAGATTTTTTCAGATCTTCACGTTTCAGGGTCCCTAGATGACGAAAAACATGTTTTCTCAATTCCATCTGTTCGCGGCATATCCAAGAAACTACTTATATGATTGACTTTAAATTTTGGTCAAAAATTAAGGGTCATATGGGGATGACTTGGTAACATTTTGGTAAAAATCCAATATGGCGAAATAAAATGGCGGCCTAGTGAAGTGCTAAAAAAGTTATTATTAAAAAACTGCTCATCCAATTTATTTCAAATTTTGTAAAAATATCAAGTATTATGTTAAAATCAAGTGAGAAAATTTTGTTACGAATCCAAGATGGCGGAACAAAATGGCTGCATAATAAAATATTTAAAAATTCAGCCTGAAAACACTGCTCAGTGGTTTAATTTCAAATTGTGTGGCATAACTAATTGTGGTATAGGGATCAACCAGTAAAATAGTGGTACTCATTCAAGATGGCCGAACAAAATAACGGCCAAATAAAATGTTCGTAATCGTGAAAAAATCACTCTCTCAGGTTTTACACATCTTTACGTTTTAGCGTGGCTAGAGGCCAAAAAATATGTTTTATCAATTCCGTCGGTCCGTCTGTCGGTCTGTGTGACAGTTCGCGACGTAGCTTAAATATTGGGTCTCTAATATGATTGATTTCAAATTTTGACAAAAAATGGCCTGATAATGTTTTGGTAAAAATACAATATGGCGGAACAATATTAAAAAATGTTTGTTAGAGTGGTATATTATTTGGGGTTAAGATACAGTAAAAAAAACAAGTCTTTTTTTAAGTTTTCGACGTTTTGCAACTTAATCGTTGCATCCCCAGGACACATGTAGATCTTATATCCTGCATGAAACCCATATTATCAGTACTTTTACTCCATTGTTTCGCATATATTACCCAGATATTAAGTTTCTAAATGGTTTTCGTTAACAATCCTTTTCACAACGAGAGTGATGAACGGATGTACACCCGGAATGAATATCATATTTTTCCATCCGTGCAGTACTACGAATCAACACATACATTAGGGTTAGAGTGGTGTATTATTTGGGGTTAGGATCCAGTAAAAAAACAAAAGACTTTTTTAAATTGTCGACGTTGCATGAAGCACATATTTCCATTTTTTATCTACTACGTTGGACCGTAGATATTTCCCAGATAATAAGTTTCTAAATGGTTTTCGTTAACGATCCTCTTGTTTTTATGTTAGAGTGGTGTATTATTTGGGGTCAAGACCCAGTAAAAAAAAGTCTTTTTTTTTTATTGTCGACGTTTCGCTACTCTATTGTTGCATCCTCAGGATATATGTATATATATATATATATATATATATATATATATATATATATATATATATATATATATATATATATATATATATATATATAAATTGTATATCCTTCATGAAACCCATATTATCAGTATTTACCTACGGCGTTGGTCCGCAGATATTAGATTTCTAAATAAATTTTGTTTATGATCGTCTTGGTTTTATGTTAGAGTGGTGTATTATTTGGGGTTAGGATCCAGTAAAAAAAACAAAATTTTTTGACTTGTCGACGTTTCGCAACTTTATTGTTGCATCCTCATGACACATAAATTTTATATCGTGCATGATGCCCATATTATCAATCTTTACCTACTCAGTTGGTTGCTGGTATTTCCCAGATATTAAATTTCTAAATGTTTTTTGTTACCGATGTTCTTGTTGTTATGTTATAGTGGTGTATTATTTGGGGTTAGGAAATATCTGCGGACCATTCGAGTAGGTAAAGGCAAATATGGGTTTTCTGCCGGATATAAAATCGGTGTCCTGAGGATGCAACAGTAAATTGGCGAAACATCGGCAATTTAAAAAGGGCCTTTGTTTTTTTTTTACTGGATCCTAACCCCAAACAATCACCACTCTAACATAACAACAAGAGGGTCGTTAATGAAAACCATTCAGAAACTTAATATCTGTGATATCTGCGGACCAACGTAGTAGGTAAAGACTGATAATATGGGCTTCAGTTTAACATGACGAAACAAAATAACGGTCAAATAAAATTTTTAAAAAATCAACGTAAAAAAATCTTGTTCAATTGATTCTGAATTTTGCAGAAAAATTAAATGTGAATATGGGATACTTATTGAATTTACTTTAAATTAGTCAAGTGTGGCATAAGTAGAAAGGAAATGGTAACCATATTGGTAGGAATCCAATATGATGGAACTAAATAGCTCCCAATAAAAATGAAGAGACAATATATGTAACACATATATACTGTGACTATGTACTGAACTAACTTGGATCACACTTCACTCTTCCCTATAAAAGCAATAATTCACAACGAGGGAAGTTCCGGGTAAAGGAATTTACCGATTTCTTTTACATTTGTGCATTAACCGCGTGGAGCAAAAAAAAAACTTTAAGTTCGACCGACGTTTTTCCGAAATTTTTCTTTAATTAACTATTATAATACTAGCAACCATAATATATACCAGCAGATATGTAAGAGTTTTTAAAGTGGCATGAAAATAATATAACACATTTCGGTTTACTCACGTATCTGACCAATGTTTATTAAACTTAATTCTTTCTGATGCCAAAAATGTATAACAGAATATGCTGGACCTAGCATTGCATAATGTTCCTTCAACCTTTAACAGCCTTCGTTTTATGACAAGAAGGTTTAGGTTTTAGTCGGTTAAAGGATGCGACAAATTTTCGAATTTTTGGTAAATGTCGTTCTCGATTTCTTACGGTGCCAAACGTTACCGTTTCTGACTTCACGCGCTATGCCAGATTTCTCTGCGCCAAAATACTTACACTTGAAAAGTCAGCTTAGAAAAAATAAATTCCATGTTTGCGTGCCCTTATAAGGCATCTACTTTAATGTTACAAATGTACAAAAATAATTGTTTATAACTGAATTATTAATTTTGATGTTGAAAGATAAACAAATAAAATCTGGTCAAAATAAGAACTTATGTGCTGACTGTCCTAGATATAAATCCTACTAAATCTATGGGTACATCACGAATGTTGAAAGCCTAAGGCTATTCATCTATATATGAAGAAAGGAAAAGTATGTTGACGAGGAATTTAAATTATGTCTACTACTATGACTAAATCGGAAGAAAATAGAAACAGAATTAGAGAATTTCAAAAACAGAAAGATAAGGTTCTCATAAAATGAAATTAAACACTATTGAAAATATTCTTTCTAATGGTAATTATTACTTAATTAATTCACCAAGTAACAAAAATACAATAAAAAATATATTAAGTAATTACAATAAACATACACTAACTGTTGCAAAAAGTAAAAAAAAAACATTTAATTAATTTATTTCATTTTGACAGCTGTTTCGACACACTGTGTCTTTTTCAAAAATCAACTCAAGACTTATACTAAAGAAAAAACAATAATAAACCGTTAAAAGGTTTAACAGTGGTGAACCGTTTAGGTCCATTTGATCGTTCGATAAAATATTACAGTTTTTCCTCTTATTAATTTCTAGACTTTCCAAATAATTTAACTTGTCACTTTTATTGGGTGAATACAGCATTTTAAATTTATTAATTAAATTATGTTATTTGCAGAATTAGAATCTGTTTTTCCACAAACCGTTTTGTTTTGAACAAAACTAAATTGTAAAAATTTCTTTTTGTCTTTTTGAGCGTTACAGATACCTATTTAGAACTATGGTCTCCTTTAATTTCTCCGCCAAAAGGTTTTTTTTTCAGGACCTTAGGTCTTACCGTTACGAAGTCCGAAGTGACCCTCCTTATTTTTTTTTTTCAAGATAAAGTTGTCTGGCGATCCGCTGATCCGGTAGAGTTATAACAATGCGGGCCAAGAATACGAAGTACGGCTATACTGTTGCGAGACTAATGTCCGTAATTCTTTAACCATTTTCTTTTTATTGTGAAGTCACAATTATTGAGGATGTTTGTGACTTTGGTCCCGTAGTCAATAATCCAAATTTTAAGGGGATTTGGTAAAACATTTTAAAAATATCGCGGAAACTCTCTCGTAGAAAAATATTTAAAACGACGCCATTCTTTCTTTTTAAGTTTATTTGCAGCAAGCGTTCTCTGCAATGATTCCTGAAAGAATAATTCAATTTAATCAAACTATCCCACAGTAATCGGTGAACATACATGAAAAAATACATAGGTTCTAATTAAGAAGGTCTAACTAAAAACGTCTTTTTTTTGCCGCTCGACAATGATTTTTATATTAGACCGCGGCAGCGTGATTTCTAAACCTACTGGACTTGTGAAACTCAAGACTCCTATTGGTAAGAAATCGCTGAATTTGCTGATACGCTTTTTTTACGACAGTTCAACAATAAAGCCTAACCAAAAACGCAGGCCGATAATAATTAAAACACTATTACATACAAAACTACGGGTTCTGACTTAAAAAAACAATAAAAAAAGTGTCACCACACGAGGTTTAAACCTAAGTTTTCCGAGTTATTGGCACTTATCTTAAACACTGCACTATGGCGCGGGCGCGGCGCGCGGCGACTTGTCTAGACAAAAAACAAACGTTTTTTATATTTCGTCCAACGAAATCAATACCGTGAATTCTGATCAGTGGGAGCTTTGAGATTTACAAGTCCAGTAGGTTTAGAAACCTACCAATCCGGCAAAGGTGATACTTCAGATGGCTGGGACCTATTATGCTATGTTTCAGGTAGATGCCTCAGATCGCAAGGTACACTCAATTTTAAGATAGAAGGTATTTTCAGGCCGAGCACAGGTTACTGTAGTAAAGCAGTCTGGTGCTAATTAATGTGTCACATCGATAGACTAAATGATCCATCGATACAAGACCTGTTGTATAGGGAAATGAAGCAAAAAAAAGTTATTTTATCTCTGAAACAACAAATATATTTAAAAAAATAAGTTAAGAATGTGAAAAAATATACAAAAAATGATCAGTGATTCTATTCGCTGCAAAATACCAAATTGTCATCTTGCTGTGAATAGGAAACAGATTCTTCTCGTGGAACAGCCTTCATCCTCATCTTCATGTGCTCTAACATTTTGTCGATGGCTCTAAGTCGTTTCTCAAGGCTGATACTGCTCAAAAATCCAACCTAAAACAAAACAAATGACCTTTTTTAATAAAAATATTTAGCCAAGCCAGCTGTAGAGCGATAAAAGCCTTTTCAAATTAAAAGCTTTTTGTGACAACTCCGAGTTTAAACTTTTGTTATCAGTATTTACTTAATATTTGGTGTAAAAATGAAATTACAAGCTAATTTAATATTAGATTTATGTTTATAAATTTCTTTTGATGTCAGTGGCATAACTACAAATTTTGGTGCAGAAAATAATTAATGACTAAAAAAAGCAATAATAGTTTTGAATAATCCTTTTATAAACAAATGTAATCCCCAAAACAGAACTGGAAAATAACTAGCATCATTGCCCCTCCCCTCGCACTGCTCTCTTTAGCTCTATGGTAGTTCGGCCACTGCCCAAGGGAGCCCAGGCACTGTTTGATGTGGACCTGTTTTTACATTGTATAATTCAAGTCACAAATATCAGTTAAATTTTAACAAGGGGAGAAGGGATCCGAACCTCTCATTTGACCAAAAGACAATGTTAATGTAGTCCAGCCACTGGAGGGTTAAAACTCAAGAAAATTAGAAAAGTTTACATTTTAGACCCCCCCCGCATTCCGCAAATTAAAAAAAAATTCCAAAAAGTTACAGAAATTATTTAGATTAAAAAATGAAAACCTGCTCCTGAGCAAAAATGGTCTTTATTATTTTTTTCTAAATACTTAATGAGATTTTTATCGATCGGAAGCTATAGTTAATGTTCTCCCTCTGACATCTCTTGCTAACGGAAAAATCTGAAAATTGTGAACATGCCCGGAAATCAAAATTATTATAATTCTACCGAAACTTATTTTTTTATGTTAAAAATGAATTTGAAAGGGAAAATCCGGTTACAACAAGCCACTAAGAATAAAAATTTCTTACTCTCAGGATACACGTGATAATTAGTTTTTTCCTACAAACTTTTGAAAATACGGGAAAAATTTTTATGGCATAATATTTTTACAGTTTTACATATTTAATCGTATTTTTTTATAAAGTTTTATATGGACGAATAATGTTTACAATTTAACACCCTGCATATCGAGATCATATTTTTTTTCTGATTTTGGAAAGCACTATACTATAAATATTTTTTAAAAAATCGATGATTTCCTTTACTCGGAACGTCTCTCGTTATAATCTTTCTTTTTCATAGAAATAGTGAAGTGTGACTCAATTTAGTTCCGCACATAGTCATTTAGTAACATATATACACGTACTGTCTTTTTAAACATTTTTATTGGGCGCCATTTTGATATTGGCTTTCGAACCAATATTTAACCAGTTTCTACCTACGCCACACTTTATTTTTGACGTATTTTAAAATACATATAAAATATAATTAATAAGTGCACTGATTTTTTAAAGACACCCATTTTGTTCCTTCGTGTTGAATTCTTACCAGTTTATTCCGATTTCATATGTAATTTTTGTGAAAATTTTGAAGTGAAATGAGTAAGAAAATTTTTTTAATATTTTACTTGGACGCCATTTTTTGCGCCCTTTTGAATTCGAGCCACATATTTATCTCTATATTAAACTTAATATTTGCCCAAAATTTGAAATTAATGTAATAGGTAGTTTTATCACGCTGATTTTTTAACTTTTTTATTAGACCATCGTCTTGGGATTCATAAGAAAATGTTACCAGTTCATTTTTACGTAAAACTTGGTTTTTGTGCCATATTTGAGGTAATTTGGATAATTAGTTTTTTAGTGATAATTTTTCACTATTAAATTTTCTGTAAAATTGACTAAAAGCCATTTCTCACATTCCTGGGATGGGTTTATAATTTTCAGATTTCTCTATCGACAGGAGATGTCAGTGGAAGAAAAACAGTTCTTAAAAAGCTACAATTTAAAACTTCTTCCTAATTTTCCTATTCCTAGTTCGAAGTTTTTTTTTTTTTTTTTGGCCTTGAGCAGAGTCTATTTAGCCACGAACATTCAAGATATAAGTAAAAAAAATGCAGTCGTAAGAGAAACCAAATCCTAATCTAACAACTCAAGATCCCAAATCTCAGAATACAACGATAGGAAATTTTACACAAGGTCACACACTTTGCCCTGGGGCCAATTCAGGACTTTTTTATTATGTAAATATAGCACACAATACAGGAAGGCCCGGATAGTTAGGTTGAAGGTTACAATAGGAAAAAAAACAGAGGATTCGCAGCTATCTAACCTGTTTATGTATAAACTTGTATGCATTTATTAAACTCTTACGCTGCATCTTTTTAAATACTCTAAAAAAATTATTCCAATTTTCCTATTCGAAATGACAGTCTTCATTAATTGTAGGTGAGACATGGGAAGTAAATTTAATTTACCCAGTTCAGAAATAATATATGCCACGGCAATTGAATTATGGTCGCAATTAAACAGTCGGTGGTTAAGATCGTCGTTGGTCAAATTGTCGCAGGTACAGGATGGGCTATTAGTGAGCTTCATTTTGAAGAGGTGGCTATTGACATTTGCATGTCCAACCAAAAATCGAAAATAAGAGACAGCCGAATGTCTAGGAAGATTCATTTTGTAAATTAAGGGTCTCTGATTAAGTTCTGGGTATAATTCTGTATATACATTTCCTGCATTTTGGGCGTATTGTTTATATTCTTGTTTCCAGTTCAGAAGTGATGTTTCTTTTATATAAGCGAAAAGATCTGAATAGGGAATACTTCTTATACTGGTTTCAGAATTGCAAGCTTCTTTTGTAGCTTTGTCCACTTGTTCGTTACCGGCTATCCCGTTCGAAGTTCAACAGTATGATTAAATGATAGAGAGTGTTGTTCATCCCTGCATGCATTGCTTTGGCAATCCAACCCATACGACAATCAAATTCACTAGAACATCAGCGATGTATTAAAAAGAAACACACGCGCTGCAGCCAAAACACTCCACTAGGCATGCCATAAATTTAAAAGAAAGCGAGGTTCCTGGGTTGATCTATAGCACTGTATTATTACTTATGATAAAACTCAATATCTCTGTAAATTTATTTATATGTGTAAAATGTCAAAAGAACCTCTGCTTATGAAGACGCCTTGATACATTGTGCAAAAGCATTAAGTCATACAAAGTTGTGGCCAAAGTTTAAGGTGGTTTATATTGTTATTTATGTGTTCAGATTATTTGTTGTCAAATTTATTTTTGACCTTTTCGCAACTCAACAAACTATCTCATTTTAAATTGATTTAATGAAACAAATGTTGAAGTAAATTACATAACTCAACATGTTTTGATATACAATATAAAGAATATTATATAAGCAAAAGAAAATTGTGTCATTTACCTTATTAAATTAGATATTTTGTTAAGTTGCGAAAAAGCCAAAAAGAGTTTATATTGTGCTCTATAATCTGTCTTTGATAGAGCTTAACGCTGAGACACATACCTGCAACTGAGAGCTCAGTGGTAAAATAGGAATCAGCCACCAGGTCCACGATGGTCCATCGGGAAGATTGAGCCATTCCCTTTCGACTTTCGGCATTTTCCCAATCAGCCGTTCGACTTCGAAGAGAGCGGAGGTTGATAAAGAATGGACCCATCTGACAGCCCGGCCGTATACTTTTTTATGGAGGGTCACCAAGCTGGGAATGTGTTCTGCTGGTTGAGTGACGTCATGAATGTGTTCTATTCGGGCTGTGTCGTATCCATCCTAAAAATAACATGTACTAGATAAGTTATATTATAAAGATTATTGCGCCTAATAAAAATAATAATCCATACCTAAATACTATTTAGCACATTTAATATTAGATATTGGCATACATGTCAGTGAGAAAACGACGTTAACGAATAGTTTAAGACATTTGCCGCAAACATCTTTAAAATTGGTAAAAAAGTGGTGTTAAATGAAAAATTACTAAAAGTCAATGGTGATAACGAGAAAAAATAAATTATATTATGTTATTAGAACTTTAGTTCGTGGGTTATGGGACTGCAGCAAGGTCTAAAGTGAAACTACTATTTTCATTTGCTACGTTTCGTGTTATATTGACACTTTTTCAAGCTCTGGAAACATAAACATTTAAATTAATTACGAGTTAAAAAAATAATTAACTAGGTCTACCTTTACTTAGTGTTATAACCCAACTGTTGGATATTTACAAAAATAAATTAATAAATACACACACATTACGTGAAACATGGAAATCATGGAAACAAGAAAACTGCGAAGACGGACACAATACATTGAGCATAAGCTAATGAGCATACATAATTAGATAAATAAATAAAGAATATTTAGGTTCAACTACAAACAAAAAAACTAAAAAAAGTTAAAAACAAATGTTTATAAAAAAAGTTATATAACCAAAAAAAACAGGAAAAAAACTAGTATGTTAGTGTGCAATAGTTAGAAGAGTGGTCATTTAACACTAGCACGTTGACTTTTATTTTAATAATTTTAAGATATTACTGTAAATATTATTTAGACCTTGTGTATCGGTTCTAATATTTACAAAATCGTTTAAATGCATGTGGATCGTTTTACTTATGATCGTTTTTGAGTAGTTACTCTCAGAATCTAAAATTTATACACTATCAAAAATGAAATGTGTCCTGTTTAAAAGTGATGTTGTGAGAGGGCTGTTTTATCCTTATCTATCATACGGCTATTTTTACAATCATATTTCCGATATCATGCGGGCTTGAACGCTTTTCCAATCATTGGCAAGGTATGCCATAACGACATTTGATTGTGATGTCTTTGGGTGTAGGGTCTTTTAATGTTGTATTTGTGGTTTTCTTGTTATAAAATGCTAATTTTGCATTGGTTTCTCTGAGAAGTTGTTAATTTGTTGTGAGAGGGACTTGCAGGATTGCCCATTGACTAACAACTTTTTGTAAATATATTTTATTTTGAAAGGAAAGATCTATTAATAATTTAAATAACGAGTTGTTTGGGTATGTTAGTAAATAAACTTACTTACATAATCTGAAGAAATTATTTTATCTTTAATTAGTTCTACAAATTGGAAAGTCTTTTACATTGTAATGAAATGTGGAGATGACGAGCCAAAATTTCAAGTAATAGTGATGAAGTATTATAACAAGGGGAATCAATGCAACTCACCACTGGTCTCAAATGTAATCCCGTTTTGTGTGTTTTCCCTAAACAGTATAGTTCCGAAGCAACAGAATTAAAGGACTTAAGTTTTTTTTTCTTTTCTACTATCTATTATTTTAGAGTTTTTGAGATCAGTGATAAACTGATTAGTTCTGGTTTGGAATTTATTGGTTGGATCTTTTTGGTTTAGTTCATATAGGATTTCGTCTTCAAGCATTTTCAATACTTCTTGAGAATATTCTTGTTTACTCATGATTAGTGTTGAGCTACCTTGATCTACCCTCTTTGATAAAGTTTTTTTTTGCAAATTCAAGATAATTATTAGCGGTACTATATTTGCTTTGATGAAAATTTGTTATTATATTGGTCGTCTTTCCTCTAAGTACATTTTGGTTTTGTTCTGTTATATGTAGAGACATAATGCAAAACTCTAGATCTTATATAATGTCGGGAATAGCAATCTTGTGTTTATTCATTGGTAGCCCGATCTTAGTTCCAGTAGCGTGCCGTATAGGGGGCACAGGGGGGCGGTTGTGCGCTCTAGTGCGATCGTAAAATTTAATTAACTTAATAAATAAATAATAATTTAATTTAAAACTTTACTAGTCTAAGACAATAATATGACCTTTACTCTTTATATTATTTTTGCATTTTCCCGACCAACATCTTTTTAAAGGGCGGTTGGCAACATGACTTTTCTCGCTCCTCGAGTCGCCGCCGCACCGCGCTGTCGCCGAATGTGTACTGTAATTATTAGCAGTCAGGTAAGTTAAATAAATTGTTTGCGTGTTTTGTGAGTAGTTGTGAGTGTGAAACAGTCAGTCAACGTTTTTTGCGAATGTTTATTTAATATAAAAACATTTGTACTTGTAATAAAGGATAGACGAAGAGTGTAGCAAAATGAGCCAGAACAAACCAAAATTCGGTGCAAAAAAATCTGGACATGCATATAAAAAAGAAAGGGAGGTAAAATTACGTTTGGATGCAGGTTATTTGCAAAAATCTAATCTAAGAGTTTTTTTCCTGCATGGTTTCGTTTCAAATCTGCAAAATATTATGGTTATTTTGTAGTATAATTGTTGGGCGTCCTCAAAATGGCGCGCCCCCGTCCCGCCTTTTTACCCACGGCACGCTACTGCTTAGTTCTTAAACTAAGAATTCTTTTAACTTCAGATGGAAAGCAAAGGTCTGTATAATTAAAAATAAACTTTTCATTTGCAGGGATGCAAATATCAATTTGATCCAATTCCAATGTTTTGATTTTTATTTAAATTCTAAAGTTTTACTTTTTTTTTGGGTGAAATAACAACCTTTTTTTACAAATTTGTTTTTAACTTTATTGCGGTTTTTTTTTGTTTGTACTTGAATCTAGAATTTGTTTATTTAATTATTTAATTATTGCTAATGTATGTACATTTGCTAATGGAGGGATTTAAGCTTGGAGAACGGTCGCTACTTATATGTCAAAACATCTTGCAGAAATATTTATTTTATCATTCGACCATCACTTCAACCATTCGAACCCACTGTATGGGTGAATACAACTATATTTGTTCCTAACCCAATAAACATTAAATTAGTTTTTGATAAGTAAACGTGCAGTAAGGTTTCTTGCTTCCATGTTATACGTAATGTGTGTGTATTTGTTTTTGTAAATGTCCAATAATTGGGTCATAACACTAAGTCAAGGAAGGCCTAGTTAATTTTTTTTTTAATTAATTTAAATGTATATGTTCCCAGAGCTTGAAAGTTGTTAATATAATAAAAATAGTGTATTCGATTTAGACCTTGAGGGAATCCCATAACCCACGAACTAAAGTTGTAATCATTCATTAGAGACAAGAAATTCCTAACCAAAATATATTATGTTACATTTCTTTCAGTTAAAAAAAATCAATTTTTTTATAGGCTTGTTTTGATGTCATAACCACCTTTTGGTAAAGAAAAATTGCTTGGTTTAACAGAAGCAGTTTATTTAATGCAATACTGATTTCTACTAGGGCTGCAAACCAAAGTTACGTTGCACTGCATTCATTACAATTAAGCAATGTTGATTTACAATATATATAGCATTTATATTAAACTCGTATATTTTCTATAATATAACTGATTAATAATACCTTTTCGCTCCTGCTGATTACTCTAAATCTTCTGATCCCCTTGGTTGACAGTATGATTCGTCCGTCCTCCAAAGTCACGGCATCTTTCACCTCTAAAATGGTGCCGTACTGCGTAAATTTGGTGCCGCAAACGTCCATACTTGCCATTGCAAATCTCTTCGTTGGAGATTGAAGACATCTTCTTACTAAAAGTCGGTAACGTGGCTCGTACACGTACAAGGGACAGGCTACGCCTGGGAATGCATTGGTACAAACAAATACTGGAACCTGAAATATATTAATTAGATAAAATAGAGCAGACAGATTTTAGGCATTTTTGAAATGACCAGCAGTTAAAAATTCTGCATAATAAATACATTTGTGACTATTTATTAGTATTTATAATATTTAGTTTTCTTTTAGAATCTAATCTACTAAAGTCTTGGGCTAAACTGAATGTTGTTTGTGTCAGTTAACAAAAAATTAAACAGTATGTTTCCTTCACGGGAAACCAATGTTTATGGTAACAATATAATTCGCTTATCCCGTTGTTGCAAGGACATGCTGTTTATTGTTTATCAGGGATTATGGCGTAAAAAATGACTGACAAGTAGCACCGTTTGGCGAATTACTGGAATGCGACGTAAAGGCGGGTCCATGAACCAATTGAAAAAGAAACAGTTCTACTAAAACTTGATGTCGAGAAAATCAAATCCCAGCAATGAAATCTCTAAAGATGAAAATAAATAGAGATCCAGATTACCCAAGGGCGAGAAACCCTTTTATTTAAAATTATTAACAAAAGACAGGTCATTATGAAAATTGAACGTTTTTCGCGATGGAGACTAGAATACTTGCCAAAAATCGAAAATTGTATACAAGAAAGTCGACCCATCTTTTTTTTTTGGACGAAACGTGGTTCGATACTCACCAGATGTAATGAAGAAAACATAAACAAAAAAAGACTTTTGGAACTACACTCACAATTTTTTGAAAAGAAGTATTTTGTAGATGTACTAGCTGCCAAAAACAGGCACACATTGATAAGGTTTTCTCCATATTATTGTATTTTTAAACCAATAGAAACCAATGGGGCAAAAGATTAATAGAAATAAAACAAATTGGAAATTTTTTTCTTTAACATAAGTATTAAGTTTGAAGCAAATTAAATTTCATCTGAGAATTAGAAGAATGCTATAAAACCTTGATTCTTGTATAATACCTTTTGTGCGTATTAACGTATGCTTTTATTATTTACATGTATATATCATATGTGTAATATAATATTTATAATAGTAAGTATAATAAATAAATTTCAATAAGTAAATTAAGTACAGTTCTGTTCATTGTCTGGTTACGAGAGACGGCAAATGCCTAGGCAATAATAAGTCAGGTAGTCCATATTTTGTTTATTTTGTTATAATACAGGAACAACTATACTACCCGAATAAAATTGTCTGTCACCTCTTCGCATGCATGGCAAGTCTATATAATTGAAAGTCGAGAAAAAAATTTGTTACCTGTGTATGAATGCCTTAGAGTTCTAAAATGACTCAAATGAAAGCTTTGTACGAGTACTATGTGAATAAAAACGATTGCCAACTTTCTGTCTGGGTTATTTCATTAGAACATGCTGTTAGCGCTTAAATGTAAGGTATCAGTGAATACTACACAAATAAAGGACTTTTCACATTTCTAATGAAAAATTGTTCGTTTTTGTCATAATGCAGTTCTGGATTTCCTGATCAAAAGTTGTCAGTGCCAGAACTTAACCCTATGACCAAATTTTGAAATACAGGGTGTTAAACATTGCCCACATCCCGCATTAAATACATGGAGAAACAGGATGACACAAAATATGATTTTTTTTAACATATTTAACCTAAAAACTTTCCAAAATAAGTAAAAAGTTTTATAGAAATATAAGTCTGCAAAGCATATATAGGTTGTTTTTCATTTTGGTAACTACTACATATCAAATATAAAAAAATTATGTTGTGTCATTTTGGTTAGCCCATGTATTTTATATGCCATTTGGGCCAGGTTTAACACCTTGTATCTGAAAATCTAATCGTAGGATCAAGTTGTGTTATGATCTGATCTGATCCGAGAACTGCATATATCAAGAAATTAGATGGTAATTCACCGAAAGGCATTTTCCATAAGAAATTTCAGAGGTCCTTTGACTGCCAACTCTAAATGAGTCAGAAAGCTACACATGGTGATTTTAGTTGACGCTCTTTTTTAACCGGTCATAGAATTTAAAAAGTAACCAAATTTTTCAAATAAAATTATGTCCTAAAATGCTTCGTTTCCCATATAAAGGTATATGGTGGTTTTTTTTTTATCATAACTTTCCTACCACTGTAGATATTTCTACGAAATTTGGTACACTCTTTTCTACCATCAAAAGATTTTTTAAATTTCTGTCAGTGGCTTCCAGACGGGATTTGGAATGAATATTTTTAGAGAAAAAAATAGTACGCCACTACTTTTTCTTAATTTTTAAATACTCATTTACTTTGGAGCAAATTTGGTCTCCTGACGTTTTTTCATATGAAGCACTGTTTTTCGTAAATAAAAACCGTTTGATCCATGACGAAATCGCTAAAATACGATATGCAGTTTTGTATGTGAAATTCGCGATTTCTAAGTTAGTATTTTTACTCTGTAAGAACTTCCTAAAAGAGACAACTTTTCTTACTTATCTCAAAATTAAGCGAGATACTTAAACATTTCTGTAGGTATGTTAGTAAGAAAGGGTCGAAGTTAAATAATATGTTCGAATTTGACACCATTTGATCCGTGACGGAGCGTATTAACGAAATTGGTTTCCAACTTATTGGTTGCTGCAGCTTGACCTATGTGCCCCATAAAAACATAAAAAGAAATCACATGGAGTGAGATCTGGTGATCGAGATGGCCACGCAACTGGTCATTTCGACCAATCCATCTGTTGTGGAAAGTAGCACCTAAGAATTATTGCACTTCTCTTCTAAGATGAGGAGGTGTCCTATCTTGCAAAAGCCACGTCTTTTGCCTGACATTTAATGGTACTTCTTCTAAGAGATTGAGTAACGACAGTTCTCTCTCGTTAAATGCTCTGGTAAAATATGAGGCCCAATTAGTGTTCCATTTACAATGCCTGCCATATATTTACGGAAAATCTGGGTTGAAAATTTGTTCTTTGAATAGCATGGGGATTATCTATAGCCCTAACATGAGTATTGCGGTAATTATTGATCCCATTTCGAGTAAATAATGCCTCGTGAAAGAATTCTTCGAGTGATTTTGATCAGTTGCGTGGTTTTGTAGGAGACATCCACAAAACTGGACTCTGCGAGGATAATCTTCAGGTAGTTGAACGTCAATTGGATACCACTGATTTTCCCTTCAATGTTGTCCATACTTTTGTTTGACTTAAATCGACCTCATCTGCAATACCCCGAGCACATCTTGATAGTTCTTCATCGATAATATCTTGTTCTTTCTGTACATTGTCAGATTGCCTTGATCTTCCTGCATGTCCTCCACGGTTTTCCCTTAAATCACCACTTTCCCTTGCTCTCAGAACAAGATTTATAAAATAGTGAGGTCTGGGATGGTCTCTCAAGGGAAAGCGCTCCGCGTATAACCGCGAAGCTGCAGCTGCACTTTGTGACACTCCCCGTAAATTTGCAGCATATCCACGAGTTCACTATTTTCATAAATATAACCCATTTTCATAACTGATACAAATTGATAAAATCACGTCGAATATGTATCACACGAGTGATCGACAAGGAATTGAAACTTATTTACCGGTCATTTTATCGGCGATATTGGCCAGTTAATTTAATGAAGGTGATTGAATTTTTCATTTATTTATTTTATTTCATTTATTTATTTATCGGTACTCCCATAGACACAATAAATTTGAAATTAAATGTAAGATAATTCGCTTACCTTCCTTTTTTCCGTAACTTAATATAAGCGAATTGAAAATGTTGCTTCTTTTACTAAAAATAATACTAATACATTTTTTTGTATTACATTTGAATTGTAGTAATGTCTATTTTCTATTTCAAGTGATTGACCTTACTTTACTTAAAATTAGCAACAAAGCATCATATCAGATTTTAGGGATTTGCCATGCATTAAAATGGTTTTTATATTTTTACGCGAAAACAGTGCGTCGTACGAAAAAACGTCAAGAGACCAAATTTGCCCCACAGTTTTAAGAAAAAGCACTGATGTACTACTTTTTTGTTCAAAAATATTCATGAAATTCTATGAGGCACTAGTTTCATAACACGATTTAGAGTATTTGTCCTTAAGAAAATGTAAACAGGATGCTGGCAATAATCCATGCTTCATCAAACTAGTAATCTATTCAACTATTTTAGGTCATATTTTTATCGACGAGAAAAAATTCTTAAAAACCTATATGAATTCCGTTTCTAAAATCACAACAAGATTATCCATATTTATTATTTTCTGTGGAAGTGGACAGTCTTAAAATATTATTTGAAAATAAAAGTTCCTAAATTTAGGACTTACAGAACACTTAACTGGCTACGCCGCTAGTTTTAAAATTTAATAATTTAATGTGACAGGTAATTCAAAAAACTTTTATAAACTCGTATACTTAACTTTTAAGTTTAGTTTTAATTTACCTATCGTTGTCGAACAACAATGCGTAAACTAAAAAATGCCGAGCTATCGATATCTATCTACTATACAGACTAGCCCAAAAGTTGTAGTCAAATGCGTCAAATTTCTTTTATGTATGTCTTTGTGTATGAAACATTTTTTCCATTATATAGGATGGCCTTAGGGGATAAAAGCGTCCTTTAAAAATATAAAATTATTTATTTCCATAACGTTTAGCTTTTTTAAACGGTAAAACAAGGCTAATTTATGTTCTTAAATTTTGCATAAAAAAGCAATTGTTTCCTTTATATAGGGTTACTCGAACAGTGTGAAACAGATCTGCCAAAACAAAATTTAAATTTAAAGATTCTTTTTAAACGGTGAAATTGACATCTTTCATCGGTTTATTTTTTAGATATAGAAATTCTTTTCGGCTAGGAGGTTTACCTCCCTGTCAGCTTTTCAAACATTTTTTTTTTATTTCAGAAACTATTAACATTTCTAGAAAACGGCAAAATATGTCAAATGTATTAAATTCTTCGCATATCAACTTCGACATTAAGTTACATAAATATATACGGGGAAGTACTATATTTGCCAATACACATTTTTTAGATATGGAATTTATGTCATCCTTTCAATATTTACTATTTACATTAATCAAAACTTACATCAACACTCCTGCCTAAAAAAAACTCCTCGACATTCGTTTGAAACTTGTTACTTTTTTCTGGAAAAAGAAATACTGCAGCCTCTTTTAAAACTCTGGTAGACCCTCGAAAGTAGTCGACAACAGAGAGCTTGGAAACACAGAGTGGACATGTCAACCGATGGTCTAAAACTCTAGTTAGGCAGTCCCTAAAAACAACGAAAGCAAAATTTAAATTTTGTAGTTTTGTAGTTTAAATTAGGTACAGTTTTTTATACTTTTTCATCTCTCGTAAAGGGAAGGAAGAACTCAATTCCGTCGGTCTGTCTGTCTGTTAACTAAAAAACTACTTATCCAATTTACCTTAAACTTTGCACAAAAATCATGTATTTCGTGGAAATCAACTGGGAAAATGTTGGTATGAATCAAATATGGCGAAACAAAATGGCGGCTTAATAAAATATATAAATTACTACTTACTGGAATAATTTCAAATTTTGTGTCATAATTAATTATGGTATAGAGATGAACTAGTAAAATTGTGGTACGAATTCAAGATGGCGAAACAAAATGGCGGCCAAATAAAATATTTGTAATTGTGGAAAAATCACTAGGTTTTATGACATTATCGTCACATTTTAGCGCCCTAAACGTCAAAAAATATGTTTTATCAATTCCATGGGTTTGCCTGTCTTTCTGTTCGCGGCATAGCTTTAAAACCACTTACCCAATTGACTAATTTCCAAATATTGCTCAAACATTAAGGGTCATATGGGGATGATCTGGTAATAATTTGGCAATGAGGAACAAGATGGCGGTGTAGTGGAACGTTAAAAAAGTTATTTCTAAAAAAACTAATTAACCAATTTACGTCAATTTTGGCACAAGTTACATAAGAATGAACTGGTAACATTTTGGTATGAATCCAAGATCGCAAAACTAAATGGCGGATTAATAAAATATTTTAAAAAATAAGCCTGAAAAATCTACTCTATAGATTAAGTATGATATAGAGATAAACTGGTAAAGTTGTGGTACAAATTCAAGATGACGAAACAAAATGACGGCCAAATCAAATGTTTAAAAAATCAACGTTATTCAATTGACTTTAAAAATTACAAGAAAATTAAATGTGATGTAGATACACTGGTACGAATTCAACATTTAAATTCAATGCAAATGTATTTTAAATTATGCCTAAAATGTTGGTAGGAATCCAATATGGTGGAACAAAACGGTGCCCAATATAAATGTTTGAAAAAACAGTATAGATATGATACTAAATGACTTTCTACGGAACTAAACTGGTCACACTTCAGTGTTTTTAATAAAATGGAAGATTCATAACGGGGGAAGTTCCCGGTAAAGGAAATTTACCAATTTTTTAATTTAATATTTAGATAGATTTAAAAACTACATTAGTCTAGTTTTTGTCACTTATTTACATATATGTATAAACATTTTATGTTTAAGCCTAAACATTTATAATACTGCAAAGGTTTTTAAACTACCATTTCGAATGACCATCAGAACTCTAATATGAGAATATCTTACCTGCAAAATGTATGGCCGCATGGTGTTGTAACCGGATCAAGAAGGCAGCGTCTACAAAGTAAGCATTCCAGATCTTCTGTTGTTAGACAGTCCCAACTTTTTCTTAAAGCTTTTTCTAAAATACAGATCAGCATTGAATAAATGACTGCACACTATCATTAATTCATATAAGCAAAAATAGACTATACTTTGTTTAGACGATCCAGCCATGCAAAATAAAATATCTTCTACATGGATCCCAACTTTGTATTGTATTCCGTATAGTTAGGATCCATCGGGTGATTTCCGCGTAGCTCAAGGACGACGCATTGGATCATTACCAGGCAATCCTGTTTTAAACGGAGACACGAGTAATTGATGTGGTTTATTTATTTGTATCTGATGGACTGTGTATTCAAAATATAATGAGTCTTTGATATAAGTCAAAATAAAATTACAATTATTTTTTATATCCAATGTTTTAGATAGAAATAAAAATTAACGCGGCGACAACTTACCTAGTGTATTTTCTAATTCATTCAGCATAGTATCTAGGATTTTATGTAGGAAATCACTGTCTTTTTGATTTTCTTTGTAAAATCGCTCAGGGCATTTGCCTGGTCGCCTGCGGTGGGGTGTCCTTTGAAACAATTGTTTTTTGGGAAATTCCAGTTCAATTATCTAAAAAAAAAAATTAATGTATTAGCTTTTTTCCTTTTTTACATCTATGGTTAATGTTGGCTAAATTGGAAATAAGACCAGTTCTGCTAACATTGTTTCAAGATTAAAACCGAGACTAACTATCGAGAAACCGACTACGACAATTTAACTTACCCAAATTTTATGTTAGAGGGTTGAAATACCGTAATATTCTACTAACATAAAAATTCAACAAGTCAAATTGTCGTAGTTGGTATTGAGCTCATGGTCTTCGAAGCTCAATGGTCAGAGCGCTTGCCTAGAATGGAAAGAGGTCCTGGGTTCGAGTCCCAGCGAAGAGGAGTTAAATTTTTTAATTTTAATTTGTCTGAAATGCCGATTAAAGCAATTATGCGAAATTTGTATTGTGGTTTGATTGGATGGCATTATTTTATTAATATTAATTAACAAATCTAAAAGTCTGTTGTGAGGCTGTTATTGCTGCCTGACTGAATGACAATCAAAAATAATTTATCTTTATGTTTGATGTTCGGCAAACAATAATTCACTTTTTTAGTTGCAAAAACAAATGAATTATAGTTTCATTGTAATGTATTTTAAATAATTAAAAACCTTAGAATACACATATATTAAGATACTACAACAAACACATACATAAAATGATATAGAATTTCAAATAAAACGTGCTAATAGTGCGGTACTGCGATTAGACAAGAGATTTTAATTTTTATAATTTAAAAAAAAAGTAATTCATCCAACAATAAGCTTCGTAAGAAACCTCAAAAAAAATCGACGGGTCTTAAGTTCAAGTCGTGGTAACCCAAGTCGTTTACTTTTATGCCTACAAGTGGTTAATTTCTTAACAAATCATTTCCACCAGTATATTGGTTTATAATATAGTGTTCTGAACTGGGATCTATCTATTTGTAGACAGATATCAGAAAAAAGTTAAAAACATTACATTTTTGAATGACTTGGCCTGTGGCTTTATAAAATCTAAAACTTTACATGAGAGATCATCTCATTATTTTATGAATTATTATGAAATTTTAAGTTCAACCGTGTGTCAAAACAGTTCGTATAACATAGGGGTACTGTTTGGACTTACATTCCTATAATTGCCTTTTTTGCCGATTTTTTAAAGAGATATTTAGCGAATGAAAGAAAGAAAGTATAACTTAATTTTTCCTAGGCTTCTTGGCGTAACGTAACCGTTTTTGCTAAATCACACCACTCAAAATTGTAAAATAAAAACTAAATAAAAAACAGCTTTTAATGCCAGAATGATATAAATGACATATGGTTATACTTAGAATTTTCCAACAAAGCAAAATATGTAAACATATACATATAGGGTGAGCTATTTAAAAATCCAAAGTTTGTAGTAGAAATTCGGAAATAAAAGAAGGCAAATACTGTCAAGGTAAAAAAATGTAAAATTAATTCTTATTTAACCAATCAAAATTTCATTTTAAAAATTTGGCTAAAAAATAGTTACAGAGGTCGCTAGTGGCCGTTATTAAATTTTTTTTTTATTTTAAAGTATATTTTACCTGAGATTTAATTCGTTTTTCTGGTGTGTTTCTTCTAATATCTAGAGTGTATTGAAGACCAGCATACCCTGACCTGAGGCTATATCGTGGATGAAGTAACAAAACACCTATTGGAATATCTGAAACAAAAGAGAGCTGTTAAATAATTATTACTTTTACAAATATTTAAAAAATTAATGTTTGTATTAGCCTAAATCAATATGTACACAAAGTAATCGAACATACTGTATCTCGACAAAAATACCTATTTAAAAAGCATGGTTCTTGGGATTACACCACGTCAAATTACCTTCAGGGATCTTAACTCCACATTCAGTCTTTAGATCTTGTGAAGTAAAGATCCCTGAAGGTGCCTCGTGCAATTAAAGGCGAAACGCCGGATAGTAATTCTAATTTGATACGGTCTTACCCCAAGAACCATGATTTTTTAATTGACCAAAGCCGTGAAAGCTTCCGATCTAAAAATACCTATTGTGTATGCATAATTTAAAATCGCATATCTTTGGTTTAGATTTAGATAAAACAAATCGAGTACGGTGTTAAATAGATTATTGTATTATTTAAGCCAAAGCCTAAAGATTTTTGCATAGAAGTCGTTTGTGTTTGTTATACAGGGTGTTATATAATTTTTGTTAAAATTGCCAAAAGAATAGAGAGGCTTAATAAAGTCTACGCCGCCGAAAAATTATAGGAAGACCTCAGCTACGCACCCTCTTCCCGCATTATTTCCGCCCTTCTAAATATCATGATATATGTCAAAATCGATTTGTTTGTTATATGACTTATAGAAGCGATCTCGTGTTTAAGCTTTGCTGAAGCATTAATAATTTTTTGCACACTATACAATATATAAATTCGATTGCAAGACCGGCACACAACTAAGTTTACAAAATTAATACTCAAAGTGCAAGAATAAAACCAAAATTAGCATAGTCTTGGTATTTATCTCGTAACCTGCAAATGCTCAGCATTAGTTTAGTTATGTATAAAGGTAATTTGAGAAGTGACATGTCGGATTTAGATAATTTAAACTATTTTTTTCCAATAACAAGTAATAGCATTTTCTAATACACAAACCAATGGTAAAGATCTTTAATTTGTATCATCAATTGTAATATCACTAAAATGATATAGATATGCAAGTTTTAAGTAAAAAGTTATTTTTAATTTTAAGCATAATATAAAGTTATTATTAGCAATAGAAACAGAAAGAACCATTTCTTATAAGTGACTAGATCTTGATTTCTTTTCTCAAAACACGATTTAGCACAGAATTACAGTATTTCTCAAAACATAACCGACCCAAGACAAGAGTACTTACATTGACTTTAAGACAATGGTACTTATATCAGTTTTTGTAATATAAATTAATAATAGCTTACAATATTTTTGAAATTCTGCCGCCCATATTTTGGTAGAACTTTATTACCGTTTTATAAACACAATATACCCCTTACAAGAACAACCTGTCCGCATGTCAAATTTCAGCATTTTAAGCCTTGCAGTTTTCACGATACTTTTGTTTTGGATATTTCTCAATTTTCAAAAACATAAATCTTCAAATTATATTTATTATTTTTAGTTATGGGACACTCTGTATATTAAAACTAAGTGGTGGGTCTACAAAGAGATATTTGTTATCTCATGTGCATTTTCTTAAAAAAAAAAAGATGTAGGCATATTTATTATATTGTATAACCGATGCTATGACACTGCCGTTTCCGTTTATTTTAAAAATTCATTTTTTAATAATAGATAAAACATTTGAAATTATATATACTATCTCCGATTGGCGTTTCTTGAATAATAATAATAATGTCTTAATTTGTTTGACGTAGTTTTTTCTAATATAATTAATTAGTTATATTATTATAATAATATCATTAACCCGAATGAATCGCAGTTTTCTAAGAAATGATAAATCGATGGTCATGTACATAGTGATTAAATTATGATTTTTAGTCAAAATTAAATTCATACGTTAATGTTATATTATAATTTATAATAACAATTTTTACATCAAATAATGCAAAAGGCCTACATTAAGAATTGTCTCCATTACTCTTAAACATAATATTTTTATTCGTGTTTTAAAAAGGGCACCCATTCCAACCAACACATGCAACATACGCTTACCTCATTGAAAAACGGTATTACATAAAATAGTTTAATTGTATTAAATAATAGCTGCGAACAATTATGGAAATATTATAAATCGGTGCTACTTTCAAACGAGTCCTTGTACCCATTTAGCAAGAAGGTTTGCGCTCTTTATACTATAGGATTTATTTGCTGGTATTTGTACTCATTTACCTGGATTTTCACAATTAAATCAACTGTATTTACGAATGCATTTGAAAATGTAAAATATAAAATATATGAACTATAGTAATAAAACTTGAACGTTGTAAGTCTAATTATAAGCTATTTATTGTATGTTATAACATAGATAAAGCATTGGTCAGTTTGTTTATAATAGTTTGAAATATCTACTGATTATGATAATTTGGAACGAAGGTAAAGTGTCAAAATTTAATAATGGCAATAAGTCATTGTTAGTTCCCATATAAACAGAAAAGATGGTGATATACATAGAGTTTTGAATTAACTTCTGAACTGCGAATTTTGTGTTTTTCAGTGACATGAGGACCTTTATTTGGTTACCTGGACGTATACAGGATGCCCCAAACTCCGTGGCCTATTAGAAATATCTGGAAAACCAATGAATGAATTACCTCAAACAAATTGCAACATTCGTTTTCTAAATGGGATGATTTGTACATTATTGCATTTTTATATTCTCCTGAACATTTTTGACTCTTTGAAGCTCTGTAATTCCCAAACGACTTAACTTGCCACGCTTCGTTTTTAGTTATCTCCTGACACCAATTTCTACTTTGACAGGAAATGTCAAGTTTTGACACGTCCTGTCAAACTAGAAATTGGTATGAGGAAATAGATAATTAAAACTGAGATTAGAAAGTGAAATCCATTTTGTTACAAGTAAGGAGTTACAAAGCGGCAAATTGTCAAAATTGTCAATTTTAAAGCGATATTTTCTCTTTTATTAATTCGGCTGCAAGAAACAATAATCCGATATTTTATTTTCGATTATCAAGCGAACATGAAATTTGTGAAATTATTAATAAAATGAAATCAAAACCAAATGTGATAAAATTAGTAAAGCAATGATCCGTCTATGTTGTGCGTTTATTCTTCCTTGGATTATCTATATTATTAGTGGATGTGTGATTTCTTCAATCTTCTTGTTTAATGGAAACAGGTTGACATAATTCCTTTTTCAAAAGCTCATAATCCAACGGAATATTGGCATTTACGCTTTCAAAAACATAAATTTCTCCAAGTTTCTTCAATAATGACAAGCCAAAGAAGAGCGTTTCTTGACTTACACAACCTTTTACCCCTAGGACTTAGTAAGCCAAAAATCCATTTTAAGAACTGCTTTTTCACAACTATATCGGCTGCAAAATTATTAACTAACGAACTATTATAAATTATTAATGACATCATCTGAGATCTATCATGTAGTCAAACAATGATTATAAATGTCAATATTGAGCTGTAATTCAGTCAACAATGTTATATGTAGAATGGAGCTGAAGTAATTTTTACTTCTCTCGTAAAGGAAAGTAATGTAATCATGAAAAAATCAGCGAGATTTTTTCAGATCTTTACATTTCAGGGTCCTTAGATGCCGAAAAACATGTTTCCTTAATTCCGTCGGTCTGTCTGATCGTGGCGTAGCACATAGGCATCAAATATTATGTAGGAATCAACTAGTAAAATTTTGGTACGAATCCAAGATGGCGGCTTAATAAAATATTTAAACATTCAGCCTGAAAAATTACTTAATGGCCTGCTTTTAAATTGTATTTCATAACTTATTGTATTATGAATTAGTAAAATATAGAGTGAATTTTTTTCACGATTGTTTGGTTTGTCTGTATATCTGTGATTTCCCGGCTTAGCTTAAAAAAATTATTTATAAGATTAACTTCAAATTTTGGTGAAAAATTAAGGTTCATATGGGGATCACCAGTAATGTTTTGGTTAAAATCAATTATGCTGGAACAAGATGGCGGCCTAGTGAAACGATTAAAAAATTATTACTAAAAAACTAATTATTCAATTTATATTTGTTACATAGTAAACTGGTAACATTTTGGTATATAAGATTGCAAAACAATGGCGGCTTAATAAAATATATAAAAAATCAACCTGAAAAACTACTTACTAGATTAATTTCAAATTTTGTGCAAGCGTTAAGTGTTATATAGAGAAAAACTGGTAAAGTTGTGGTATGAATAAAACGGCGGCCAAATAGGATTTTTAAAAAATCAACGTAAAAAAAAATCTTATTCATTTGACTTTAAATTTGGCAGACATAATAGATGTGATGTAGGGATAAACTGGTATGAATTCAACATGATGTAACAAAATGGCGGTATGTATCAATGTAAAAACTACGTATTGAATTTATTTTAAATTACGCCCAAAAATCAAGTATGGCATAAGTAGAAACTGCTAAAATATTGGTGGGAATCAAATATGATGGAATAAAATGGCGCCCAATAAAAATATTTGAAAAGACAATATATAGGTGTTACTAAATGACTATGCACAGAACTAAGTTAGGTCACACTTAACTATTCCTAATAAAAGGAAGATTCATAACGAGGGACATTCCGGGTAAAGGAAATTTACCGATTTTACTTCCGTCGTAAAAGGGAAGTATTGTAACCATAAAAAAAATCACCCTCCGAGATTTTTTATTCCCCTACTGCTATCTTTTTTCATACTATAACTATAAAAGCATCCTTGACCTGTTTGGGATTATTTTTAGCTGCAAAAGTGCCTTGTCGTGCGTTACTAATTATGCTTTTAGTGCGGTTGGCAAGAACAAATTTGGTATTTTAATATCACTCTTGAATTTATTTTAAATAAATAAAAAGATATTATTAAGTTTTATAATACGACTATTGAACATTTTTTATTGCTTAATTCCAGGAAATTATCAGTAGTTGCCTTCGGAAATCAAATTCAGATAGCCAACATTACAAATAACATTCAAATATTTCCTAATTATAATTTATTACCATTCTTGAACACCTTTCACAGAACACCAATTGCGATTTAAAGACCATATTCATTCAAAATTGCGTCTGGCATAAGGCAAGTTAAAATTGGTTTACTCAAGTAGGCAATGGCTTCCTATAGAAACTAAGAAACTTATCTCTGGTTTTATTCAAATTTAACGTTTGTTGGATCGTTTATTATCCGGATAAAAAAGGTGCAAAACTCGTATTAATAGAATAACTAACATCTTATTATAACTCCTTATCTTCTAAATGATGGCTAAATATAACAGGTTCAGACTACGTATGACGTGTTTTGGATTCAAAATTATGAAATATAAAATATTTATTCAACAAACTTTTAATTACAACTGGAGGTCAACTTCTTACAGTACCTCAACATAGAAAAGACATATTTAAAAGAAGTTTTTCGTACATTGCCGTTAAAATTAATTACTTTTCAAACAAACATTTTCAAATTTCAAGGCTAGTTAAGAATAATTTAGTATGGTTGCAGTTGTCTGTTTACTATTTATTTTAATTAATTATAATTTTCATATAATAGATGTCTTAATTCACATTAAATTATTTGCCAAATATGCATCCAAATGAAGCAAAATACATGCAATAGTTACGCAAGTTTATTTAAATAAATTAGTTTGTTTACCAATGTTTTTTTAGATAAAATTGTTAAATATGTTTACAGTTTAACAATACATTTATTATTATTAATATTATCGAAATTGACAATCAATTTCTCAAGAAATGTTGGGTTCCAACCCCATCCCGGATGCATGCATCAAAAGAAGTGGGCAGGTTTCTATTAGTTCTATTTGTTGTCCTGTAAGAATTTTCTCACTATGTGGCAAGTACTGAGCAGGACCACCTTCTGGATGTCGATGAAGGTGTTATTATGCAGTTCTATAATTTTCAGGTTCTCTTCTAGCCTTTTTGGAACTAGTCCAGTTAATTATTGTTATTATTATTGACAATCAATTTCTCAACAAATGTTGGGTTCCAGGCCCATGTCGATGAAGGTGTTAGTATGCAGTCCTATGATTTTCAAGTCCTGTTCTAGTGATTTTGGAACTAGTCCAATTGATGATACGATGATCGGTATTGCACATGAACCTGATTCAGTCGCCACATTTTGCTTAAATTTAGACGAAAAAAATCAATTTATACATATCAGTGACGTGGCCGTTCAGTTCCCTAAGGTATTTAGTATCAGTGAAAAAAAAATATCGTTAACTCTAAGGGTATTCAAAAAATTATAAAAACCTCCAAAGATGTAAAACAAAATGAATCAAGAAATGGGGAAACATTTTCAATTTTTGCATCTCTGTTTAGCACTCTCTGAAATAAGCGAAAAATGCAAAATAAATCAAAACGGATTAATAATTAGATATAATTTGAAGAAACAAGCTTTCTATAGTTCACTTGTTTTCCAAATACAGACATGCAAAATATCACTATATCATTCTTCTTTCAGCAGTTCAAATAGGGATTTTTTTTCGCCTATCCTACTTCATAGTGAGAAAACAATTATTTATTAAAATTAATAATATTTAGGTTCGTAAAGTATGAAGAAACAAGCTTTCTATAGTTCACTTGTTTTCGGAATACAGACATGCAAAATATCGCTATATTATTCTTCTTTCAGCAGTTCAAATAATTTTTTTCGCCTATCCTACTTCATAGTGAGACAACAATTATTTATTAAAATTAATAATATTTCGTTTAGTAAAGTATGATAATATATAATAGTGGTACCCATCCATTAGACCTCCATTTAGTTCGGTCATACTGTAATCACATCAAAATTCTATTTTATCCTTATTACGTTTGATTTTCACGCAGAATTTGCTCAGTCAATTCGATAATTTTAATTAACTTTTTTATACTGATTTCTTTAAACATTCTATTAGGCCGCTATTTTATTCCGCCAGATTAGATTCGCACAGAAATATTACCAGTTCATCCCTATATTGCACTTACTTTGTGAAACATTTGAAGGCAGTAGTTTTTTAGTTGTCATTTTCTAAACAATTTATTAGGCCGCCATTTCGTTCCTCTATATTGAATTTGTACCGAAATGTTATCAGTTCACCATTCTATCAAACTTAAATTTTGTTTAGAATGTAAAGTCAATTATTGGATAATGACTTTTTTACATTTTATTGTGCCACCATTGTGTTTCGCCATGTTGATTTTTAAGAGGAATTGTAAGTTAGTCGCCTAAGAAGTTTTCCCGCTATATTGCGAATAAACGTACATACACCTGGGAGGGAGACTTTTCACGGTTACAATACTTGAAAAAATAAATTAAAATTTCAAATAAATATATAGGGAAGCATCATACAAAAATAAAACCTAGACATTATATAAAAGCAAAAGGAATGATCCGATTAATAGACTTAAGAGGCAATAGTGCTGGTAATAGAATGAAACTATTTTGAAAGAATTGGAAACTACGTTGTTAAAATCAATCAAAAAATTAAATTAAAGAGCGACTGGAAATGAGAATATACAACTAGTGTCGAGTATGGATATAAGGAAAGTATTGACAAACTCAAATAACCATTTTTAGGATTTTTAATCTAGAAAATTCCTATTTTAAAATGTTTATTATATCCCTGAATCTAATCTCCTCGTTGAAGTCGGAGTTAATTTTTGATTTTGGTCTGCAACTATCTCTACTGCAATTATTTATCAAGACTTATCTCTAGTTTATATAAAAGAGAAATCTCCTCACTAACTGACTGATCCTCATATATCTGAAACCGATAAAGATAAAACGTTCCCTATTCGGCGTGAACTTTGTTTCGTAATATAAATGCGAGATAAGACAGGATTTCCTGAAACTCGCCCCTTCAACTAAATGACATTTTTGAGACGATTTTTTTATCGAGAGTTTTTAAATATAATAACCTAAAAATAAATTTCTGAGTTACTCGACATTAAGAAGAAGGTGAAGAGCATGCGCGTGCTGGGACCCTTGAAAGGGCACGGGGAGCTACTACATATTTTGGGGCATCTAAAGTAAAATATTGAGAAGATTAGACACGGTCATTTCTAGAGTTTTTCACTACTGCAAAAAAAATACACGACACAAAAAAAACATCTTGGCAAACCGTAATGCAAAGCAACTTAAGAAAAGCCATCTAATCAATGTTCAGACAATGACAAAAGCAACTTAAAAGACATCCTCGTTTTGACGCCTTCAAAACAGCGTTATGACGCCGCTACTCATTGCGCTCCTGGAGCGGTCACCAATCCCTAAAATATGTGCTGGGTTTAGGCGCTCTCAAAGATAAGTTTATTATTATTTTATTATCAGGTTCCCTTTAAGGTTATGTTACGTCATCAATATTCACATGTGGTTTTTAATAACGCTAAATTCCGATTTTCAGTCGAATCTGCACAGTTCACAAAATACGTTCTCCATTTTGTGGATGCCATTTTGAGTTTTTAAATGTCAACTAAAAATTCGTAATTTGCCCTTTTAAATACCTTCATATACCAATACGTTGAAAACTTTGAGAGCTGATCTTTGCAATAAAACTTTGTATAAATGGAACTAAAAATGACGAAATAGAACATGTTATAAAAAAATTGAATTCGACATCAAAAAAAGCACTGAAAAGCAAAAAATAATATTATCTTGGAAATTTGATTTTATGAAGTGGGCGTCTAACAAATAAAGATAGTAAATAGACATTATACTCCTGTCATATATAAATATTCAGTACATAAATGTTTTTTCGGGATTAAATAATTAAGAATTAGTTTGACGCCGACTTCATAAAATCAAATTTTCAAGATTTTTTAAGTGGGTTTTATTTTTTATAAAAATAATTACAAATTGTAAAAATTCAGGTAGCGTTTATGCATTAATCATAGAACTGCTTAGCTATTGACGTCATTAATATTAATATGAATTATTTAAAACTATTCACGTCTGCAACTGTGCTTCGAATGATACCGTTGGTTTTATCACACAAACATACACATTACATGCAAAAATAACGGGGCAGCCGTTTGTTAAGTAAGAGTATTATTATACTATTAAATAATGTTTAACGGGATATACGGACTCGCTGAAAAAAACGTTGAATGTCATTTGCAATAACAGTAATAGAATAGATATAAACAATTACTGCCTAAACGTTCTTAGCGAATTTCAAATAAATTTAAATATTCGTTTCTTAATAAGCTTTAATTAAGATTCGTTTTCAGTTACACTTTGAGAGATTCCAAGGTAAACAAAAAATCAGCTATTTTGTCTATATTTTTTCCTGATCTTGTTTAATTAGATACACATACAATTATTTCTCTTTATCTTTGTATTTTTATAAGTTACTTTAGATCTCAGATACCATGTTTCAACTTTCAACGGGCCCCCATCATCAATATTACTATTGTAATAAAATCACCAGTAGAATATTTCGGTTTACCTTAATTATTTACATTTGCTTCTTAATAAATAAAGTTGAAATCGGTATAAACAGTAATTCTATTGGGAAGACCTTGGCGTCTCAATAAAAGGTACCACCCTACCAATCTTATCTGTTAAGAAATTGCTTATTTATTAATTCGTACTCATTATACTTTAACCGAGAAGGTTTATATTGAAAGTATAAAAAAACTGTAATTTGGCTTTTACCCGGAACTTATCAAATTTTTAAATATTTTATTACGTCTCCATTTCGTTTTCCCATGTAGGATCCGCACCTAAAATTTTACCGTTGTATCCCTTTTTCACATTTCATTCCTGTGCAAAATCTTAAGTCATTTGGATAAGTAGTTTTTTTACACTAATTTTTTTATACATTTCATTTTGATGCCAATTTGTGCTACCATAATGGTTTTGAATCAAAATTTTACCTATTTATCCCTATATCATAATTTATTTTTTGCAAAATTTGAGGTCAGTTGGATAAGTGTTTTTAATAAGGATTTTTCTGTTCCGCCGTAGCGGATTTTTTACAAAATGTTACCATTCCATCCCACATTATGACTATTGATTTTTTAGCAAAATTTGAAGTCAATTGGATAAGCAGTGCTATGTTGGGCTAAGTTACGCATAGATGGTTAAAACCACTATGTCCTGGTTAAAACCGTCCTGGGAAAAATCGGTTTTGACCAGTTAAGTGGACAAACTGGTCAAAACTAAAAAAAAAAGATCTTTAGATGCATTTTATTTGTATGTTTACTAATTCCCTCTCAAAATACGTTGGAAACTCAGAAATTAAAAATGTAAAACCAGAGCAAAAAATAAACTAATATTTTTAATAAAAAAAAACAATAAGTCAGTTTAAAGAAACATCTTCATGTATCTTCAAAGATTTACTTTAAGATTAAGCATATAAAAAACATAAACTAATTTATTGCATTTTTCAAGTCCTAATTTATTTTAAGTTTTGATTGAATGAAAGCTCAGATTGCTTTTTGTAACATAACGATAAAATCTATAAACTGATGGTTAATACCTTTCTAGTTATTTTAAAACTTGCCACCCAAGTAGAAAATTAAGGCTCCTCGTTAAAAAAGGGCTATGGAAATGATTATTCTTTTAATGTAAAAGTTGTGATAAGTGGCTAAAATTCTTATCTGCAATTTCTTGTGCACAACGTCTGGCGACTTCAATATGTTCATCATCAAAATCAGCACCAAGATCTTTAGGATATAAAAGATATGCCAATTTATGCACAGCAGTAATACATCTTTAAATAATAGTTTTGTCTTATTTTTATATGGTAGGAGAAATTCTTCGTTCATAAGCTTTAAAAAATAAAAAGTGACATCAGCTATATTGGATGTGTTTTTCTGCGTTTTATCCAAAGCCGAAGCTGCCAATTGTGAGAATAAATATTTAGTACCTACAAATAGGGTCACGTTAGTGATTATATTTTGATCTATACTTTCGCTACTATTTTGTGGCAAAAGCTGAATATAATAGAGCCGATTTTTCAGAAATTTTTTCAAATGTTCTACTTGGCTATTCTATCTTGTATCTCCTGAAATAATAAGAGAGAATTTGGTTTATGATGGTTTCGAAAATATTTCGACAGTTCTATTATGTATCCAAGTATGACGGCAAAGTTTTTCTTTTTACAAATATCTCCGCCCAGCAAATTTAAGTAATGATCAGCGCAGTAGCGATTATGCTATAAAAAAATACCCACTATTTTTTTTTAATTTTTGCCTCATTGTCTGATACGAAAAACATTATTGTACATTTGAATTTCTTCTTATTCTTAACTTCTTTAATTGCTTTGTGTGCAATCTGCTTGCCGTACTGGAAAATTTTCTCATTTGAGCCAGTGTCAATACCCAGCGAGGAGTATATATTTTTGCCATCAGAAAAGACAGTCGGCCAAAACTGAGTGATTCAGCATATTAGACCAACCTTCTTTTATCCGAGTCACCGATTGACCGTGCAAATAGTTTTGCTACATTGAATTTTTTAGTCCATTTTTCTTTTTTTTTTGTTTTTTTTTTGGCCTTTCGAGCTAGCTTTTTCTGCTTGGTAGTGTATAACCTGGCCTTAATGAATTAAACATACGTTTATAGTAATAGTCCTTGATATGGTTAAAAGGTACATTCCTGGCAAAAAAATAAGCTGCTACATCTTAATCAGTTTTTTCTTTTGTAAATTGGATGTCTTTACCAAGTAGCTGCTGATTTTAGGTTGTGACGATGACAATATACCTGATCTCGGAGCTAATTTTTCAAGATATTTTTTTCAGGGGTAAGTGTTCGCTGCTTATCCTAGAATTATATGATTTACATCTTTATCCTGTCACTTTCCCATTTTCACTAAATTTATCAAAATAAGGCCATATTTGATCCCAATACCTTCCACCAAGACTTCATTTCAACATCTGAAACTATAAAATTAAAAGAAAACATTTAAAAAAGAGGGAGATGATAATGATAATTAATTTGATATACGTCGCAAATTAGCAAGAAATAAAAAATATATCACAAAACCAAAAAAAAATATATTGATGGCAAGGCCTCATATTCATCACTCATTAATAACGTGTGACCCACAAAATTCTTCTACAGAATTGGTCATGAACGAGAAAGATAAACATGGCACTCATATTAGTCACGCTGTAAAATTCAATTTGACAATTAATTTGAATGTCATTAATAATTAAATCAACATACCAAAAATTCCATTTGATATAAGATTTGAGCATTTTTCCTCAGATCCAACTCTGAAAAAGAGTCTTGTAGCTAACACATTACTATTAGTTTAATTAATTTTATGCTTCTCGGTTTTAGTAAATTACTATTTTATTGTATTTAATATAATGAACAATAAAAATTAGAGGAAACATGACCAGAGGGAAGGAAAATACTTACCTTAGACATGTTTTTTATATAACTCTTATATATCTGGAAAATCAATTCAGGATGATACGAACACAACAGAAATGTCCCAAGAACCGCCGAACTCTCGTAATTAAATTTCTCGAATCACAGTAAAGAATACCTAATGTTACCAAGTTCAGAAAAAATGTCTACGTTACGTAGTTAAATTTTACTCAGTGGTTTTAACCATTTTTGGTCAGTTTTGACTGGTTAAAACCTGTTTTGTCCACTGCCCTGGTCAAAATAATAAAAGAGACCTGGTTTTTCAGGATTTAGAACCCTAAACGCAAATATCTCCAAAAATCTAGGAGGGTAATTTTTTCAATAATAAAAATAACAACGATAAAGTTTTAAATTTGTATATAAAACTTTGGAATATACATGCTGATCTCAATGAAAATTATGATTCAGACGTTTATTATAAAGGTGGGGATTTTAATTTTTTATAAAAATTCGTTTAGCTTGTGCCATCACGTGATCTGGATTTTAAAATTTTATAGATTCTATAATATTAATTTTTGTTTTCTTTAAAATAGTTCAATTAGAGAATCTAAGCTACGTGATTTATGATGCCCACCACAGCTGATGTTGATATATCAATTTCCCGTTTTCAGCTATACATTGCCCTATATCTATATTCTTAGTGTTACGTGAGATAATTGAAGATTATTTAGGTCTATTATAAAGCGTCCATTGATAACACGACAATTTCTACTGACATTGGAATAATGGAGAAAGGATATTTTTTAACTACCATTAAGTTTACTTACATTCAGAAAATCGTTACTGCCAAATTAAAACACATAACAACAATCCAGAGGAACAAACCAGTAACGAAATGAGTGCAGGAGTGCTACACATGTGTAGGTTTCTTATTATTGAAGGCGTCAGATTATCGCTTTTAATAGCTGCCTGCTGTCAACCTTTTTCTTCTTGAAATCTTATTTAAATAAGCAAAATACTGATAATACAGTGCATCGAGAATACAGTAGAGGCCTACTTTCATATTTACCTCCCGGTTCCCCAACCAACTACCAACAATGATACAGGCATTTTTCTGACAATCAAACTTTTGTACCCCAACCTAACAATTATCCTTCCTATTATCCTAATACCGTCGTATTAGGATAATAGGAAGCTATTTTTTGTAAACTAATTTGCTGACAATGAAATGTAAAAACTTTGCTTGCTCTCCAAGCTCAATAACATAACCTATTTTGACAGGTTGTTGGATTGCTTAATTGAAACTGCTGTGAAACCAGAAAACAGTAAAAAGATTTATGTTTTTTTATGTATATTTTTTATGTTATCTGTAATTATTAATATTTGGACGATTAGATGCGTAGGTACAAGATGTACAAAATATCAACAAAAGTTAGATATGAAATTCATTTCCAAATTTTTACAGTTTTGCATAAAATTGGTACACCCTATGCAGGGCCGGATTTACCAATAGGCAATATAGACGCTAGCCTAGGGCCTCAGTTTCTTGGGGGTTTCATGCTAAGAATCGATATATATTTTTTAACAAACTATTACTATAGATAATGTTCAATACAATTTTATTGAAAAACATTGCAAAGTGATACTTATTTTCACCAAACTTTTAGGACCACTTGCACCGAATGTGCCTTTCTTAAATTTAGACGGAAAATTGAATGTGCCTAAAACCTGATTTTTAGTTTATTTAACAAAAACTTTTTGGCGTAAGCGTAATATGAAAGTGATGTGGTATTGTGTTAATTGCAAAGACAAACCCTAAAAAAACTATTTTCTGCAAATGAAGACCCTATATTTCGCACAGAATCCAAAGGGTTAATAAGGTACGTTTATAGTAATAGTCCTTGATATGATTAAATGGTACATTCCTGGCAAAAAAATAAGCTGCTACATCTTAATCAGTTTTTTCTTTTGTAAATTGTATATCTTTACCAAGTAGCTGCTGTTTTGCTTTATTGTTGATGGTATTTTGGACGAGTAAATCAATGCAAGATCCAAAAATTAATTTATTAAATGGGGAAACATTATTAAAATCTTTAAATCTTTAATCTTTAATCTTAAAATCTTTAGAACTTTGTACAGAATAAACGGAATAATTTTTATGGAAATTGATGACGACGCCCAATTTTTAAGTGAGAATCGAATATATAAAGATGAAAAAACTCGAACAAAAATAAGAAAATTACAATTTGACGACACGAAATCTAACGAAGTTAAACTTAAAGGTACTAAAATGAATTTGTAACCGAAATCATCAATGTCATTTATGATACTCTAATGGATGAATTATAAAGGATAACTATATGCTGACGTTTTGAAAAAAATTGTGAAAGAAGTAAATATTTTAAATCCAGCCAATATGTATAATTTAATTATTAATGGTCTGAGATCAACTTTTCACAATGTTAAAACTATTTTAAAAGCATTCTTTAACAACGCCTGCTTAAAGTAACGCTTCAGGGAAACGTTCTTTTTTAGCCTTAAAATGGATAAACGATTACTTACGAAGCTGTATGCAACAGAAAAAACTTCCGATCTCTCGATGTTATTTACTCGAATCATAAATTGATAAAGGATAGATTACAACAAATTAATTGAAGATTTTGTTTTTTAAATAATAATTTGTACGATATGTATACCGAAAATTTATTTGCTTGGATTGTTGTAATATTGTTAGTATAATATGTTAATGTGTCTTACTTTTATCCCCCCCTCAAGAAAACATCTAAAATTTATTACGACTCTTAATAATTATTGCCGAGAGGGTCTTAAGTTATATAGCGCCCAGGGATTCGACTCAGGTAAATCCGGCCCTAACCCTATGTGTTCCAAATAAAAGATATGACCCAAATATATATGCATTTTTTAAACGAATACCAATTATATTTTTGCAGTTCTAAATTGTTAAAGAAACAAAAAAATGTCTTTGGTACGTTATACTACCTCTCGGTAAGATTTAAGTTTACTACCTCTAAAACTTTCTTATTCACTTTACCTGTAGGTACTTTATTACTTTACAACATGCATAAGATTATATTTTAATAGCCTTTTTGAGGCCCCTTCAAAACCAATCTTTTTGCTATTTAGTACGGTTGCAAAGAAAGTACTGTGAATAATAAAAGGGATACCTGCTTATAGTTAAAAGTGCGGTATCAATGTTGTAGTGTGTAATTTGTAAGCTTATTGTGGAATAAAGCGAGGACTTTCAGATTGCTTTGAAAATGGTAGGAAAATTCACCTTATTTGCCCTATAGACTAGATAATTATTCTATGGCGGGTTGCACAAAGCATTTAACTAAGCATTAATTAATTAGACGGCTGAGAGTGTGACAGACCAGATAAGAGTGTCAACGTCAAAAATGATTCTAAAAGTCAGTTAAATTTATTACGTGATTAAAAGTTTTGTGCAACCGGCTATCTGACTTGACTGAAGTTTTTTAATGCTATATAAGGTAGTTATGCCTGGAGACGAGACAAAATGTTTACTGTCGTCTTGTCTCGACCTAATCTCGCCCCGTCCCGGCACCATCAATCTCGCCACTCGAGACGAGACGAGACAATATAGGCGTTGAGACGAGACAAGATTCTGGTCTCGGGTCGACTTTTACTAAAATAAACCATAAGCCTATAGATATACATTTTAGAATTTTCTGTCAAAGGATTTACTAAGAGGATTTGCTTTACTAAAAATTGCATTGCAAAAAATTGTTTCGAGTTTAAGATTGTTTCGAAGACAGCAGTGTTTGTCAGAAAAAAACATGTCTTATATTTTTTGATGATTTTAAATTTAAACATTGGTTATGCGTCTCTAATTAATTTTTAGTATTAATGATCATAATACATTAATTTTTAAACTGCACGATTTACACAGTTTTTAATTATATTTTTAACTGGGTCTACAAGCTTTATTTTAAAAGATTTTTATTTAAACAGGATTTGCTAAAAAAAATAAGCAATTGGCTATTGGAAAGGAAAAAACTGAGCATAGATTTTGTAGTTTTAAATGGAACACCGGGAAGACTCTGCATATTATTGTTTCATTATTTGGGTCTTTCTTTACTGATCATAAATATAATAAGTTTGATACTCAAGAAAATTGACAAAAACTCTACCATAACAGGCAGTGTATTTCTGTGTCAGAACTCAGAATGTTCTCTCTCCTAACCCATTGCCTCGTATGACAAGGTTTTTGTCGATTGTATCTGTTGTTTAAAAAAAAACGGTATCCAACTTGGTATATTTATAATTAGTAAGAAGATATTCATATAATGAAACCATATACCAACAAACCACCTCAACATCTAAAATAACAAAGTGGATGGTATTTTTTCATTTTCCAATTGCCTTTTTTTATTTTCTTTATAAGTCCTGGTGTCTCAGATAAAAACTTTTGTGTTTCTCTATCTTTTAACATACAAAGAGAAAACCTGTAGGACAGGCGCAGGCGCTAAATATCAAATGTTTAGCTTATTATTTTTTCTGTATGATGGTCTTAAATGAGAAAAACAATAATACATATTTTTTAATGGAACCGCTTAAATATTATTAACGAATTATTTTTAAATTTCTATGAACATTTCGAATTGTTGAAATTTAAAAGTCAAATAATACTTCACTATATATTAATGCGTTTTCAAAACCCCTTGTTAGTACTCCCTGTGAACATTTAATAATGCAAAGTTTCCTTGATAAATCATACAATTATTTGCTTATAATTTCTTTCTCTTGAGGTAACAGAGCTTCACTGAGAGAAGGGAGTGACGGCCCCCCTTCAATATTTTGAGCAGTTGGCTAAGTCATGGTTGGGTTGGCTGTTAGTTGGCGTTTTACTCGCTATCCCTCCGAAATTACTGTTATACAAAAAGTATGACCTTTTTATTTTTCGTAATCGTTGATATTAGCCGGTTGTTCTTACTCACACAAAAGCGAGGGCCTTTTTAAACCCACAAAAAAATAAGAGTTTAGGGACGCCTCTAAGAGTCGCAAAGTCTTAGTCCATGGAATAGAATACCCACCTTGTTTTAGGAAAGATGATTTGTAGTCTTACGTTCAAAAATTACCGTAACTCTGTTGTCTTGAAAACGAATTCATTGTGTAGTAAAATTTTACATGTTTATATACTTATCTATTTAAAATATTAAAAAGGAGTTCTAAATTTTGTCAAAATGTATGGCCGACTTGTTTTTATTAGGTAGGCTCTATAACAGCAATTTATCTAACAAATGAATTAAGCAGTACTTTTGGTCACGATTCAGAAAGTTTTCTTTATTCCTCAAACAAATTTGACAGGTAATTTTTAAACGGAGAGGAATTGTTTTATTTAACAGTGGAACAATACACTAGAATCTTTCCAAATATTATACAATTATTACAACAAATTCCGGGTGGCCCGTTACCTTATTTCAGAGAGTATAAAATATAAAAAAAAATGGTTAATACAAATGTTAAATGATACAAAAGAAATTTGTATTTTGTGGAGTTTTTATATCTACAGAGTGATTCGTCTTTCCTAGCCGGCACCAACTTTCTTCCCGTGGATATATTTATTTAGCTTTAAACCGGACGAGATTTTTCGAAAGGAGACAAAACAAAACCCTGTTCTCGACTCGTTTCGACCAAAATTTGAAGATCGTGTCGAGATTAGCCAAAATAGAGACGAGACGAGATGAAGTCTCAATCTCGTCTCATCCCGAAATATCACTAATTATGAGCAAAATGCAGAAAGCGGCTTTGAACTTGTTAAAAAGTATGTTAATTAAATATTTTATTTGGTTTTATAACAATCTTATGTCAGTGAAGATTTATAAGGATATTACCAAGGCTGCCGTTAAGACGCAATATAGTCTTACAACTATTGACCCAATAATAATTTTGACTGCCATGTAATATAAGGTCTTTAAATAATTAGTATTCCGAATGCGGTGGTTAAAACAAACCATCGTAAATCACAATGAAATCGTTCTTTGTTTATGGCATTGTCTTATTGTAAATGTCCAGCCATTTCAACTTTTAATCAAATATTCCACTATTAAATTAAAATATACATATTTATTGGAAACAGTGGGCGTAATACGTTTTTACTTAAATCATTTTAATGTTTTTCTTATTTAGTTTTTTGACCTTTCTTCTTTTAAATAGATTTTATTGTAATAAAATTTTAAATCACCTCTTCTCAAATATCAAAGCTGACTTTCGTCCAGCTTTTGTGATATGCATTGCATAATTTAACCTGTTATACACACAAAAATAAACCTTTTTGCTCTATTTAGGATTGTTTGGGTGTCACGACTTGCTAAAAACGGAAAATGTTAACACGTAATAATCTAGAATATAATTTTAGAAATGTTGCACAAGAAGGCTATTAAGACTTACGCCATATATTGAATACTTCGATTTAGCAGTAAGGATTCAAAACTTTTTTTATTTCTTTTTCTCGTTCGGCATTCTATGTAACATGAACTCGTAAATATATTTGCGTCATCTGTTCATAACCTGATAATAAACTGAGCGTCAATTGAACTCAAACGCATAGTTTTTTCCGGAAAAAGTGAACCGTAATTTCTAAATTTGAAAATTAATTAAAAAAGAGACAAATTCTGAAAAATTGATTCTTTGTGTTTTAAAAATTTCTTCGCAGAATGCCTTTCTTTGTACGTAGCGTATGCTACAGAATGAAAATGCTGTTTTTTGATGTCGTTAAATCAATCTTTTAAAATTACAAATCTCAAAGCTCTATTCTTTCTGTTTTAAAAATTGCCCCGGAGAACGTCATACGTTGTACGTAGCGTATATGCTACATGGTATAAAAGAAAGCAATTGTTTTTTAAGATTTTTTAAAACAAAATTATATATATGTAGGAAACACCTTTTTCAAAGATAATGTATTAACTCGAAATGTTGAGATTTTGTGAATATCTTGGTTAACTATAATTTTATTACAATGTTTGAATAATTATGTGGCTATTGGACTTTAGACCCGAAAATTATTTATCAAAGTTATTCATAAAGTGGCTTAATAGTGTCTCCCGGTGGTCCATAAGCTTCCAATTTATGTATACATGTGTTTAGTAGTTTGTTAAAAAACTAAAAATAGTTGTTTTTGTATACCTTATTATTATTATTATTATTATTATTATTATTAGATTATATTTTGCTATAAATTATAAAAAATATAGTGTTTTTAAAATACAGTTTGTAAATGCACATAATTATTTGGTAATAACTTTATACAAATTGTATGTAATGTATTTCAATTTTCCTTTTAATTTATTAACAAAGAACTATATGGAGTTGAGGCTAAAGACGATTTTTCCGATTGTTTTAATATTTTTTTTATTTTTATATTATTATTGTTAATATTTATTTTTCGTTGCTTTATTTACATAGATAGCCTGAAAAAATAACTTGTGTCACTTATTATTTTCCTCCATAAAAAGAAAAACCCTATTGGGGAAACAAACACTCTATTTTTTAGAATTTATAGTAAAACGTTTAGGCCTAGGTATAATTCACTTCGGTAAATAAGTATAATTATTTTAGTAGACTTCAAAAATTAACAAATCCCCCAAATGTGTTGGTTGATTTAAATATACGAGATTAACGAGTCACCTTGTATATATAAATGGAAAGCTTACAGACTACCTTGAAACATTATTCAATTATTTTGTCAATAACTTTGATATTTTGGTAATTATCAAGAGGAAAGTCCGATAGCCCCACAATTTCATAAAAATGGAATATACTTAGTTAACTTGGCAAGACTCTTTAGAAAGAGGTCCCTTAAAACTATCTAGTTTCTTCCCCGTATAACGGCCTACATATTATATCACTAAAAGAAAAATATAAGTTTTTTTTTTGATGTGTATGTATGTGTGTGTATAAAAACAAAATTTGCAAAATATAATTTGAGAACGGTCGAACAGGTTTGTTTCAAATTTGCACCCAAGATAGTGCAAGGCAATCGCTCGTGGGTATTAACTTATAGGTCTCATGGGCGTAGATCTTCCATACTTTTAAGTGCACAAACCTATTTCCAGCAAACTAAAAACTAGTTGGAATAAATGTTTTGACATCAAAACTTTGTCAAAAGAAATGGCGTAGATACTTGATTTCGATTATATACGGGGAGCCTCTAAAAGGTCTATGCAAAATTCTACCATGTATTCCTGAGACCAAAATAGGAAGATTTTAAGTTAATATATGTTTATTTCACGTTGTACCAACGTCATAACAAGGATACTATGATCTCTACCTGGAATATGCCCTGCAATGATATATTGTAGTCAAACGACGATCGCGATTTCGCTCTTTTTAGAGCTCATCGGGCCAACATAGACTAGCGTCTCGGGTAAAGGCACAAAATGAAATCACAGACACAACTACTCCACTAGACAATAGCCACGATTTAAGGTAACTTACCTTAAATGCTTAGTTCGAAAGTGCTTCGTTAGGAAGTTATCGCACATCAAAATTTAAAAAAATGATCATATTACATTGAATAAAATCATATTTCTAGTTCTGTAAAAGGGCATTTTTGGAAATATTTTTTGGATGGTAAGTGGTACGCAAGTGCATATACAGTTTGGTGAAAAAGTTTTAAACTTTTATTTCAGATAAATAATTTTAATCTAAATATTTTTTGCTTCTCGGTCATTTATTTGGCTACCTTTAATATTTTTGATAGAAAAAAAATGTTTTTTGACATTATCTACAGTATTGACAACCTTGATAATTCAATCGATAATTTACAAATTCCTACACGAGGTCTACGGAAAATGATAGCACATAATCCTGACGTCAAAATAAAGCTATGTAAGCTAACTTTTTTCAGTCCGAAAGTACTTCGTCAGGGAGTTAGCGCAGGTAAAAATATAAAATACGTAACTTATTATTTTATCTTGTACTGTAAAAGGTATTTTTACGTATTTTTTGGGTGGTAGGTGTTACGCAGGGGTTCAAACCTTGTTCCATTTCATACAAAAAATATAAAATATTTAACTTTTCGGTAAAGAACATAGAAAACATAGTTTGTAGGTAAATAACTTTTCTTTAATCACTTTTGTCTTTTAGTATTTTTCAGTACCTGTAATTACTTTTTTTTGTCCACATATTCAATATCTCGAATTGAAGGATTATTATATATATATATATATATATATATATATATATATATATATATATATATATATATATATTTACTTTTTTATTTTCTTGGGTTAGGATCCTAGTAAACGAAAATTAACACATTTCTTTTGAAAGTCATATATTGCAAAATATTGACGTTCCAATCAACCACGTAATCTTCATCAGAACACATAAAATGGAATTCTTCTCTTAAAACTAAAATCTGAGGATTATGTCACAGTATAACAAACACATTTTTAAAATTATACATTTAGTTGGGACATAAATAAAACTTGCACCATCAAGTCGAGAACGAATTGCGGATTTTTACCCAAATATTACCCGATACATCCATAACCCTTAATTTTGGACTAAAATTTGATGTCAATCTGATAAATAGTTTTTAAGCTATGCCATGAACTGACGGGCAGACAGACAAACCGACAGGCTGACCAACGGAATTGATGACATATTTTTTGGCATCTAGGGAGGCTAAAACGTGGAGATATGTAAAACTTGACAGAGTGATTTTTTCACGATGTTTGTATTTTATTTGGCGGCCATTTTGTTCCGCCATCTTGAATTAGTACGAGAATTTTACTAGTTCGTCTCTTTACTACAGTAGTTATGTCACACAATTTGAAATCAATTCATTAAATAGTGTTTTCATGCTGAATTTTTAAATATTTTATCAAGCCGCCATTTTGTTCTGCCATCTTGGATACTTAATTTTTGTACAAAATTTGAGATAAATTAGATAATAGTTTTTTTAGTAATAATTTTTTTTAACATTTCACTTGGCCGTAATTTTTTTTACTATATTGGATTTTTACCAAAATGTTACCAGGTCATACCCATATGTCTAATAATTTTGGCTAAAATTTGAAGTCAATCGCGTAAGTAGTTTTTTACCAAAGTCGTGAACAGACAGACGGACCAACGGAATTGAGAAAACGTGTTTTTTCGGCATCTAGGGACCCTGAAACATACAGATCTGAAAAAATCTTGGAAGATGATTTATTCACGGGAAATAAAAACACTAAGCAAGGGTCGGCGAGCGGCGAGACTCATGAGGATGTTTAAGAATAAAAAATTCTGCCCTTGTTGATCATGCCTGGCGTCGACCCTGGGTGTAAACAAGTGGTTTTCCTGCAATATAAATTCACGACCTTCAGTTTCTTTTTAAGGGACAACGAACCAGACATCTTATGTTTCATTTCAAAGTGTTAGTTTTTACTTGTACCATTGTATGTATCTTGTTTTACAATGCTTTTATATATCATAATTTAATTATTGTTTATTAGCGTATTTATGACAAAATCATTCAGTATTTTTTATTGTTAAGGTTAAACAAGAACTCTTAAAAAGCTACAGATGGTAGTGGAATGCCTCATAAAAATAAATAAGACCTTACACATACTCCTTTATTCCTATGGTTCTGATTAGTTATTGTAAATCAGCGTTTATATGTTTAAAATATTTTGAATAAAAGCAAGTGTTTTAAATAAAAAGAAAACAGGTTTTGTTTAAAAAGTAAGTTTTTTTTCAAACGTATTATATCTAAGCTAGTGTTGAAAATTTTCCTGTGCCTATCTTGTGTAACATTTTCATAGAAAATTCATGTCATTAAAATAAAAATAGAGTTATAGAGGAGTGCACAAATTCTTTATTTTCCAGAAGTGTTGAAAATATGTATTTTTCAGTAAATAAATTTACTACTAAGGTATTTTTAACTTTAAAACAATGGCGGAGATATCTGAGTCCGCATAATTCTTAAAAATATTGAACGGCCCTGACCTTTTTAAGAATCTATTATTACCATTAGAATCTTCATTTTTGTAGCAACATTATTTGAATTTCTTAAAATGATAGATACATTTTTAGAAATATTAGTGACTTAGCATTTTGATCTATATTATCATCCTGAGTTACACATACATTTGGAGTAAATAATATTCTGAAATCGACACATGTTAATAAAATAATAAATGCAAAGAGTGGTTTTTTTTCCATAAACTAAATGAAGATCTGTTGGTAAAAATAGATTCTTATAGAAGTCAATGGCGTCTAACATTGTAAGAATTTTGTCGCGACCTCCACCACTGTTTAAAATTGGAAAATATAAATCATCATTAACATTTATACTTTTTTTAATGATATTTTGAACCCTTTGCGAGAAATTAAAAAATAAATATATCTAAAAATAAAATATATTTTGAATACCCTATGTCGAAAACGAAGGATTTGCGGATTGCGGCCAATAAAAAATTTAACACAAATATTTTAGCATATTCATTCTCTTTTATAGGTTCCTAGGTATTTGCGGATATTTATAATCATCAACTTGTCAACCTCTGGAATAGCACGCAGCATGTTTGAGTCACTCATGCCACGTCTCAGATATCGATTTCAATATCAACGTCCAAACACAGTTCAACACAGGTTTGTGCCGCTATATATAATCAAAGGACCAGAACCAGTAAGCGACTATATGGTCAATCATTTTCAACCAAAAACTATGGAGAAACGGTTCCAAAATATGTTTCATAGGAACAAAAGGCAGGTGAATGAGGATGAACAATTTAAGGTTTTATTGAATTCTTTTGGTGGTAAGTAAAGTGTACTGTAAAAGTACTGACTTTCCGAATATCAGCGAAAAAACAATATGCTTTTACTAGGGACATTATTTCTTCGTCGTTTAATAAAACGTTAAAAAGTTGACGCCTTTTACGGTTACTCCGGTATCCTCTTAACACATAAAATCAAAATCGATAAAAAGATGAACCGGAACAGAAAACTGGCATTTTTTTTCGTATGTTGCAATGAGGCTAGAAGATAAATAAAACTACTTTCTAAAATTTCTTTCACAAATTTCGAGAACTCAATAAACATATTTTTCTACTCTTGAGACTACTCCATTCATATTTTAGCTACTACTACCATACATTGATTATTACCACACATAATTCAACTACTACCACCTTCCATCAATTACTACCACATATATTTAATTTAATACCACCATCCATTAATTGCTACCACACATATTTTATTTTAACTACTACCAACTTCCACCGATTATTTAACGACTACCATCTTTCACCGATTAGTCTCATTTACTATCAGCTTCTATTAATTACAACTATATATATTTCAACTACTACTAGCTTAATGCCACACATTTTATTTATTATTAACTTCTATTAATTACTACTACCCATAATTCTATACTATTCATACTCGTACATGTATTCCAATTACTCCAGCTTCCATTTTATGCTACCACACATATTTTAACTACTACCAGCACCCATTGACTACTACCGTAGATATTTTATTTACTACCACCTTACATTAATTACTACCACACATATTTCATTCATTACTACCTTCCATTAATTACTTCTACACATGATTCAACGACTGTCTTCTTTCATTGATTACTGTCACATATTTCAACTACTACCATCTCCCATTAATTTCTTCCACACATATTTTAACTAGTACCAGTCTCCATTGATTAATACCACGTATATTTTAATACCACCTTCCATTAATTACTACAACACATAGTTCAACTACTACCACCTTTCATTATTTTCTACAACATATTTTGCAACTACTATGTGCAGCACTAATGAATGGAAGATGGTAGTAGTATGAATGGCAGTAGTCCCAAGATTGTGAAAATATATAAGTCTGATTTCCTAGAAATTGTAAAAGAAATTTTAAAAAGTAAAAATCGGTCAGGAAATTGGATTTTCCCGCATTATACTATTCAGATTGAGTTTGGAGCCGGTCCAAGTGTCGTTGTTTAGGATATCCGCAAATATCGCAATGTCGTCCGGATATCATATTATTTAGACATTCTCTGTTTACAAGAATATCACCCCGCAAAGCTGTTATAAATATGATGTTGAGATAGATATCTAAAAACAGGGAGAAAAGCATGTGTTACTGTAGTAATTCTCGCTTGAAGATAAAATTTGGATTTCTTTTTATTCGAAGAACTAGATCGACAATTCCAATCAGATGTAGTCATCCATCTTGCTATCTTAAACACTATCAAATGTATATTCATAATATAAGGAAAAGGGTAGCAGTAGTAGCACAGTTGAGTGTTAACGCCTTTGCAACATCGGAATAGGATATGAACAAAAAATTAAATGAATGAAAAATATAAGAAAATGTAGTTTTAAAATAAAACGGTTTATTTTATTATCAGAGTGTAAAAAATAATGTAACCAGTGAATATTTTAGAACCTTTAAATTAGAATATCTCCAAAACGGTTTATCTTGCCTGTGTCGAACAAGAATACATTTTTTCGAAACGCAATATAAAAATGGAAGAGAATTGGGGTTGTATATCCGTCAAAACTACCACTTATGATTTCTTAAACAAGATTTTAACACCATCATATTACTACTAGCATGTTACCATTCTTAGGGCAGTAGCTCCCTTAATATTATATGCATTTTTTGAGCTATTTTATATGAACTTATTTCTTCTTTTCATAAGCACTGCCAGTTGTCAAAGTCTATTAAACTATTTTTTAACAACTTGTACCTTTGAATTTCGGGTAAAATTCTAGATTCAATTCATATTTAACACATTTTATACCAATTTTCAACTATTTTTGTTTTTCGGTAGGTCCGGGAGTACATCCGTTGGTTTGTGGTGATAAATACTTTAGATATTTCGCTAAAAATCTCCTTTGGTATTTTCAATACTTACGGGTTGACTTTCACTGATAAATCTGCCATTCGTTTTTTAGGTATTTCGGACTCTGAGTCAATTTCAACCGAATCAATAGCAGCTGATACAACCACCGAAGAAAATGTGACGCCGAATTCTAATAGTGGTTTTTACTATTTTTTAGATTGGAACAGTTTTTTTGAACTAGATAACCAGGACGGAACAAGAGTGAATCTTCGTATACAACCGAAATTTGGTGAACCCAAGAAGTTCTTTAGTGTTTAGTTTCTCTAGAATACATCACAAAATAGTCGCTTATTTGTATATATCAAGTAATATAAATTAATAAAAACTATAATTATATATTAAAAATAATATAAAACAATTCTATTGCATTTTTGATTGCTTGCTAATTATAGGTCTCCTTCCCGTTAGTTAGACCAATCTGGATGGGACCCTTTTAACGTGGGTTCCGAAACACGTTCCGCATTCCACCCTCGACTTGTTAACTCTGTTAACCAACTAGCAAATGTGTATCAGGGTATGTACACCAACTTCCCCTGTCTAGCCTTTTAACTGACGTGAATAGGTTGGTTGGTAGATAGATGTAAATACATTTATTTGCCTGTGCTGTACGATTTTAACGTAGGATGAGGCCAAAGTGGGAACTGAATCCACTAGGCTGCCTCTTTGTTGAACTTTTTCTCTGTTGTATTATTTGTAGTCTCCATTCGAGTTCACATAAAATAGAAGTTTTAATAACACGAGTAACACAACTATAGGTAGAGAAGTGCTTCTTTTGTGTTAGCTCGGCAAAAGTTAAATTTGTAATGTTTTTAGTAATAACACTTTTTATCTTAAGAAATATAAAATTTATGCAATATAAAATACAATGAATAAAATAAGGGAAGATTTTGCTGATTTCGGAAGAAATTGCTATACCTATATCTGACCTATGTTTTATAAAAGGGTACTGAAGAAAAATTGCACTATTTGGCTACATAAATTATAAGGACATGGCAAGTATACTTATCTTCGGTCCCGTTTAACCCTTTTTGATATTTTTGATATGTAGTTGTACATATTAGACTGCTTTTTTACTATTGCACCACATCTCAAAAACTACAGAGGGTGACAAAAAATGTGGTCAAAATTAGAAAGCCTTGCAGCCAACACTGTGTGTTTAATTTTATTTAACCACACACACACACACACACACACACACACACACAAATTATATATACACACACATTTTATACTAGGATGACTTTCTACCTTACACAACTATTTATTACTCCATTTTATTTAAAATATTATGTGATTATGATTATAAAATATATGCAGGGCGATTCAGGTACGTAATCAAGGGTGAGAGGGCTGGGGGTAACTTGTAACCCTCCCAGAAACCTATTTTTAATTATTTAAATATTTAATTAAATTATTTTGGTATAGGCATGCTTCTTACTAATTTTCATCAGGTTTGACCGTTGCGGAGATTTTAATTTTATGGCTGTTTTTAAAAAATAATTAATTTTAATGAATGGATTTCTTTTTTTAAGCATTTTCACTGAACAATATTTATTTAACAGTACATCAATTGAAATAGCAATAATATATAGAGGATATTTCACTTTACCTTGCCTTGAATATATGTAATAATATTTATACAGGGTGTTTTAAAACTCAAAAGCTGGTTTCTCAGAAATAAACGAGTATGTCAAAATTTGGGGAAAAGAGTTTATTTATTTGGGTAAAATGCCAATATTTTCCAGAACAAGACAAGAAAAAATAAGATAATTGTAAGAACTTTAAAATTCTAAAGGTTTCAAAAACAGGTCTATTTCTAATTCATGTTTGCTACTTGCCACAACTTGATTACTGATTACTGAGATTTAGCGGGTCTTATTGTATATATTGTATAATAATGATTTTCTTTTCCAACTATTTTGGAACATTTGTGTTTTTAAATAATAATAATTTTAAGATACTTTTAATTTATATTAACATATTATTTTTAAGACAAAAGATCAAAAGTGAAACAACATATATCGCAAAATAAGTTATTGAAAAAATGTATGGATAATGATAATGTTTTGTTTTTCTTACTTCTATACTGATGACGATAACGATTACCTTTAGCTCAAAATACTTAAATTTGCTCAATTAAATAACTAATTTATACAAAATTCTGTTGTCCCTATTAATTCCCGAAAAATCAGCGAATGGAATTTAAGTGAAACAAACGTGTATATCTCAGTAATTAGTATAGTAATCAAGTTGTGTGTATTTTGCTTCTCCTTGGCGTAGGGACGCCTATACCGATGAGAGGGTTGCTTTTACTTCTGTAGAAAATAATAATAATAATAATTTTACCCCTTCAAATAAAGTATTTTTATCACATTTTGATATACTTTTTACATACTCGAGAAGACGTTTGGAGTTTTACGTAGAACATGCTTTACTAAATATTATTATTATTATTATTATATAAATATTGTTCAGTAATAATATTTAAAAAATGAAATAAATTCATTAAAATTAATCAGTTTTAAAAATTACGATAATATAAAAATCGCCCTGTATATATTTTATATTCATAATTGTATAACGTTTTAAATAAAATAGAATAATAAATATAAAATATTTGCTTAAATAAAAATTAAATGGACAGTATTGGCTGAAACACAGGCTACTTTTGACCAAGTTTTTCTGACACCCTCTGTAGCCAGTAGTGTAGGAGGTAAAAGGTAAAATAGTTTCCATAATCCATGTACAACAATATATTAAAATATCAGGTTCCCCAGACCGAAGTTACGCGTACTTCGGGCGATGTTCTTTAAAAACAATACGCAAAAAAGTTTAGTGATTACCGAGGTGATTAAGAATCTATTGATTTGTGGAGTTAAAGGAGGACTATTAGTTAATAAATGTGCCTTTAACTTCTCTTTTGAACAGTACCGTAGGTAAGTTTTTCATTTCTGAAAAAAAAGTGGATTTAAATAGTATTGTTAGATGTCGATGGTTGTTATAAATAGAAGAGGACCTAATATTTCTCTCATGAAGTGAAGAGTTATGTTATAGATAGTCATACAAGTGTTTGTGTTGACCCGTTAATACAACTGTGTATGTGTATGTATGTATGTACACTAAAGAATGATGATTTCTCCTTTGTTCTATGAATAATAACCAACCTAGTTACCGAAATGCGTGTGAGGTGTGATCAAACTTGTCAGGGCAAAGAATGAATGACAGAACTTATTTTAAACTTTTTGAATACGTATATTAAATCACAATAGCTGAATTGTGAAATACCAATGAGTTACATAGCTCCTTTTTGTTTTTCATAGAAATAAATTATGTATTAGCATATAAGAGTTTTAAAGGTAAATATATTCGCTTTAGTAATGTTGAAATTAAAGAAATTAAAATGAAAATCCATGACTAATTCAAGATTTTTACAAGTATTCGAGTTTTCTAGTTTCAGTTTAAGGGAATTGTTGTGTGAGCTATCTGATTATGTATGTGAAGGTCACTGTTGAGTTAACACAAGATATTTGTTTTTATTGTCAAAAATTAATGTATATTAATAATGTGTAAAAGATTGGACTTCGCAATATTTCACAGTCCTAATTATATCAGCTAAATAAATATTAAGTAATAAGGGTTCCAAGATGGAGCATTAGAGTATCCCAGACAACACTAGTGTATGTTCAGAAATTTGATCTTTTAAATATATCTCTGATGTCTTTTAACTAACTAATTTTCCAAGAAGATCCAAGCAACCAGTGGCGGCTATTTAGGTGAAGTAGGTGAAGTGCTACTCCACCAGGAAAAATAAACAAGCAAACATCTAACTATATTTACTATATATCTCTTAAAATTAAAGTTTTTACATTCATTTATTCACCTAATTGGCAAAAAATAAACTGTACATCTCGAATAAATATTTTACTTGACCGTTGGCGGCATGTCTTTTTAAAACTTTCAATTCAACTTTATTATAACAACTATAACAGTGGCGCAAACCGCTTCGACTTTGCTGGAGGTGCTATGTTTAATTTACGAATTTCCTACTATGTTGTCATGGCAACGCGTACGCGTGGACGTCGACAGCATGGAAGATTAATGTTAACCAGCGCCATACAACGTAACGCAGTATACTACACCCACGTGTCGTTCAGTTTGGGGTAGTTGTTTACTTTTATTTTCGCGGATTTCGCTGCAACCGGTTAGTTCCTTTGTAATTTACTTGACTGTTTTGTGTTATATTTATTTATGGTGTTGTTACAACTTTATTTGGTGTCGGTTTATTAATTTACATTACTGATGAATCCGATCACGGATGTGGTTTGCATTTTATTGGGAACTCCATTTAATCGATGGAAGGAACAAGATCAAAGTTTTAAACGTCATCCTGGTTTTCGGCGTACAAATGGTTATGTAGTAGTCAAATATTACAAAAATTGTTTTGCTGGCCTTGTTTACTAGTTCCCAATAAATATTTAGTGTGGAATAAGGAAGGATTTGCAGGTATGTTAAATATATGAAGGTCTTTACATAAACATGAGGACTCGGCGGAGCATTTAAAATGCGAATTAATGCTAAAAACATTTGTAAAAAATCAATGCACTATAGCTGACATTTTAAAAGAAAATGCTAAACTATATAAAATACATTTTAACGAAAACGTCCGATTAAATAGACTATTTATGTGCCTGGTAATTGACGCAGTTTTGTACCTTGCAAAACAAGAGTTAGTCTTTCGCGGCCATGATGAGAGCAGCGAGTCACTAAATAGGGGAATTTTAAAAAGCTTTTAGGTTTATTAGTATCGAAAAGTTCCCAAGAACTAAAAGATCATCACAAAAAAATTAAAAATGTTTTTACTGGTGATCATGTAAAAAATGAAATAATGAACACAAAGTTTTTTTCTGTGCAAGTGGATGACACCACTGATATTACGCAAACCTCCCAGTGCTCCATAATTTTAAGATACGTTAATTCAGAAAGTTCAGTAGTCCAGAGATTCTTAGGATTTTATAATGGCAGCTCCCATAGAACGTCGGAGAGTTTATATTCTCTATTAGATCAAATTTTGGACCAATTTGACTATAAACATAAATTAATAGGGCAATGTTACGATGGCGCCAGTGTGACGTCTGGCCGTCTAAATGGCCTTCAAAAAAAAAAAAAGAAAAGCACTGCAGGCTATATTTGTCCTGATGCAGCAAAGTTTAAAAATATTTCTAAATGTCGAATTTTTTTGCAAGCCTTAGTGGTGTTCCCTCATTTTTTCATCACTCAGCCAAACGAACGTATGCTCTTACATCTGCATCTACGAGGCGTATACCAACAATTACAGAAACTCGTTGGTCTTCAAATTCGAAGTTAGTAAATGTGATGTGTTAAGTTGCGTTCTTCAAAAAAAAATCGTTTGACATTCATTTTTGCATATCCAATATAAAAAGTTGTTGTGAGGCGCTCTGTAAAAAAAGAAAAGAACATTTTTTTTAATAACATATTTGATAAAGCAAATTCTATTATAGAAATAAATAATTACAGATAGATAGAAATTAGGGCTAAGTATAGAACCCTTTTTTAGGAAATATTGGACTATATTTTAATGGAAATGACACTAAGGTTTCAAGACTCTGAAAAACTTACATTTTTATGTTTGGCAGATTCTGCTAAATTTTCTGAATATAGTTTAAATTTTCCGACTGGCCTTTTTGAAAATTTGTTACAGTTATATGAGGAAATATTTTCAAAAAGTTCAACGACTTAAAAATGAGCTTGGTCTTATTTTTGCCAGTAATTGGAATACATCGCTGCAAGAGTAAGTGAAAAAAATTAATGAAAATAAAGATATTTTAACCAAAGTATATAAAGTGTTTCCCTTATTTTGATAATACCGTCGACAAGTGCTTCAGTGGAAAGAAGTTTTTCTCGCCTCAAACGTAAAAACTTATTTAAGAAATACAATATCTCAAAAAAGACTCACTTCTCTAGGCAATATTTCAATTCAAAAGGAATGTCTGGAGGCGATTAGGGCAACTCATCCATTTTATGAGGATGTTATAAATAAATTTGCTGCTATGAAGGATAGGAGAATTGATTTAGTATACAAAATTTAGGTAAGTCATAAAAAAATATTCTACCCCTTCCACATATAAAAAAAAATGTGGAAAAAAAATTATTGCGACAATATTTTCTTGCTTCATTTGCACTTCACTTACTTTTTCACCCGCGAGCCGCCACTGCAAGCAACTACATTAAAACTAATATATAAGTTTCGCTAGCATATTATGACCAATGGTATCGACAACTTTCGAGAAATGCAGGAGCAATAACCAGTGGCATATTTAGGTGAAGGTACAGGTCCGGACCTCCTCCCGCGGGAGCTTTTGATAATTTGATATATTGTTTCAGGGTCTTGGACCCCTCCCGGTTCGTTTATTATATTAAAGAAAGATAAAAGCTTGTGTTATTGTGGTATCATTGTATTATATATGAAAATGGGTACCTTTTTTTTTTAGTCAACAACAAAAATTATGAGCTCGGACCCCTCCCGGAACGAAATTCTAAATACGCCACTAGCACCAACGCAGTAATCTTTTTATTGTCATTCTGATTATCGTTGTTGTATGGAGTAGAATAGCCTTCCCGAAAACCCGCCTGAAGTGGCGATAATGTCATAGCTGAATATTTGGTTACAAGCTAGCTTTTCAGCAATCTTAGACAAAAGGGACAATAAGCTAATTAAATGAAGATCGGTAGGCTATGATGTCTTTGGGAAAGGTATAATATTTTATAATAAGAAACTCACCTTATTGATTGAAAACTGAAATATTTTAACATAGTTGAGGTAATATCGGCATTGCTCTAAATTAATGGCATCAAATACATTCTGTGAAGTTATAAAACGGAATTCAAAAGTTTTGTCGGGGAAAATTTCCTTGTTAAAGAAATCTGTATTATTATTAGCATTATTTTCAAAAAGCCTCGTGAAATAATATCCATTTATTACTGGTCTTGGACACTAATACCTAGACTAAAAAAAAACCTTTCGAAAACATTCCTTATCTTATTTGTTTTCACATGAAAACTGCCAATTTTGCTGTTTGCCGATATTATTATTAGATAACTTGCAAACCTTGAAGCATTACTTACAAGAATACATGAAAAGATAAAAAAATAAGTAAGCCATATCGGTGTATAAACAAACATTGTTGCAAGTATTGGCCCGATCACAATCATTGCTGAATGATAGAACACCATACGCAATATCCCCAAAAAAATTATTCGGCTATAATTAAGCCTTTCCGGAACATTTGCCCAACCCCGTATATAGTCTATAGTAGAGTTAAAATTATTAACGGTAAACGTCTGTAGTAAAAAAATGGTTCATAGAAGTAGTTTTTTATCTGAAAATATGACTTTTTTTTCGCTAGTCGTGGGCTCGACACTGATAATATTTTGCGGTAAAAAGCAAAATCTTCAATCTTGATACATACATATTTTAATATTGCAACTTATCAATATTATTATGCAGTTTACAAAGCCATGTTAATCTATTTTTAAATCGATTTCACTTTAACGTCAGAGAAAGTTTAGCCTTCACATTGAACTATACCTTGACATGACGACACGAAAATAAAACGTACGGTTTATTTTTGATTTTCAAACTAATTGACGGTATGTTTTTGTTTTGATCATATTTTTAGCTTGTTTTGTCGCTCTCGAAATTCTTTAACTATCTATGTTTGGATAAATAAGTGATAAAATATAAAATAATAAAATCTTAACACAAACAACTTCTGAGAAAACATTTTTTTTGTTTTAAGAAGTTTTATTTCTAAACCAAAGCTTCATTATTGATAAATGCAAAATAAAATAAGATTATCGTATTATATACAATACCTGAAAATAGTTGAACATTAAACGGGAATTTAAGGGAAATAACATGTGAGGTGTATTTTCGCATAGTCATCAGGTGTTGTTTGGAGGCAAACACAATTAGGTATAGTGGACTACTTGTAATATTTCGTTAGTTTTTGCAAGATTCTTTAATACATACATCAATAGATTTTTTGGCTCCGCCTATGTTGGTATTATTCATTTCCTTTTTCAATTACAGATCGAGGGTACATAAATATTTCAAATAATATTGTATAATCATAATTTTTAAGTATTTTTGTATAGCTGTTTCATAATTTAATAATAGAATAAATACTACAAATTTTTGAATTTTTATTTTTCTAATAATAAAACACATATTAAATATAACGCCATAGCATTATTTTAATGACAAGCTAAATAATATAATTTTCTGGTTTGCTGCGCTTTTTCCAGCAAAGAATGATTATTTGAAATGTTAGTGGCATTCTGTCACCTTTTTAAAATGGGGTATTAGTAGATATTCAAAGAATTCCCGAATTTGCTTTCTATAAGTTACCTATGAATGGCAAATGAGTAAAAATTCGCGGTGCTAAAGACCACTAGATAATGATGTAGCATAGGGTATAACTAGTCACAAGCACTATATGAGACGCCGTATTACTTGCCATCCTTGAAATACGAATTTTCCATAAGAACGAATTCTTATGATATGCGCTATGCATACCTTTTACCGTTCGAAAGATTTGTCGGCTTATTAATCGGATGCCACAATTTAAATGATATGGATGTTTCCGGATATTTCCCCCTACCTCACTAAATCGGGAGAGTTTCCAATGTCCAACCTCAAACTCGCCAACCCGTCTGACAAACGTGGCGTATTAATATCAACAAACGCCCACGTAACATGCCAAGTTAGAAAATGAGACGAATACCCCAGATGGGTAGGGCAATAACCCCATATCGGGAAACCGATCTACCTCAAAGATTCGCAACGACTCGCTGGATAACAAAGAAGAGTTAAATCTCAACATTGGAACCTGGAACGCAAGATATCTAAGCTCAAAAGACAAACTCTGTGAAGTAGAAGAAAGGGAGAAGGACTATTGCCCGTACTTATCCCCCACTGTCTCCATTTTCTAATTTAATGTCTCATTATTTTTTTCCTTAAATGTTTACGCTTGTAGAAAAAGTACGGTTTCTAAGTCTTGCGCAAAGTGTCTGGTTCGCCCTCGACTGTTGCCCGAACTCCGCTCAGCGTCGTAGGGTCAACTACAGAGCTCGTGCGAACTAAGCTTACTTTGCGCACTAGTTAGAAAATATACTATTTTTTTACAGTCGCGCCTAAAACAATTCCTAAATTCAAATGAAATCCCAAAATCAATAAATGATGTAGCTCTTTAACGATCGTTCGCTCATTGACCCGGCGACGTTATACGAGGTATTTATTGTGTCAATTTAGGGTTACTTTTTTCTTTTCGTGCTGTAAAATTAATATATTAATCATTTAATCAATGTGGAGAGCTGAAGTGATTGTTCCTGTATTCTACGTGATATTTCTGAAACAGCCAAATCCACAACTTTAAATGTATTACCAGATAAGGCCAGAAGTATATATGAAAACAATACCACCTATTCAAAACGTAGTGCAATTATAAGACTGTAACGAGGCTCTCTGAAAATTGTTTGCTTGCGTATTGATCGGAAAAAAGCTATAAACCTTAAAATGATCACTCAAGAAAATATAAAGAAGTTGTTAGAAGAAGCACCTGTTGAGTATTATTTGAAAAGAAGCCGCGTTTTTACAATAACTAATGCCGATGATTATTTGTCATTTTATAGGAAATATTTCAAATACGGCCAATAAAAGCGACCTCACGCAGTGGTGCTCTAAGGGGAGGCGGCGGGGACAGGCGGAAATGGAACTTGAGATTAACATTAATGTCATCTTACTTCAGGAACAAATGAATAAATTAAAAAGAATTGTAGAGGATATTCAAGAAGCAACAGGACTAAAAATCAATATTACTAAAACAAAGATCTTGACAAATATGGAAAGTTCTACGCACATACAATGTAATAACGGAGATTCGATAAATATTGTAAATGAATACATATATCCTGGACAAAAACTCATGTTTTTAAAAGACTGTTAAACAAAAGAAATAGAGAGCAGAATATACCCCGGTTGAGTGGCGTCTGGGAAGTTCAGGTAAGTGTTCAGATCCAAAATTCCTCATAACAATCATATTTAACTGGTGCGCTTCTTAAACTTCGGTTTTTCGGTTTCCAGTCTCAAATACTGCTCTATTATTTGAACGTTAAAATATACCTTAGGCCTTAGACGTGACAAAATCTTTAATAAATTGGAACTGTAGATTCTATGTAGAACAGAAACGAAAGTCTTTGGCGCCGACTTATTTCCGAGCAGTTCAGATTACTAAATCTCATCTAAGACGAACACATATTTATAAATTAAAAAGTTTAAACATGACAAATGTCAAGAGTGTAATAAAAATAACTATTTGCTATCATGTTTTCAATTTTAGTTTACGGCAAATTTAAAAACAAGATTTATCAAATTATTTAAAATAACTTTTCAGGTTTGGTTTATAAAAAAATAAATACAGAGCAACCCACGTAAAATATTTGAGATTGTTTTTTACCGTTTGATTTTATAATATTGTTATCTTTTTTGTGTGATGAACATATTAGAACCTTATAGTCTGAGTTGGAGCAACAGGATAACAGGGGTCATGAGAGAAACCATATATAAAGAGACGAACTAGGTATTGAAAGTTGTTTTTAGGTAGAAAAATAAAATAGACCTAATAAAAATTGCTGTTACCTGTTACGAGTACGTATAATGATATTTACCTGTCAGCCAGAGTCTTACTGTTAGGACTTGTCAAAAAAATAGTTATTTATTTTACTAGGCAGAAAAGCGCTATATTTAATGTTCTAAGAAACCAGCCAAAGCATTAAATCTGCTTTTCGGCCGAGTGAAATTTATAATTTTTCTCCGAATGACATTAACACCCGTATTCACTTAAAGAGATTTAAATTTAGACCAGGTCTAACCTGCCAGTATATAAGTGACTTAAGCAAAAGCTGAGCAAATAATTTTCCTAATTGTCACAATTACAAAATGATATTGCCATAAGTAAAATATAACTCGTAAACTAGCAGTTTTATTTGCCATGGCGATTAGATGTGGTCTAATTCTTAAACCTTTTTCGTAAATAGAGGTTAAGGTTTCCGGAGAAGACAAAACCGTTAAAACTGTGTTATTTTTATATTTAAACCTCTATCCAAATAACCATTTAACCCCGTATTTACTAAAAATGTTTAAGATTTAGACCACGTCTAGTTGCCATGGTGCTTAAAACTCTTAGCTAGGCATGTTTCGCTTATGTCACTGTCATTTTGTAATTGTCATATTTAAAACAAATATTTGTTCAATTGTCAAAAATGTCATCTTAAATCTATAACTGTCAAGTTAGACCTGGTCTAAATTTAAACCTCTTTAGTAAATACGTTTTTGTTTACCTATTGTAATTATCAATTTTGATTACATTTTTTTTTAAATTATTACCTACCTGAACGTTGTCTAGCAACGAAAGTTTTTACTGCAGGCAGTAAGGCAGTAAAATACTAAAAGTGTGATTTTACTGCTTAGACAGTCAAAATACACCTTTTCGACTTGTCAATCATCATTAGAAAGCCGCTCATCTCATCTCTCAATCTCATTAAGGAGAAAATTATTTTTTTTACATAAAAAGAGGTCATACACGAATGATTTTTTTACTTCCCTCGTAAAAGTGAAGTATAAAATCGTGAAAAATCACCCTCCCAGTTTTGATGCCAAAAGACATGTTTTTTCAATTCTGTTCGCGATATATCAGAAAAACAACTTACCCGATTGATTTCAAATTTTGGTCAAAAATTTCATTCAAGTTCATATGGGGGTGAAATGCTAATATTTTGGTACAAATCCGATACGGCGGCCTAGTGAAATGTTAAAAAAAATATTTCTAAAGTAATACTTATTGTGTTTTAAACACTAAGCAAAACCAATTGCACAATTTGCAAATTGACAATAATTGTCCTATTGCCTAAATTTTGCCGAAAACTTACGATGGCTGGATCACATTGAAAACCTCTCAGTTAACCTAAGGCAGAATTGCTAAGCACTAAAAGCTTTATCTAATTACTGCAGTCAAAATGTTCTTTTATCGATATATTATGCAGACATACAAAGTCGTCTATCCTATGGTATAATCAATTGGGGAGCAGGTTCGGACGTACAGAGAGTGTTTTTATTGCAGAAGTATGCAATTCGAATTATATTTGGACTTTCTTACAGAGACTATTGCCGAGAATATTTAAAGAAATATAAAATTTTCACTGTTGCAGGAATTTACATTTTAAAAACTTGTATATTTCTTTATCAGAATAAGGACCTCTTCTATAAGTATATGGTAATCATGTAAAATAAGCTGCTACTTTAAGAATTTTTAAAAGTAAACTAAAAAGTTTTCTTATTAAAATGAACTACTATACTGTGCAAGAGTTCTTGAGTTAAACATTTTATGCTGAGTGTTTTGTCTTTTTTTGTATATTCTTGTATATTGTTTTTATTTTAGAGTTTGACGTGTATATATTACTTGATACAATATGACGGAACAAAATGGCGGTCTAACGAAATGTTTAAGAAATCAGTGTAAAAACTCAAGTTTGGCATAGGTAGAAACTGGTAAAATATTGGCAGGAATCAAATACGGTGGAACAAAATGGCGCCCAATAAAAATGTTTGAAAAACTAGTAATTGTATATATGTTATTAAATGGCTATGTGCGGAAATAAATTGGGTCACACTTTACTAATCCTATAAAACGAAAGATTTAAAACTGGGGAAGTTTTTTTTAATGATAACTTCTGTTATAACGATAATAGTTAGGATAATTGAAAAAAGTCAATTTTTCGATGCAGCCTGCATGTGATAATACATATATCCAAATGCTTGTGGAGTGCACCCAAGTAGCGCTATTTTAAGAACATATAATGTATGTGATATAAAACAAAAGGCAATTGTGTAACTTCTCAGAAAATTCTTGATTTATTAAAATTCTGTTGCCAGGAGTCGAGAAATCAAGATTATTAACGACATAACTGAGTTACAAGACATATATATTTCAGTTATAAATATATATGGCTATAAATATGTATTACTCAAATATAAGATTAAAACTGTTTTAAAACATTTTTCGTTACGTTGTAATCAGTAATTGTGTTTTTTTTTATTTCAACTGACTTTTTTAACTTTATGTGTGGCACAAGTCATTTCCACGCATAAATCAAAAATCTCGAAGTATTAAATTCTGTAACTTTTCACACAGTTTTTCATTTATTAGATTCCTACAGTACAGTTAGGAGACATCTTTAGAGTCACGCACCTTTTTATAATACAGCTACATAATTTGGGCGTCTATCTAGCGCGACTACAACTTTTATGCATTTTCTCTAAATATTTATTTAATTGATTACATCTATTTTTTACAAAAATGTATCTATAGATTTATTAAGTTTTTGTGTTGTAACCCAGCTAGGTATTAGCAAAACAAGGAGGTTTGCTGGCTGTTGAGCTGATGGTCTTCGTCACTCACTGAGGATATTTTATCCAGTCCCCAGGGTATTCAGAGGATATCTGAGGAGATACGAGGATATTCGGACTATATCCAAGGAGATACAGGCAGATTTGGGGGATATTTAGGGAGATTTTGGAGATATCCAGGAAGATGCAGAGGAAATCCGAGGAAATCCCGCAAGGAAATCTATCGAAAAATGCATAAATAATTACAGCAGCAAACTAATTTTCAAGTTGTAGCTTATAATTCTAATGTCTCAGATATTAGATGTTAAAAAAGTTGAAGTTTTGTTTTTAAGAATAGAAAAACGTAATTTTTCTATTCTTAACTGACCCTGTATAATCAACTTAACATTTGATACCGCTAAATTAATTTTTTATGCATCAATTTACCAAGAATAAAATTTTAGAAGTCAACAAAATATTTTTTGGTTACTATATACTCAAAATATCTGTACTAATTAAAATAAAGACCTTTTTAAATATTAATATTACAGCATTTTTAATTATTAAACCAACTAAATTATACTTAAAAAAATGGTTATCTGGATTTTTATAAGTACAAGTGGTTAAAGGACTTTTAATAAAAAATAACTGCAACCGTCCTCAGTGATGGAGGAGGATTGACGTAGGGGCTGCAATTGCCAACAAAAATTGACATCCTTTAAAAAATATCCTATACAAGGGTTTTAAATCTCGCAAACATTTACAACTTTTGCAGAAATCACTTTTCAACCTACCGTTTCAAATTTCCAAGAAATATACAAAAGTTCGTTCGAATTTTTTTTTATTTCTCATTTCCACAAAAATAATTTAATTTTAAAGGAACCAAGTAAAAGTATTCTTTTTTATATCTTCAATAACCATTAACTTTTTTACATAAAAAAAATCAAGATGTTTTCAAGATTAATATTTTCCGGTCCAAATTTTTTTTCTTCAAATTAAAATTCTACGGTAAAAGATCATTGTTACAGATTTTTTTGATTTAGACATATACTTTTAGGACAAATAGAGCAAAAATAATCACAATTCAAAAACATGTTGAAAAATGGCAAAAAACAAAAAATGAATCTTGCAACAATGATTTTTTACGCAATTGTTGATAATTTATTTAAATTGACGAAAATATCTTGGAAAGTTTTGCACAAGTTACGGCACAATCGCCTTTTCTGTGTACTTTCCTTAGATCCTTTTGTACACAAAATTATTCGGCTTAAATGTTTATAGGAATACTGTACAAAATTTAAGCTTCTGGTCAAACAATGCAACATAGTTTCTTTTGTATTTTTTCCATATGATTGAATAGTAAAACAGTTTTCGACGATTTTTTTTTATTTGTACAAATTATAAACAATGGTTTTTCACCGTGAAATAAGACCGGGAAAAACGAATGCAGAAACTTCTGGATTTTTATATCTAAAAAAATTGTTAAATATGAGTGTTTCGATAAATTTGTGGTGGTATTGTCTATTGATAATGCGCACAGGTAGATTTCTGCTTAACCAAATTTCAAGTATTTTTTCAGTTTTTTCTTTTAATGTAAATAGCCGAATCATGCCCACCGGTGGTGATCATTCATCTAGGACTCTGGAATGTTTCGGCTACCTGCAAACTTAAACAAAACGAACTCAAACAAACATCAGTAAAGTAAGTGTTTAATACATAATAAACAAATAAACAAAACTAATTCAAAATATTTTGAGCAAAACAGGACATAGGTACTACCAGTAGGTATAGAACTTAAAAGTTAGACACTTATTTTTTAACGTACATTCAAAGAGGAAAAATTTACGTTAAACTTATAGACACTAGATATTCTTGATGTTCCTTGAACGGTAGAATGTGGTAAAACTGACACAATATCATTAAAAGATATTACTGCAACATCGTCCACATTAGGAAAGAGGAAGCAGTTGGATTTTCCCTTTCTTCTTAAAAATTTCACTTCAAATTCTTCGTTATCTATAGAAATGATTTGACCAACATAAAAAATTTCGGTCTTATTGGTAATAAACTTGACCAAAACAAAATTTCCAAGAACAACCTTGTCTTCTTTGTTAAGAGCACTTAAATTCTCCCAAAAATCTTCTTCATCTGATGACTCTCCAGATGAGATACAAACACTAGACTTACTAGAGCTTGAATCCTTGCGCTTTTTATTAGTTTTCACTAAACTTCTTTTTGCCGATTTTAATGCAGATTTGTTTTCTTTTAGCGACAGTTTCCTTTTTCGTTCTTCTTCTATTCGTTGTCTATTTTCATACTCTGGTGTGTCAGTATAAACAGATGATTTAGATTTCTTTCTACCTTTCTTAACTTCCTGAACCACTGGTGCTTTTGGATAAGGTCTGATATCACATAGAGAAGCTCCAGAGGATGTAGTAGCTAATAATGGAGGAGTTTTGTTACCCTGTGATGTAGAATTATCACTTGTTATCTGGTCAACTTCATTTTCATTTCGGCTACTAACTGTGACATTTTGCTCATCTTTTGATGTGGAAGGTATCGGAGATGATGGAACTGTGACCTGCTGTGAGGAAATATTTTCGTAAATACTTTCTCGATGCGGATTATTTTCCTTTAGAGGTTTATCAGTCACCTCGCTAGCTATAAAATCAGCGTCACCAAATATTAGACGATTTAATGGATAAAGGCCCGTGTGTTTAAAGGCGCTCACAATATTTTTGATTGTAAATGCATTCTCATATGCTTTTTTGGCAAGATGTGCCAAATGTCTTATAGTTATCACCTTACCCGGATTTGAAAGAAGCCAGTCATGTTGAGCTGTGGCAAAATAAGATTTAAAGGGGCCATACACCCCGACATCAAGCGGCTGCATCTTATGGGTAGTGTGGGGTGGAAATGACATTAACACAATTCCGTTCTCACGGCACAATCTAATAGATTCTACCGAAATATGGGATTCATGGTTATCCACCAAAAGAAGCACTTTGTTTTCCACCGAGCATTTTACATAATTTGCAAAATGTGAGATCACTTTGGGAAATAAGTTAGAAGTCATCCACCCTTTTTTATTTCCTAGGGCGATTGCTGAATTTGGGTATTCACTACCCAAATATTCTTCAGGATTTCTGATCCTTGGATACACAAATACTGGTGGAACTGCAGATCCAGCTGCACTTATAATACCGACAAAGGTTACAAGTTCTCCCCTCTCTTGGGAAGATACATGGGGTACCTGCTTTTTGCCTTTAGGGGCCACAACTCTTGATGGCGGCATCACAGTTGTCAAGCCAGTTTCATCCAGATTAAAAATCTTTTCTGCTGAAAATTTGTACTCTTCTATAACTGACGCATATTTAACAAAAAAGTCATTCACAACAGGTTTGTTAAATGCCATGGCTCTACTTATACTGGTATTCTCTGGTTTACGTAAAGATATCTCTCTTTGGTGCCTTGACATGAATCCGCGAAGCCAGTCTAGTCCTAAAACACGAAACAGGTTACTTTTATTTTTAAACAAAAATCTAAAATAAAGCGTTTACATTATTTATAAACCTACCTGCCATTTTATTTAACTCCCAGTTTTTTGGAGACTTGCAGTTGCTAATGCTCCTACTATAATCATAAGCCAGAGTCCTAATTTGTTTGTAATTTAAACCATAGTTTAAATCAGAACATCTTTTGATATAAACGACAAGCTCTGCCTCTTGACTAGTAGTAAATACTTGCTGGGATGTGTATTTACTAGAAAATACAAAATCTTCCTCGCTTTCATGGCCAGAGTCGTCCAATTCTTGTAATTCAGATTAAAAATCTTTTCTGCTGAAAATTTGTACTCTTCTATAACTGACGCATATTTAACAAAAAAGTCATTCACAACAGGTTTGTTAAATGCCATGGCTCTACTTATACTGGTATTCTCTGGTTTACGTAAAGATATCTCTCTTTGGTGCCTTGACATGAATCCGCGAAGCCAGTCTAGTCCTAAAACACGAAACAGGTTACTTTTATTTTTAAACAAAAATCTAAAATAAAGCGTTTACATTATTTATAAACCTACCTGCCATTTTATTTAACTCCCAGTTTTTGGAGACTTGCAGTTGCTAATGCTCCTACTATAATCATAAGCCAGAGTCCTAATTTGTTTGTAATTTAAACCATAGTTTAAATCAGAACACCTTTTGATATAAACGACAAGCTCTGCCTCTTGACTAGTAGTAAATACTTGCTGGGATGTGTATTTACTAGAAAATACAAAATCTTCCTCGCTTTCATGGCCAGAGTCGTCCAATTCTTGTAATAGTTGTTCTTTTGATTTATTTTCCGTAAGTTTTTTAATTCGAGATTGAATCGTTTGACGCTTTACTTGATACTCTTCTGCTACTTTATATTGGCTTAAGCGCTTGGACAAAACCGCTTTAATGGCCAATTTTAACCTTTCTTCGCTTATATTACAACGGTTTGTCTTTTTTACAAACTTCTTTGGCATCTGTAACAAAATTTGAACATAATTAACACCAAGGGGAACATTCGGCCCCCAGGCGAAACATCACTAGATTTGCTAGCCGAATGATACCCACCAAGAAATAAAATATCTTTATTGCAACCAGCAAAACGCAAACAGTATTTGAGGTTATGTTGATTTACTTAAAATAAAGACACATAATATACTACTCAAAAACCATAATTATAGTTTTTTAAGTTAATATCCAACGCCGCCTAATTTACTTTTTTCAAGATGTAAAAACTTACCTTAAAAACGCTATAATATTTGATGATGTCCAAAATAAAAACAGATTAAAAAATTAACACCATATACACCTGCCACAACTTCAAAGTAATACTTTTAACAGCTGACGACAAAATCCGCGCGAAATTTAAATATAATCGTGATTTATTGAGGGTAGCCGAATGTTCCCTATAGCCGAATGTATACCACTTTCCCCTAATTTGTTTTTGAACAGGTTAAAATATCAAAAATTAATCTTTAAGTGGAATTGACTGGTCAAAAAGTGCCCACAAAATGTATTTTTATTTATCTTCATGTTCTCTTGGCGACAAAATACAGAAGGGCAGTTAATTTGCAGTTTTTGACCAGTCGAATTCGCCAAGATTCAGAAATTAAACTGAAATAGTACATTTAATTGGCGCTCCAAATAATAAATAGTTGGTGGTACAATCAAGGGAAGGCGCTGTTTTCCTCAAATATCATTTACACTTTACAGTTGTAACTAGAGCTTTCATTCAATTTGCAATTGCAGTTAATGCTCCATTGGTGGTTCGTTTGTGAAGCTAAATATTTATTAATTCTTTTACTTCTTATTGATTAAGAGTGCAAATCCACGCTATAAAATTTCTCGTGTTCATTTTTCGAACTCAAACCTCAAGCGCCACTCTGTAGATGACGCATCAATGTCGGAATACGATTATTTTTTAATTTTTTCCAAAATAGGCCATATAAATAAATTAACACGTTCAATATTTAATGTTATTACATATTTATGTACAAATATTACATAAAATCTATCAAATACTATGCAAATAAGTAGTTTCACTTTTAACGGAAAAATTCAAATATTTCAGACAACGCTTAACAGTGACGCAACATTGTGGTATCCCCTCCATCTCAAGCAAATAACTTTATGAGTTTTACATTCCTTTGATAGAAAATTCAAAATATTGCACATGGCATGTATTTCTTGCCTCGTTGATATATCTATCTTTGTTGCGAAATGAAATAAAACGAGAGAGTGCTGTTAAAGAATACCTCTTTTACAGACTATAATATTTACGATGTGCCCTACTGACCGTTTTTTTATCAGCTGGCCGAAGTAATAATTGCAGGGCCTTTCGACTTTCGGCACCTTTCGGTGTTTGCCGATAAAAACAAGTTTTTTTAATATCTAAATACCCGGAATATTGGTTTCCTTATATTTTTATGAACATGATTTTATGATAGTTTAAGTCTTGGATTGAGAATTTCCTGTTTGTTTATTATAGGTGTGTTGTAAAATGACTAGTACTTGTATTTTTAAAACGTCGACGTTTAGTTTAGAACTTCTCACTCTTGTGACTGTGTCTAAGCTTTCTAAATATTTGTTTATGAACTCCTGTGTTACTTGTGTAATTAGGATATGTCTAATGAGTGTAAAGGGCGTAAAAATACGAGAGCAGCAAGACCTCGGCGCCGAACTACAAAAAAATTTGCGATGAGAATCCTGGGAAAATGCAGAATAAGGTAAGTTCAAATAATATAACTATAGGTGGTCGATTTTGAGACACCTCGTGAATTTGAAGAATTAGAAATGGACAATTGTAAAATATTGATCACTTTGATTTTCAAAGAGATTACCTACATACGTATTACTGATTACAGTACATACATATTAAAAATATCAACATATTTTTTACGTTTGGGACTACTTATATAAACTTTTATCTGTATGTCCATGCTATTGTAATTTTTTAGAAGGTACATGGTGGATGTATTTCTGAAGTACATATCTTTTGTTTGAAACTTAAAATAGCCCAACTTTGAAGTAGGAAGACTATTTTGTTTTCAAACAATGATGAAAATAAATAAAACTAATAAATGTGTTTTTCTAGGTACCTAGGCAACACGATTCTTTTAGAATTTTCTCGTTCATTCTTATTTCATATTCATATTTTTATACATGAGTTGAATTCTCTCTGAAATTCACCTATGGTTTTTATATTTGTAAAATTTAAATATGTTTTGTAGGATTAATTTTAAATTTTAACTTTTAACAAAGATAGTGTACCTCTAGGGGTATAGTAATTCGGAAGGTATAAAAACTTATTTCCTGTTGGTCATATAATTGTGGTAGAAATTAAAAGCTCATAAAATTAGACACTTTTTATGGAACACTAATACTTTCATAGGTGGTCTCATAATGCTGGCTGATGCAATTTAACTCACCGGATCCATGACAATCTGTGCAAGAATAAAGCTTTTAGTTATCAGTATTATATTGATCCTTTTTGTGTGACTTCCACTTAGAAAGTTTTGCTGTTGCAGACAGTAGCAGGCTTTAACAGTGTATACCCCCCCAGTTATCATATCACAAAGAGAAAATTATTGGGAAGCAACTTTTTATCGCTACCTAATTTACTAAGGCATTGCTTTCTAGTGAGAAAATAATTCTTGCGCATGGCTATGCATATGTAACATATTAAATATCTTAGTCTTGTTTCTACAAACAAATACAAATTGACCTTTTATATATTCTCAATCTTGACCAAAAATGTACATACAGATTCCTGAATCGCTGGAATAGTAAGAAAAAATTGGGGATATTAGTTTTCATTTCTCAAGTAATTTAGTGTACTAATATATGTTAATAACTTTTTTACTTTTTAACTTATCGGAGTGAACAAAAAAGTAATTGTAGGGTTACTTAAAACTTTTTTTCTGGTTATTAGAAAAACAAAAGACTATTAATTTTACAAGATATCACCATAAGTTGTATGTTTAAATCGGACACACCTCGGCACACACTCTATACTATATTTCCCTCAAATGGAATTCTTCTTGCAGATTATAAATATAATATCTGGTTTGATAACTTTATCTTCAAAGACACCCGATCAATTTAAGAAAAACCATATGAGGCAGTATGTTAGAGAGAGACAGACAACATTATTACATAGTGGAGTGGATAGGTATCAAACCAGAGATAATTATAATCTGCAGGGAGAAACTCATTTGAGGGACATATAATAGTCAGGATGTCCCATTTGAAAAATATAATTTATAGTAATATCTTGTAAAATTGACAGTATTTTTTTTTCATTTTTTACAAGCTCGGTAATTTATGTAATTTTTTTTAACAAGCATTTGACCCTCCCACACTAATAATATAACAGACTTAATATTTGGACAGCACATATTTAAGATTTTCCCATAAGTGACAATGTTTTAGAGAGAGAGGGATAACCTTGATTTCCTCAAATTTTAAATACTTTTAATGTTTGAGTGCATTACATCATTGGATTTTGGAATGCAAAGGTTTGTTACAAAACAAATTAAAAAATCCAGGTGTGTATTTAAAAATTGATGATGGCTCCTCATTTACGAAATATCAGATTCAAAAAATGACAACCCCATAAAGTGTTAGACAAAAAAATGCTTTGGCAATATGTTTACAACAAAATTTAGGATTAAAAAGTTACTGCATAATTTTAAAAATACAATATTTTATTCGTTTCTAAATATCTCAAGAACATAATGGCTAGAATTTGCCTGCAGGTGCTATTAGACTTGTAACGAAATTGTCTAAAACTTTCTATATTTAACCATTTTTCTATCTCTTGCAATAAGCGAGATCTGTTTTGTGATGTTACATCCTCTCCAAATATGAAAATTCAAATTTTATGAAGTCAAAATCTCAAAAACAAGTAAATATACTACATACAAATAGCTAGAATCTGGGACAAAATTCAAAACCCAGAAGAATTGTTGTTTTATTTAAAAAATATTTCTAAAATGTAACAAAAATAACTAAAGAAAATAAGCATCCAAATGTGTATTCCTCTTTTTTTTAACTGGCATGTTTTTTAAACCAGAATTGTTTTTAGTTCAAAATTCCAGGTATTACTAGTATTACTCTGTATTGTCATATTTCTTATCAACTTGAACGAAATTGTGCCATCCAGAACTGATATTTTATTTGTTAAGGCAGTGTGCAAGTCAACAAATATCACAGGAATAAATACATGATTATTATTAAATCCATTTTTTTGAAAAAAAAAGTATACATGGTAAGAAATCTGGCCTACAACACAACTGCCTAAAAAAGATATGGAACCTCTAAGTTTTACACAAATTCAATGAAAATTGAATAATTATTTTAGACAGAAATACGAGCAGAAATATTAAAATATGTAATATTATTTATTGCTTCTTTTTAACATTATCACTATACAAGGTTCAGATGCAAATATCGATGGTAATTTTCTTTAAATCTAATACCATTTTTTCTATTACATGCTTAGTTTTTTAAGGTCTTTCCGAAGGTCTTTCTTATAGCATCAGCTTTTAGTCTAAATAGAAGAAAGAGTTTTTCTGGTAAAAAAAATCGATAATTTCACCTTTACCAACAAGTTTCTTCGTACAGAATTCTCTTACGAGACCACACGAACGACCATATAAAACTAAGGTAGGAGTGCATAATTTCTGCTCTTCTAAATCTCAATCGAAATGGGAAAACATGTTTTTTTTTTGGGATCTTGAACCCTAAAATGCAAAGATCTGTAAAAATCTCTTGGTAATTTTTTCACGATTACAATACTTCCCTTTTACGGGACCATAACAAAGATCATACAAAACTGAGGTAGGAATATACGATTTCTGCTCTAAGTAGAATTATTTAGATTTTACAGCCTTTCTAAATATCAAGTTGTCATTTTTCTAAATGTCATATCTCAAAAACAATTGAACTGATTTTTAAATATGTAGAGTCAAAAGCGCAATGTAATAAATAACTTAACATGTTTTAATATTTTTTCAGACATAATAACCTGAATTATTCAAATCTGTGAAAGGCTTTAAAGACGCATGATTTAAGTATGCGCTTAAAACTGCAAACAAGAAAAAATATCCTACAACTTGTATCACCGAGATATCAACTAATCAATTTAATGTTCCAAAAAATTATTACTTATTATTAATTAGTCTTATTGATTTGATTGCTTTTACTACTTTATAGATATTACTTATATATTTGTTTAAAGTTATTCTAAGTAAAATAAATATATCTTTATAATAAAATATATTTTTTGGAATCTTAGTCTTATTATTTCTATTTTTCCTTTTTTCACCTTTTTCTCTATTTTTGGAGTCTCACTTGGTTCCCTCAAAAACAAAAGTGTATGCCCCTGGGTATTATCATATAAGTGCCATAGGTATACCAGTCAGTTAACCATGTTGTTAAGATATAATAGCACGTTGGACATGCCAAAGATATTTATAAAGAAAAAAAATAAATATAGTTCCCTAATATTTCAGATAATATTACAACAGTTTCAACTACATGTTTTTTGTTTGTTTTTATTGTAGGGATGATATTAACACAGGCCATACATATTCAACCAGTTTTGCAAAGAAGCGTGGTAATAATGTTGAGAGTTTAAAGTTCCAAGATGAGTCTCCAGCAAGGTCTCCAAGGATATCTTTGTGAGTATAAATTAAGAGATCTTTCAGTAAAATATTTGAAAGTATCACATATTAGTAAAAGTATTCCTAATAAAATGTGCCAAAATGAATTAAGAAAAAATCTTTTAAAGGTTTAGATAATTAAAGTAGATACTAAAACCCTGACAAAATTACAATTAAAAAAAAAAGATTATGCATGCACAAGTGGTGTTTGCCCTGACAAGTTTTGTAAGGGCAAACAATGCAAGGTGGCAAAATGTAAGGTGTTGGCTGTAGAGACGTTATTCCACAATTTTGGGCACTTGGTTGTACTATTTTACAACCACATTTAAAAAGTAAAAATTTGTCTTGGTATAGGCCGTTAAAATATGTGGGGTAGGGTTCAAATGAAGAGAAATATAGTTTGATGATGTGAAAAAAAATCTAGCAGCATATAAGAAGACTGACACTTACATAATTCTAATACCACTTTTATTTGTTCTTGATTATTACTGGATTTACTAATATTATTAGTAAATCCAGTTTATAATAATTCAATAATGAATACAATGAATCAGTTAATCATAAAGGAAAAAAATATATATATATATATATATATATATATATATATATATATATATATATATATATATATATATATATATATATATATATATATATATATATATATATATATATATATATATATATATATATATATATATATATATATATATATATATATATATTATATATATATATATATATATATATATATATATATATATATATATATATATATATATATATATATATATATATATATATATATATATATATATATATATATATATATATATATATATATATATATATATATATATATATATATATATATATATATATATATATATATATATATATATATATATATATATATATATATATATATATATATATATATATATATATATATATATATATATATATATATATATATATATATATATATATATATATATATATATATATATATATATATATATATATATATATATATATATATATATGTAAATATATATATACGTATATATATATATATAATGGATAATTATAATCCTAATACTTTCAGCCCCTTGTCATCCAATCAAACTTGCAATGCTTGACCAAAATCGTCGTGAAATATATTTAAAATATCTATAAAAAATTATTTCTTTTTATTAAGACAGCCTGTATCTCAAAGGCAAAACAAAACATAGACTATAGGAAACATGTTTATATGAATTCTCATAAAATACGTCAAGGAATGACCTACGAAAGGGACAAGGTATGTAATATATATATATATATATATATATATATATATATATATATATATATATATATATATAACTTAAGAAAATCACGGGGAATTTGTTGTAAAGTTACACGGCCGTTAATCAAGAACATACATGGCGTCTAGGGGAAGGGCAACATAATTCATAATAAGGAAAAAGTAAAGTATACCACTGATTTATAAAAAGTATTTATTTTTGTTTAGATCAAAAGATTAAAACTACAGTTTTTTGAAACTCGCCTTTTTTGTTCTCTCTCTTTACTCTATATTTACTATATCTCAATAATATTAGGTTTTTCATTTTGTAACTTCCATCCAATGTTAAGCTTGTTTTTGGTATGCATTGGAGGGACTCACGCAAGGCAAAAAATAAAAGAAAAAAAGATAAATTAAGTAAAATTATTAATTAATTGAAATAGTATTTAACACATTGATTGCAGTAGCTTGGTTTTTAAACAACGATGCCTGAAGTATACTGCATTTCATATAGGATTTACTTTAGACATTGCCTTCTTAAGAATTACATTGACCATCATTAATTTTAGGCTGAAGGGCAGCAATATATGTATTGATTTAGAGAAAATGTAGACACATCTTTCTGTGTGACTATATTTTTGTATAGCTTGCATCTTCTGTAGGCTTGGTTTATTTATACTTATACTGATTGTAATAGTAGTGGGAGGTACAACACAAAAGTCTATAGTTTTTACTATTTTTAGAAATATATTATATAGAGTATTAAGATTCTGGGGCTCTCTCTTTGCGAGTATGTTTTTGCATAGTGTTCATTTTCTGTTAGGCTTTGTTCATTTATACTTGTATATAATACTCTGGTGTATTACATGCTCCCTAATATTTTTAAATATATGAACATTTTTCTAGGTTACTTCAGAGGATATTATGCCTATAGAAAGAAATACAGTTGGGCAGTGGAATAATCCATTTTAGGGAGAAATTAGAAAATACATATTAACAGCACAGTATGTAAAAGGTGACATAACTCTTCCTGCAATAAGCTGGTCAGTTCTATTATAAATCTAAGGCAGTTTAAAACCTATTACACACTTTATGGAAAGCAAAAAGAGAGTGTGGCAAGGCAGAAATTTGCACAGTCAAGACCAAATGCAAAAATCAAGGAACCTGCCAATTTTATTCATGAAGAATTTAACCACTTAGCTGCTACACCTGATAAAATACTTTTTATTATAACTATTAAATTCCCAAAATTCTATTTGTTTATTTAGACTTTTTACATATTAAGTACTTGACTAAACATTAAATATAGTATAGAAAGAAATCACATTTATTATTATCAGGTAATATAATTATTCTTTCAAAAAATAACCTTTAAATCATATTAAAGCAAACTAAAATATTATTTTTATCTCCAACCATTTTTTTCTTTGTACGTATTCAAATTAAACAAAATGTCGATTTTTTTATTAAAAAACAATAACTAAGAATTTTAGGTCTAACGTGTGGTACATCAATTATGTTTTCTTTCAAAGAACTTGCTAAATTTATTCTGTTCTATTTTGAGGGTTCTGTAGCTTGTCCTAATAGTAGTTATAGTTTATAATTTATTTTTATATGTATGGCAACAGTTGATAATGATTAAAATAAACATGATTTTTTATACACACTTTTTCCTAGCTTTTCTTTATTTGCTTGGGCCTTGCCTGAATCTAATGGAAAACACCTGTTAAGTTGAAATTATAAATAAAATTGTTTTCATACTTTTCAGTTTATATAAATAATATTTACATATTCTGGCTTTATTATTACATCGAGCCCATCTCGCTAATGAAGCTAGTTTTTGCGTCTTTTTTTCCTACTAATTAGTATTAAAGAAAATTTGTTCTAATATCATTACTGTTAATAATAGGCCAAAAAATATATGTAAGGTATTTTGCCTATTACTAATATGTAGGAAAGTAAAATGCAACAAACCCTTCTTAAAAATTTGCTTACTACCTAGAATTAAATTAAAACTTCCAAAGCTTTTACAATTAAACATTAACTTATACCTATTTTACTTGGACCTCTTTTGTGTAGTACTGATAAAACATATTTAATTTTGACACAGAATTTAATTTTTTTATTTTGTTAGGTATGTATTAAGGTTATTTGTAGAGAGTAAACACCATATTTTCATATAAACAAGGAAAAAAACTAATTCTAGTTATTTTTTCTCTAGGTACAAAGAAAACTCCATATCACAAGAAAACTGTTATTGCTACGAACTGTACAAGACAATAGACCATATAATTTTGAATCTCACCATCGATCAAGAAAGCAGAAAAGGAAAATATATTTTAATTTATAGATTTAGAAGTTTGTAATCGTTAGTAGAACAGTTTATGCTTTTGTAGTAAATCCCCATGACTAGTTAATGCATCTTATGAGTAAGAGTAGGCGTGTTTGTTGTGTGCAGAATTTAGAAATAAGATCTCTTTATGTAGATATATTTGAATTATATTTAATGCAAAAACTTTCTAATTAGAAATGGAGATAAAGGTGACCCCATAGCTATCCCAATTTTGTTGCTGATAGTCATGTTATATTGAGAGTTTGTTGTTTTGTATACGCTGTAAGTGGTTCAGTATTCCTGCATTGTTTCACTACTACTTATTTGAGTTGTTTGCCAAGTCATACCATGTAGTATGTGTAGCAAGCATTCTGGAGTGTACATTTCATAAGGACCATTTATCCAACGTTTGCCTTAGCCACGTCTTTATATTAATAATTTGATTGTTCACATATGCTGGTATGATTTTCAAGTTTATTTGTTACATTATAGTATATTTATTAAAGACTTACATCAGAAAACTTGCATTACCTGTCAAAATTGACATTTCTTTAAAAAAATGACAGAAAAATGGTCTTATTTGCTAAAATATGAAAAAGTTGTTTATTTTTTAATTTTACATATGCATACCAAATTTTGGTCAAAAATTCCAATATTTTTTTAAACTTTTTCCTGATTTTTGAAAATTCTAAAAAAATAATAATTGTCTTAACTTAAAAAAAAAAGAGTTTTCTGTTAGTAACCTTAACATAATATTAATTTTTTATACCTAAATATTCCATAAACTGTGTCTTTTTTGGAAAAAAAATTTAAATTGCTTCTCAAAAATATGTTAAGCTTGATACAAAGTTGTCGTGATTTTGGGAATTTTAGGTATGTGTATTAATTAAAGATTTTCGATAGTAAATAGATATCCTAATGCAAAAAAGTCGTAATTGACTAATTTAGGAGCATAATCGAAATGTAAAACTGTTTTTTTAATATTTAAGTGTTTTGGGCAAAGTTTTAAAAATTAGAATTGCTGACCAAAATTCGACATATGTAAAACTATAAAAAAAACACCTTTTTTATAGCACTTTCTCGTATTTTAGCAAATAACCCCTTTCTCTGCGACATCTTTAAAAAAATATATTAATTCTGGCAGGGAACACAAGTTAGGTGACGATTCCCTCATCATTCAAGTCATTTTTGATACTTAATAAATAAAATAAAACAAGTATGACAGGTAACGCAGGTCACATATTTATTTTCGAATAAGCCATTTTTCATCCTTAGTAAAGCAAAAGTTATTACCTATGTTAAATTTTGAGAAAGTGACCTAATAAAAAAAATTAATAAAATATTTATATATATATATATATATATATATATATATATATATATATAAATATATATAGAGTTTGGCTGTTTTTGTGTTGGAGTATGGAGGTTTTAACTTAAATCCGTTCAGAATAGGCTGAATGTTACCTCTACACTACAATACATACAAAAAAGTCAAAATATTTTCAGAATTTTATAATTTAATATACCTACTATACATTTGTAGTGTATATGTTCCACAGTTTGATAGCATACTCATGAATACCCAGCCAAACTACAAAAAATATCTATCAATTGCTACTAAAATATTATCTTACATATTATTTATTTAAATGCTATAAGCAAAAAAAAAAAAGATAATTACTGATTTGTAAGTTAGGAATATTTAGTTTAGTAATTTTAGCATACCAATAAAAAATATGTTCATTTGTACATTTGGTTATATATGTAGTTTAAAAATAATTATTTTATATTTCAACCAACTCGAGCACATAATTTGATTTATTGTTTTTTTTAATCTAATCAATACTTAAATATATTCATTAGACTACAAATATAGTTAGTTCGTTCTATTAGCAACTAAGCAACTACACTTTATATAAAATAAAAGATCTATTGGTTTCTTCAATAAATCATTATTACTATAGATAGATACTATTTTCCTACTCTTCAAAATGTATATGATGATATTGTAATATATAAATACCATTTATGTAAATTCTATTATTTCCTAATAAATTACTAACCCGCAGAGTTTTTTATATTTCCTCATCCATCTACAATATTTATAAAAGAAAAAACTTTATATTCAACCTTTTTCTTTGCTATCTTTTATACCTATCAGAAGATAGAAAAATCCCATCAGAAACTTGCAAAACAATTTTTTATTTTTGTAAAAGCAGAATATTTTTTTTATCTGCTTAGACTAGAAGTTAAACCATTAGTAAAACAATTTTCATTTTACTGACATTGCAATTCTAAGATTTCAAAAGAGACTAAATATGTTTATTAATCTTGGGGATATTTTTTAAAATTTTGTATTTGAAGTTTATTTTTTTCTGACCTTTATAACAAATTGTAGATGTTGGAATCAAAATAAAGAAAAAACACTCTTCTACCCAGATATACCTGAAAACATTTCATGACTAATAAATTTCAGTGCTTAATTTATGCTAAAATAATTTGTTATGGTTCATAAAAAGCTGTTTGTAATTTTGCAAAAAAAGAGTAGAAACAACATGCTTATTCATGTTTTGTGCTATGGCAGAATTATAGTACATTTAGATACTTACTTTATTTTTAAATTCTATACAACTGTTCCTATTTTGTTAACAGTTTGAGGGAGAAGGGTTTTCACCCGCTCAAGGCGTATTTTGTTTTTTATACAACAATGGACTATTTTGCATACTCGATATAAAAATGATAAACTACATTTGAGGACGTTTAAAGGCATGCAGGAAATTTTATAAACTTGTTTATTTTGAAATTAAATGTCCAATTAGGGATACTTTACTAAATACCTATATCAGTCAATTCGTTTTCTTTGCGTAGGGTCAAATAAATCTATATATTTCTATTTTTTAGAATAGAACAATTTTGAGATAAGAAATCCTTTCAAAAATTTAGTATTTGGCATAATTTTTTGCCACTAAGAATAGTTTGATTGATTTTTTTTATGTTACATGACAAAAAACAACCAATAACGGTGTGAATTCTTATTAACTAAAGAAAAAGATAAAACTAAAATTTGTTACACGAACCCACCGTAGCAAACTAAGATATGACCTAAGGATACATTCCTCTTCCTTAATATCCCACATAGTTCAAGGAAAGATCGATTTTCTCCCTTAAAATACAAATATTGTTTAAAAAATTATATTTTTCCATTTGCCCAAATCTACTGATTACTTAGTTTTTCCAACATAATATGTATTAAAACATTCTAAACGTTATTTAAAAGAAAAACCATAGAATCTGATAAAAAATAAACGAAAGACCACGCGAGAGATAAATGTTTATTTATCTGACGTCATTGACAACACTCGCTCGGAATTCCAATTTCTTTGACGTCATTGCGCTCTCCCTTCCCTTAAAAAATATTGAAAAATTTGGGCCGACCTCTTGCGGTAGGGGTTCAAACTTTACCTGTTACCAACTGCAATTGCCAACCTAACGTATTCTCCGAAAAATATTCCAAGATTTTAGTAATTATCTTTGGTGATAGTTTGGAAAAAAACTACTATGTTTTTCGAATCAATTTTTTTTCAGAAATGGACCTATATGTATGCTCTCCAATTTGAGTATTTTGGAATTTGACGAAATTACTTCTGAGCATAGAAAAGCTCAAGGTTAGTACCGCTATTGTTTTCGAAAAATTACTAGACATAGAAACAGATTTTTTTTTACTTTTAAAGGCTAAAATGAAAAATTCAACATACTCAATTTAATTTAGAAGTGTTTTAGAAGATATGTGTTAAACTCTGATCCTCAAATTCCTTTTTATAACTTCGCAGACTATCACAGAAAACAACCTGTTTTTGGTCATTTTACGCGATATTTTCTCAATGCTAATTGACTGCAACTGCCCCCTTAAACGGTAGTTTACACACTGCTTTTATCCAGTTCATTTTTACACTTTTTTTTGTGGCAAAAGTTGATTAGTTGTCATTTGCTTTTATTTATATTTAATAATTTTATATTGGTTTTATTCAACTCAAAAATTAAATGAAACATAAAACTTAATGCATTCATTCGTTTTCTAGTTCATAAATCATCCGTCGATGGCGGTAAATATAACAGCGGTCCATTTGAAATCTATTATACGAGGAGCAAACTAATATTATAGCACATTACCAGGGCTAATCAAAAATTACTACAGCACTAAAGCCGATTTCAATTTTGATGATGTCGCACAACTCAAGCTTTTAAGAAAATATTCAAATGTTTAAAAGTTCAATGTTTACGTAAGTTTAATTATTATTTTTATTTTCAGTTCAATAGTTTATAAATAAAAGCTTGTTTTTAAATTTTTTTTACGTTTATTTTATTTTGTACTTTTTAGAATTCTTTTTTACTCACCCTGTATCAGACATTTATGAGACCATAATATTGTATTCACATTGAGTTTAAATTTAATTAAAATTTTTTTTACGTTTATTTTGTATTTTTCAGCATACTTTTTTATGCACCCTCTAGAAGACATTCACGATTGGACAGACACCATAATAATGTACTTTCAGCGGGTTTATGAATACCAAAAAAGAAATTTATTTTACGTTTATTTAATTTTGAACATTTTAGCATTATTTTTTTAAGTACTCTGTATAAGATATTCACGATTGGACACCATAATATTATAAAGTTTATGTATGCATGCCAAATCTCAGTCAATTCCGATAACAGGAACTGCTCCAAACATACCTTCTAAAATACAAGTGAAATTAAATAAAAGCTTTTAAAAAGTAATAAGTACCTCAAGTTTAATATAATTTATTTCCTAACCTTGTAAACACAGTTGATACAAGTATGGTGTGAGGATTTCAAAGGAGAGCCAGGGCGATCCTGAGCAATCCAAGGATATTCGGGGATATTGAAAGACATTCGGGGAGATCCAAGGAAATTCGGGTTGATCCGGGGCAATCCGAGGAGATTTCGGGGAGATCCGAGGAAATTCGGGGAGATCCGAGGAAATTTCGGGGAGATCCAAGGAAATTCGGGGAGATCCAAGGAGATTTCGTGGAGATCCGAGGAGATTTCGAGGAGATCCGAGGAGATTTGAGGGAGATTTTCTAGAGAGGCAATCTTTCGTCCCAAATAAATTCCAGTAAGTACCCTTTCGGGTTTAGTGGACAAAGCATTCACCTAGAAAGTGAGAAGTCCTGGATTCGAATCTCAATTGCCTTGAATTTTTAAAAATTTGTCTGAAAGACCAATTAAATAATTTTGGGAAATTTGTAATAATAAAATACAGACAATCAAAAGTAAGAATTTATTTTTTACTTTTCGGTTCACTTTATAAAAGCGAACATATTAACCAGACTTTGCTTTTTACCTATTAAAGTTAATTCATCTCCAATTCTACAACATGATTTTAATTTTATGCAAATTAAGGCTTTTATATTCAAAGTTTCAGTCTAGTTAATTTCATTATTACGCAAACTCTCCTGAGCGACAAACAAAATTAACGCGTAAACCAGAATAAAAATTATGTGTGTTGTATTAGTCATCGAAATCTGTGTTACGTGTTTGTACTTAGGTATTATATTTTCTGACAAAAGCAGCAGCGCCGGCTGACTGATATAAGCAATATCGACCATATAACAGTTTTGCCTCTCTTATAACAATGGGATTATCTAATAAACACGTACATGTTTCTAAACGTCGGAGTAGATATTATGTAATGCGAAATTTGTAATGCTAATAGTTTTCAATAAATATTATCGGATACATTAAGCAACGAATTAAATGTATTATAGATTCGTAAAGTTTATCTGTAAGAATATAAATACATGGTTTCTTAACAAAAGCTCTCCGCCCGATTTCAAAGAATTGGACAATCTACTTGAAATTCTCTTGAGAAAAAGAACTGCACTTCCCCTCGGATTTTTTTGTATAAACATCTTGATGGGCAGGCACGTAGCCAGGAGGGGATCCATGGGATCTGGATCCCCTCCCGCCCCCCGAAACTCTACAAATAATTTGTTTGTTTTTTTTACATAATTTAATCTACGAAAGTAGAATTCTTATAACTGCTGATAAGCCATATTGGCTTTGCTTATTAGTATCATTTTTTAACTCGAAGCTCAGAAAAATTAGGGAGCAGCCCAATTATTTGAAATTCTAGCTTTTTGAGGGCTGTTTTGAACTAGCCAAAATTTTCTTTGCTAGACACTGCGAGTGCAACCAAGTTACAAAAAACTGTTTTCTGTCTATATCTGTCAACATATTTCAGAGAGAGAAAATATGTAAATGTAAAAATGGAGTTGAGGAGATCCTAAACAGAAATGTACCTAATGATTTTTTTCTTATACGATAGTTTCTGAGATAACTTTATAATAAATATGTTCTAAATAAAATACATTTTCTTTTTATTTTTAAATAATGTGGAAAAGAATATCTTATTTATTTGAATTTTTTTTTATAAAAATTCATTAAACACAAGTTAAATTATGAAAAAAAATAAGATTTTTTATGCCATCATGGTTTTTGTAGTTTTACAAAACTGATTACTGTCTTCCCTGTTCAAAATTTGTAATCTATTTTTCCAGCACTTGAGGCGATTGAGCTAAAAAGAATTAAGCGGTATCCAGGGTGTGACGGTGGAACTGGAGGATAACCATAGAAGAAGTCCTCAATTAAACAAAATGGCCCCGTTATGTTTGGGCTCGTTAGATTCGTTTTAACAAGTATTATAGCCCTATTATAGTCGTGTTTGGGCTCGTTGAATTTGTCTTGATAAGTACTATAGACCCAGGTGGTGTCCAGGGTCTGATGATGGAGCCCGAAGGTAACCATAGCAACTTCTTAACTAAACAGGATAGCCTCGTCGTGTTTGATCTCGTTGAATTTAATATTAAATAGATGAATACATACAACTGAATATATTAATGCACATAATTAAACAATCTCTAATGCTAAAAAGAGTGAGACGTCATCACGCTTGAAATAAAGCTTTAAACTTTTAAGAAAATATTAATATTTGTAAAAGTTATGTGTTTAAGTTTTATTAAGTATGTACTACTTGCCTCTTTGATCAGTGAGGGTGGAGTTCTTACTGTTTAGTGCAATAGTAGCAGTTTAGTGTAAATAAAAGTTTGTTTTTAAAAATATTTAAACGTGTATTTCATGTAGATTATTTATTGGAAATCAGCCGCTATACTTTGTTAAATAATGTCAAAAACGCAGTTTTTCTACAAAAATAAAAAACTCAGGATTCCCTTGCTTTATAATCCAAGGGAAAAACAGTTCATTTTTCACGAAAATTTCCGGTAGTTGACTGCACTAAAAGACCGATTATCTAACCATTGGGAAGGGCAATAAAAACGAAATGGTGTCTGTTTACTAGGACTAAGATATGGCAGTTACTGCATTTTTTAACATAGACGAGCAATAAGTATAAAAGGTGGATTTATAGTGGATGCGAGCAATGTGCTTAAGATTATAATAAAAATATCCTCTGCGGGAAGAATAGCTTTGGAATATTAACAGGTATAAGTGGTGTCGACCTTGGTGTGGCCTTGTAAGTAACTTAATGCTGCCTGTGATCCAACTCTGAGAGATGGATCTGCCGGCATATGCTTATGATCTATCTAGTCATAAACATCATAAATAAATTAATAAAATGATTAAGCTCTCTTTGTAGTAATAAAAGCATATTGGACATATTAAGACTGTCTTACTTACAGAGAGTAACTAAACTATTATTAACAGAAGCGAAATATGTAGAAGTTATTCTGAATAGAACTACGGGGTATGAGACCAAAACAGCTACGACGAACAACACGACTAAAAATCAAAACAATTAAAAGAACTGTAAAAGTCTCAGATTTCAAATATAATATGTTTATTTTTAAGATATTCTTGTTATGTGCATTAACTTTATATATCAGATATCAGACTTTGGTAAAAAGCAACTTTTTAATTTAGAAAATTGTGATTATTAAAAGCTAAAACAAAGGCGACACGTCATCAGTATATATAGAAATAAGAAAAACCAAAACAACTGTAGAAAATTTGAAAACCAAAATTTTGAATGTAGGCCTATATCTAAGATTTTACGTATTTTGCACCAAATTAATTACTCCATCGGTTTTTGAATTATAGCTTATCTTTAGGTGAAATAATTAATTAATAACAACAATTTTCTACTTTTGATCTGCCGTCTTAAATCATATCTTAATATAAATCAAAAGTACGTACAATTTTTATTATTTAAAAAAAAAATATGTTTCAAAACAATTACTTATTTAAAAAAAATCATTATACTACTAAAGGAAAGGCATCTCAGAAACCAACTAAGCCATAAATTTAATGCAAGAACAAAAAGAACTTAGAAATATATGTAAAATTACTTAAATAAAAAGTTGCATTTTGTCAATTTTTGATATCCCTGTTAATTTGCGAGGAATCGACATTTCGAATTTAAGCGAAACACCTTAGATATCTTTAGTAACCATTGTAGTAATCAAAAGCATTATAAGCGTAGGAGCTGGAATTCATGGAGTAAGCCCCTATCGAATGGAGTGGAAGGACACTACAAAAACCTCAAATATATATATGACGATAAAAATATTCTCTACCTGTTAATAGCCAAGTTGTACTTAAAGCACTTGAAGCCAGTCATACATGTGCTGCGAGAAAACCCCCGCTAACCTAGCAACTTGTAACAAAATGGCCCTAATCTGGATACTTAGCCATATGGACTAACCTAACATAATAATATGTGAAGAAGACTAGGTGAAGAATTTAATAAAATAAAGTTGAAATAACGAATTACCGGGCAATGGTGATAAAATAACTGTTTATTTTTGAACTAGGGCTTTTTCTTGAACTTGCATTGTTCTAATATTGATTATTTGCAAACCTTTTTCAATTGAATTTCTTTCTCTATCTATAAGCTGAAACGTGACACTCATCCATCCTTAAAGTCTCTTTGATATTTAGACTTTAGACTTTTTTTAGTAACTTTTAGAAGAGATATTTAGTATGTCATATAGCTACGCAATCATACCAGTATATAGGAAAAAATAAGAATCTTCCTGTTTTCTAACCCTTGGTTAAGTTAAGTTTTGGAGCATAATCCGCATTGATCTTAGATCTCATTTCATCTTGCCTATTCTAGAATTAGAAGTAGAAATAATCTAAATAATTCAGGCAGCTTTACTATTTATTTTAAATTTTAGTTATTGTTATTTACATACTATTTTTACACCTCCCTAGGTTTAGCTAGTTTTAGAATGAAAATAAATTAGGATTTATGCTTATCCTTTATTGATATGTTTGTGTTTCAAGGCTAAAAATATAAAATATTATATCAGAAACCAACTTAAGCCCCTGGTCACAACGGTTATAATCACACTGGAAAAATATTCTGGCATTTAACAACATTACTGAATTATTTTTCTTCCAATTTATATTGTAATGGATTTTGGATGGAAATCGCGTTGTTACCTATGGTTTTATATTTCTCGATAATTTCACAGAAATCCACTTTTCAATTTTCATGCACCTTTTTTTAAATTGGAATTGGACAAGTAATCATTTTTATGAAGAAAACATATTGACAAAAATTATAACCAGTTAGCTCTCCAGATTGTAAAGCCATAGAATTATAGACCACCAAATGCTGGATCATTTATGCTATACTAGCTAAATTCGTACACTTCATTGTAATTCAAAACGAAGTGGAGAAATGAAGAGAAACTTTAGATTCTATCCAAACCGATCTGTTGAATTTTAAATATTTTTCTTATCGTTTTGTCTTAAAATAAAAAATAGCACTAGTTTGCAGTCCAGAACATTTCATATTTTTATATATTCTATGCATTCAATTCGTATTTTGTTAACAGGTATAAGCTTTTGTTAGGAGTGACTTTTTTTTGAAAAATTATATTTTTAATCGTTTGGTCGCCTCTTTCCAATATAGAATGTTCAAACTGGTACATAATATACTCAATCCAAATTTTGGGATTTATATTGTCACCCTTGAGGTCACACTAATAGATATAAATACGCATACTAGGAACTTTATCCTTTACCTCTGATTTAGATAATATATTTTAGTTCACTTTGGTAACCACTGTCACATTACCTTCAATGAAAACCAACTCATGATCAACTAATTTTTCAATATTAGAAAAACCAGGAACGTCTAGAGCCAACGGCCGGAACAAAATGGCGACTTAGTAAAATATTTAAAAATTCAGCCTGAAAAAACTACCTACTTAATGAACGGATTTCAAATTGTGTGCCATAACTAATTATAGTAGAGAGATGAACTAGTAAAAGTGTGGTACTAATCAAGGTGGCGGAACAAAATGGGGCAAAAAAAATGTTGTAATCTGAAAAAATCACCCTCTCAGGTTTTACATATATTCGTGTTTTGACGTCCCTAGATGCCAAAAATATGTTTTATCAAGTCCGTAGGTCCGTCTGTCAGTTCGCGGCATAGCTGAAAAACTACTCATCAGATTGACTTCAAATTAAAAAAAAAATTAAGGCTCATATGGGGACGACCTGGTGATATTTTGGTACAAATCCAATATGCCGGAAACAGATGACGGCCTAGTGAAACGTTAAAAAATTATTACTAAAATTACTAATTATCCAATTTACCTCAAATTTTGCAAAAAAATCAATTGTTACATAAAAATGAAAGGGTAACCTTTTGGTATGAACATAAGACAACAAAACAAAATGGCGGCCTAATAAAATATTTAAAAGATCTGTCTGAAAAGAAACTACTTATTAGATTAATTTCAAATATTGTGCAAGCATTATGTGTGATATAGAGATAAGCTGGTACAGTTGTGTTACAATTGCGAATTGTCTGGAAAAAAGAAAAGAAAAACGTATTTTTTTGGAAGAAAACGTTTTTTTTAAGCTGGTAAAGCGTTAGCCGTTAAAACTTTACATACTACAGTACCACTGCCTAGATATACCAAATTTCAATTCTCCGAAGTCTTTTCCGAACAAACGTTCCGACATTCAGTTATATATAGATTGTAAGGGTGGGCAATATAATCGATTAACCGATGATTCGATTACCTTTTAAAAAATCGAACTTTCGAATAATCAATATTTCGAGTACCTAATCAATTTTTTGATTAATAATCCATATTTGGATTAATCGATAATATTCAACTTTTTGATTAATCCATTTTTAGATTAAATGATATTTTGATTATTCGATAAATCTATTAAGACGTTATATTACAATGAGCAATCGATGTAAAAAAAATGTTATTAATGTATCGAATATATTGAGTAGTTGATTGCTCGATCGTAGGTATATCGCATAATTGGTTAAATAATATAGTCGTGTATGAGTATGCAACCAAATGTATCGAATTAAATTACAACTAAATAAAGACATTTCGATTACGAAAATGAGTTAATCGACAAAAGTCGATTAAGCAAAAAATAAATTGATTAATCGATACATTGAGTAAAGTCGACTATTTCCAATACTCGTTAACCGGTTATTGATTTGGATTATCGCCAAATCCCAATAAATTACTTGAGAAAACTTGCGCGAAGCAAGTTGCTGTTGAAACATTACAAGAGCTAAATGATGTGCTTGTGAACTGCAAGGCGTAATACGTTAAGCGACAAAATGAATATCCTAATTTATCTTGTGCAAAAAGCAGTTTTTCATTATCAGATAAATTAAAAAGTAAAAAGCTGGCATGCCTTTGCCAGATTTAAAACCTGAGATTGTGAAGAAAAGGCGCAAAAAAGTCTTTTACGCCTCGGTTTTCAAAAGAGAAAAAATAACTGACTATTTGGGTGTAAAATTACAAACTTATTGTACTGTTTCAGATATTTGTTATTCTATAAAGCCGATTCGAGAATATAACTTAACTGGGAAAGGAGAGGAATAAATGGTTTACACCATCTTCACGCAAAATGAGGAACCGTGAGTCATCTCGCGATCACATTAATTCTTGCACAGTGTTTGGCTGTGCTGGGTGAGGTAAATATTTTACCGCAAATGAGTTCTGCATGCTGAGAAGGCATTGTTATACATTTTAGAAATAATCATTACTAGTGTCAAATTTTGTAGGGGTTTTGATTAGGCTCTGAAAGGCTACGAAGGCTAAAATCAAGGATTATTTTGATAATTAGGTATCTGTAATCAATTAGAGTTAGATAGTACCGATTAGAATTCACTAAAAGAACATTTACACAAAACAACAGTCGTTTTAAAGAAACAAAATATTGAAAAGAGAGCTGAGTGGTACATCTTTTAAAAGACCATTTTAATAACGATTGCACGTAAGCCTTAATTGAAATGTGTTATGGGAGTAGGAGCTAAGTCGAGGGCTAAGTAGTGTAGGATATTTTTACATTAACTGTAATTAATAAAATTCAAATTTTCTCTTTTATAAAATACCCTGTAACTAGTAAAATACTATACTTAGCCGACCCACTCTTATAAGAATATTTGAATTGGGGACCACGTGAGGTATAAAATATTTGAGTTTTTAAGAATTTAAGGTTCATACTCGAGTTTATTCTCTATTAATAATGTTTCTGAGAACATTAAGAATGGCAGACAAATGTATTGTCCCCATCACTTTGTTAACAGGTATAAGCTTTTGTTAGGAGTAACTTTTTTTTGAAAAATTATATTTTTAATCGTTTGGTCGCCTCTTTCGAATATAGAATGTTCAAACTAGTACATAATATACTCAATCCAAATTTTGGGATTTATATTGTCACCCTTGAGGTCACACTTCTCTCTTTTAAAATTTTCTTTTAAATGGCGCCTAGTTACCATTTTCAATTTTTCATTCACGAAATATGCACAGTATTTAGTTATTGAAATGTGCCAATTTTCAAAATATTGACTTAATGGGTTTAAAAAATAAGAGGGGGGGGTATTAAAAATCCGCCCTATATACAACAGTTATATAAAACCCGTATTTTCGAGCATTCATCTTGACAAGTACAAGAAACTCGGTACTTGTTATTGACCAATCTCAAACCCCACAAGCCGCCACTCTATCCTTTTCGACAGAAAATATTTGATCGTTACAATACAAGATAGTCTGTTACAATATGCCATTTACAATATTTCTTTATAAACTTAAATGATTCAAGTGAACTCAAATTCAGACCACACCCAAAGAAATTAAGAAATATCGATAGTCATCCATTTTAGTTAATAATTTTCATTCAATACTCTCGTTCGAACTGAGTCTATAGTTTTATCCTTTTTTGCAGATATTGTTCTTAACCCATAGCTCGAGTTGTATAATTACGCATAATTATGCAACTATTGTCTTTATGCATCCACAGCACTAAGACTGACCTCTTTTTTTATGGTTATTTATTTTATATCTAGTTTTTATATAAATTATTCCAAGTTGTGATACGCTTTACGCAACTGATCTGATTAATTCCGAAGCAGAATGGTTATAAAACTTTTAAATAGATATGCAACCTCGAGAACTGACTGGCTGAATAACAAAATATAAACATAACATAACAGATATGATCATTGTTTTTTTTTATTGGCCTATAAATGATTGGTGATATTTATTTAGAAGGTTTTGCCAAAACAATAAAATTGAGTCAGTAAAATAATATGGTTTGTTTCATCTAACTTCTGATAGTTGAACTCTCTCCCATTTGTAAGATATAAAGCATTTCAATAAAACAGATGTCACACTGTGTACAAAAATAATTTTTTTTATTTTCTTGACACCATCAAAAATAACTTGACTTTTCAAATTTATTGATTGCATTCAGGATAAAAAAAAGTAAAAAGTGAAGTACTATTCTTTTAAGTAATTAAGAAAGGGTGTTAAGAACGTGTTTTTATATCTAAATATGAAATCATAGCTTACTATTAAAGTATTAAAAGAGCTATGATTTCATCAACAACCTGTACAATAAATGTAACTCCGGAAAATGTCTTAATTTTTTTTATTTAGTGTACAGAGTGTGTAATCCAGATATCTTTAAACATGCCTTACGTTTCCGTTATTCATAGAGGTAAGAAACAACTTTGGAAGTTTTTAAAAATTTTATTTAAAAGCAATTAAATATCCAGATAAAAAAAAGACACTACAAAATTATTTAAAAGGCGGTTGATTTAAATACCAGCTTGTAGTTTATTATATTATTGAATTCTATACAAAATTCTAGTTCAACTTGATATAACGTACCATATGCCTTATCTTCAATTGCTTTGACATTTTCACGATTGAAGATTGACAACTTCGGACTCTAAAAGGCTATAAAGTCTAAATGGCCCGATCTAGGTCAAAACGAATTACACATTCCCATCTTAGTCTCTTTAGTCTTTCTTGTGGCATTTATTTCTGTTACAAGCCGAAGTAAATATTTTTCTCCTTTTCAAAGAAAAAATCGGACTTGCCCTAGGTCGAACCGTTTAGGTTTTACAGATTCTCAAAATTCGAAATTGTCAATTATCAAACATGGATATCTCGAAAACAATAAATAAAGAATAGGGTATGGTATAGCAAATAGGTCTAGAATTTTGAATTATTTCAAAAATGTAATAAAATATAGGGTGTTGCATTTAAATTACCGGTTTTTCAGTAAAAAAAATTAGACAACTCAATTCCGAGAGAACGAGTTTGGTGAATATTCTACATCGTCTACCTTGAAACAAATAGTATCATATTCCTTTTAATTCAATAAAATATAAAATAAAATAAATCAAATAAAAAGTTTTGTACTTAAAATAACGATTTTTTAATAATTTTGTCATATTTCTTAAACTTCGATAGTAACTTTTTAAATATTATTTTCAAAAATACCACAAAAATCTCCACAAGTGTCATATTCAAAGTTTTTTCTTACCTCTACGAATAAGGGAGATATAAGGTCTGTTCAAAAATATTTGGATCGCCCTGTCCAGGTCATTCATAAAAAATTAGCATAAAGTTTTTTATGCAAAGTGTTCCTAAATATCGTCTGCAGACGGAAGGGGGTGATTCTTTGGTTTATTTTATGACTGAAATTTCAAATAATATTAGGTCCTCAACCGCTTTTTTTCTTTATAGCTCCTGCAATTTTTAAAATATTTATCTCAAATTTTGCAATAGGCTTGCGCAATAGGAGTTACATGATTGCACATGGCAAAATGTTGTCAGTATCTACAGGGTGATATTTTTTCAGGGATCACGCCCACTTTTCTCCCCCTAACTTTCTTGCGGTGCGCCGTTGATAAGTTCTAAAAAGGAAAATCATTTTTCTATCTTATTTAGAAACTTTTTGTCCTCTTGTAGTCTTTTCGTATCTCCGACACTTATCGAGAAAAAAAAACGAATTTCTGTAATTAGCAAGATGAAACTAATTTCTTTGAAATGGTCTCCAGTAGGCTATGGTTTTATTTGGATAATCCTTTGTTTTATTGATTTTGACATCTGGCATTTCAAATCGTAAGTTGTGTCAACATTAAGAGTTGTAAAGTGTAAAAGTATTTAAATACTCGATATAATGACAATTTATACGAATTCTGAAATGGCTAAGATGCATTTTATCTATCCAGCTAAACTTCTGTACATGAAGCGCTATCCAAATAAAATAATACCTGATCGCTGAATATTTTCGAATATACATAGGCGTCTTGTGGAAACTGGAACTTTTAAAAAGAACAACAATGATGCAAGTAAACCAAGTAATGTTCAAACGCCACAGATCGAAGAAGCTGTTCTAAATGAAGCAGAAGAACACCCAGAGACCAGCACTAGAAAAATGTCCGTACTATTAAAATATTAGCCATCAAGTGATTGTTTGGCGTGTCTTGCATGATTCTCTACTATACCCTTATCACATTCAAAGTGTGAAGGCGTTCCTTCCTCGGGATTTCCTTTAAGGATTAATTTCTGCAGGTGGTACAGTTTTACTGATGAAGCCAATTTTTCAAGGACTTCTATTATGAATTTCTATGCATAATGGCGCCCCAACACATTTTTTTATTTTGGCTCGGAATTATTTAAATGAAGTATATCAAAACCAGTGGATAGGACAAAGTGGACCTCAGCCATGGCCCTCTAGGTCCCTGATCTAAATAGCCTAGATTTTTCCTACAGGGGCATCTCAAGTCACTAGTGTATACAACACCGGTGAATACAGTCGATGGCCTGCGACATCGAATAATAGATGGATTTGAAACCGTAAGAAATATTCCCTAGGTTTAAAAGAGTGCGAGAGAATCAATGCGAAGAAGATCGAAGGCCTGTATAAGGGTTGGAGGTGGAGGAAGTCACTTCCAACAATTTTTTGAAGTAGTTTTTGTCTTATTGTTGTTAACTGTTAATAAAATTATTGTTGTTAAAACCTAAATAAGTTTTTTATTAAATAAATCGTTATTGCTACAAAAACCGAGTCATCGCAGCTTTTATTTTTAACTATATATGTATTTTGAAGTATAAAATGTTAAAATCAATAATACAAAAGATTATCCAGATAAAGGTATAGCCTACTAGACCATTTCAAAGAAATTAGTTTCATCTAGCTAATTACAGAAAATCACCCCCCTCTATTCGCACATGATATTTAGGAACACCCTGTATGTTTATGTGTCCAAATGTGCGCAGAACTACACTTTACCGACTCCTAGTAACTAATTCTCTCTGCAGATCATAGTTTTATAATATGAAGACTGAGATGAAAAGTAAAGAAACTGTAGGACCAAGAAAATATGGAAAACAACTAAATAGGTTACTATATCACTCACTGATTAAGTCTGTATCTAAAAATATTAGTAAAACGATTCTACAAAAATACAATACAATAAACCTTGTACAACTTAACTTAATTACCTAAATCAACTGGCTTATTCCTTTCGGTCCATTTCTCAATTAAAGCTTGAACTAATACGTTGACCTTGGGTGTCCCTTCTTCTATATCCATAAAACACTTACTACATTTGTTTGACAGTTTATCCAAACAATCGATGCAAAACGTGTGTCCACACTTTACCGTCACAGGATGCTTTAGAATATTTTTACACGAGGCGCACGAAAAAAGGGCAAGATTTTTATACTGTATGGCACTTAGAACTGTTTTTTTAAAGCTATTCAATCTCCGATAAGGATGAGTTCTTAACTCCTTTGTTTGTTTAATTTTTCTTGTATCTTGTTTTCGCTCGCGCACTGTGATGTCCTTGCCGAATTTATGATCCATATTTAAACTAGCAGATTATTGCAAACCTGGGGAATAGAAAAATATAAATTAATGACTAACCTATGAATGTGTGTATGGGTTTTTGTATGGCATTTTCATAAAACGTTTAAAAATATCTGCCATATTGAAAATATTGTAAAAATCGAGGTAAAGATTGACATCGCCAAAACAGCTGCTGTTTAAGTGAAACTTTTTGAATTACTTTATTTAACTTATTTTTAAAACAAAACAAAAAAGGCTTTTTGATTGTAAAAGCAATGTATAAACAATCTAATTTTCAGTTAATTTTCCCAGGATATATTAGAACTTTTACCAAAAATTTTGCAAAAGAATACTTTCACAAAAAGCAGTATTGAAGTACATTCCACGGAAATTGAACACAGGTCTGGGGAAAATACAAAAATAAAACAAAATTTAAAGAACTCCTCTCTAATATTCCAATAATAATTCTAATAACGCCCAGCTTTCGCTGTTTCTGGCGAGACGCATGTCACCAATCCTCAGACCACGAAAGCTGGAAAGCCAAGGACGCGTATGAAATGGACACCAGAAATTAATTGTTTCATAATGCGCTCCTATTATAAGATCACCAGATTTGAGACCGACCTACCCACCTACCGGACCGGCCTTCATAGTGATTTCCTTCAGAAATACCCTGATCTTCAGAACATAACCAAGCAGCGCATTCCCGACCAACGGCGAGTAATTTTCCGGAATAAACTTTTGGCTGAACCAATCCTAGAACAACTTAAAGGACTAGTAAAGCTTGAATTTGAGAACGAACACATTGAGCCCATAGCTCCGCCTACAACAGAGGAACCTGGGGAGGAGGTACAAAATGAAGAAAACGTAGGCGGAGTCGAATTTACAGGACATTATTCACAGAGCTAACAATACCCAGGACAATGGAAAAATATCAATATACAATGAACTGCAAAAAGCTGTTACTGAGGTTAACGGCCTAGATCCAACTCAAAGGCCTAAGCTCCCGAAACTTAGAACTAATCAGAAGACTCACAGCATTCTCAAGATTTTCAACACCATACTAGCAGAGTTTGGTTTAGAGTATGACACCTTTCAGAAGCTCCACACACTCATCTACTGCTCTGCTGTCACTGTCCTTAGATGCCATAAACAACAAGTGCATTCCGGTCCTTAGATACTATAAACAACAAGTGCATTCCCAGAAAAAAACAGGAAAAGCTACACACCAACAAAAACCCATATGGAAGAAAAGACTTGAGAAGATAATTGATGATTTGAGACAGAAACTAAGTAGGCTTACAGAATTTCGGAAGAATAAATACCCCTCCAGCAGACTTAAAACGCGCATTAAAAAGATAGGTACAAACCCCACCGATCTCAATCATCAACAAAAACTAGATGAGTATCAGGATGCATTAAAGCAAAAACTAAAGGCTAAAGCAAAACGTTTGCAGAGATACAACAAACGCTCAAAGAGACGACAGAACTCCCTTTTCAACACCAACCAAAGACAGTTCTATCGGGTTATCAACAACACCAAAGATCAAACCAATACTGAGAAGATGCTACCCAGCAAAGAGCATTTGACCGAGTATTGGTCGAACATCTGGGAAAAACCAAAAGAGCATAACCGAAATGCTACATTGATACAATCTCAACGTGATCAGATTCATACACCACAAATGGAATTTGACTCTATCACCAGGAAGGAAATTAGCAGCTTTATTAAGGGAATGAGCAACTTGAGTTGACCATATTCACAATTCCTGGTATAGGAAATTTGAGGTCCTCCATGAAGCTATGGCCCGTCACTTTACTAAAATACTACATCATCTGGAGACAACCCCCGCATTTCTAATGCTAGGCACTACAATTATGCTACCCAAAAGCAATAAGACAGAAGACCCGTCCCAGTACAGGCCCATCACCTGTTTGCCCACCACGTACAAGATTCTAACAGGAAGCATTGTAAATCGTATCTATCATCATGTTGACAGTCATAACCTATTAGCCTAGGAACAGAAGGGATGAATTCGAGACCATCAAGGATGCAAAGAACAACTTATCATCGACTCTGTGATACTTAAGCACGCACAGAAAACATAACGCAACATACACAGCTTTTATAAAATATAAAAAGGCGTTACTCTTTTTTTATTATTAGAATCATCTAATAATAATAAAAGAGTAACATCCACGTAAGAAATGAGATTAGAGACCGTGAGAAATGTGTATATCTGTTAAAAGAGACATACCTACTAGGCAATCCTATAGTTATAACATGACGGAACTGTTTTCAAAGAAGCATCATATACAAACAAGACAATTCTACTTATTTGATCTATTGAGTCTCCTGTTTAAATGTCTATAATTTCTCAAAAATGAAAGTCGTCCTCCAAATTGTCTATTGTATAAAAAAGAGGGATCAACAAGGTTTAAAATAAGGTTAGGAGATAAAGCTTCTTAAGAAATATAAAATATGAGCATTTTTATATATCAATGCTTAAGAATCATTGAATTCGCTTTTTTTTCAGCTCCGAGACTCACATGGAATGTCTCGTTCCCTACTGTCCTTCTCTAAAATTAACTATCGACCTCAGTAAAAATCGAGACCGAGACTAGTGTTAAAATCGTATGAGCTTCCCATGACAGTAAAAAATAAGCACACAGCTTAGAACTTAAAAGGAAAAGTTTTTAGATTTTTTAAAATCCCATTTTACATAAAATGCATTTTGTTTTAGGTTACAGCAGATCAGTGGCATAAGTTAGTTACTTTTATACACCTACTTGAACGGCTTAATAGTAGAATATAGACAAAAGAAAAACTTTTGTTGCATCAAATATTCTAATATCCATTACAATAATTTAATATTTTTAGTCACCATCGTAAAGACGATTTATGTCTTACTTATTTTAATTTGAATATCGATAAATTTTTCTTTTGGGAGGGAAATATAAAGTAATGGATCGGTAATGAGAATTGAAATCTCTCGATCAAAAACTAAATTATATAAATCAACTAAATTAATATGTTTAAATTTTCCTGTATTTATCTTATTCAATTCAACGTAAGCCGTAACTGATCTTAAAGCAAGCAAAATGTGTATAAATAACAATTTTATAAATTAATAAATATAATAAAAAAGTGTTTTTCCTCTTGAGTTTAAGCACGTGATCGCATTGTGTCAATGGCGTTTTATAATTACAAAAACCCTGTACACACAATTTTATAATTACTATATTTTTTTTACAATAATCTATTTTATTCACATATACTGAATACCGGTAAACGTTGATGTAATCTATTAGTAACTGGATCAAAAGTCTTCTTTATGATGGAAGCAGAATACAAAGTAAATTCTCTTTAACCCAACCTACATTACTAAAAGGCAAGGATCATATTTAATACATTTTATTACTCCACTACGCAGAAAACCTACCAGAAAATCCAATTATGGCACAGCTGATTAGATTTAATTATAGGGAACTTATTTATCAAAAGTGACAATGCACCATAATAGAAAGATTAGTCATTTTTATGACCATATCGATATAGCGATGATATTCTTGCATGCTTCACAATTGCCAATAACCACCTTGTTTCTCCACCATATCATATATATATATATATATATATATATATATATATATATATATATATATATATATATATATATATATATATATATATATATATATATATATATATATATATATATATATATATATATATATATATATATATATATATATATATATATATATATATATATATATATATATATATATATATATATATATATATATATATATATATATATATATATATATATATATATATATATATATATTATATATATGCAGTATTTAATACGTAATAATAATAATAATTTAATTGAAGTCTTTAGAGCACCTAGCTTGGTCGGTATAATATTTTATAATACTGGTATCATAAATTCTGCTTAGTGTACGTGTAAACTTCGGTGTAAACTAAACTTATTTTTTCTCAACTTAACTGTAATCGAGAGTATGTTAGAAGACAAAAAAAAATATTTTAATAATAATAATATATATATATATATATATATATATATATATATATATATACATGGTTATTTAAATAGGATAAGCCGAGGATAATGTGCATTTTTTTACTATAATAATGTTGTTAAGTTTGATTACAATTTTGAATTTCTGCCACTAATATTTGATTTTAAAATAGGGCATAAGTAAATAATTTGCCTGCCAGGTACTTTGGTCATTTTTCTACACGAAGACAATATTATTAAAATATTTTTTTTTGTCTTCTAACATACTCTCGATTACAGTTAAGTTGAGAAAAAATAAGTTTAGTTTACACCGAAGTTTACACGTACACTAAGCAGAATTTATGATACCAGTATTATAAAATATTATACCGACCAAGCTAGGTGCTCTAAAGACTTCAATTAAATTATTATTATTATTACGTATTAAATACTGCAATATGACAATCAATTCAAAAATTTGTTAAAAGGATTTTGGTCCAAGTCGATTTGAAAACAGTATTTTTAGAGGCCTATTAATCGTGTGGTTTATAAAAAATTTAAAGAAAGTACGTTTTTATGGTCACTAATAGAAAATTTGGAAAGGCTGCTTTAATTCGTCACCTAAAGGTGTGTTGCCTTTAAATGTAGCTACCTTCAAATTTGAATATAAAAAAGAATAAATAAAAGCTACAATTTGGCAATGCATAATTTCTCTGCTTATACGATCTTATTTGAATATGAACTGTTTATACACTTAATCGACTCTTTTTTAAACTAATATTTGATTTGTATTCCCTTGCTTGGTTCAGCGGGGTAGATGTTAAAAGCTAGACTGAGCCAGGCTTTGGCATATTTTAACATCTGCTAGAAATTTAACATAGATCGAAAGCTTTCACGGCTGTAGTCAATTAAGAAATCATGGTTCTCGGAATTAGACCGTGTCAACATGAAATCACTTTCCAACGCTTTGTCTTCGATTGCACGGGGCATCTTCAGGGATGTTACTGCACGAGATCGGAACACTGAACACATTCAGTCTTCCTTATCTGTCTATCGGTCTGTATGTCTGTCTGTCTATCTGTCTGTTTGTGGGATAGTTAAAAAACAGCTTCCCTGATTGACGTCCAATTTTGATAAAAAAATTAAGGGTCATACTGGGATGGCACGGTAACATTTTGATAGAAAGAACAAAATGGCTACCTAATAAAATATTGAAAAAACATTATTAAAAAAACTACTCATCCAATTTACTTCAACTTTTGCATAAAAATCAAGTGTGAGATAACGACAAAATTTTGTTGAAACAAAATGGCGGCCTAATTAAATGTTTAAGTATCAAAAAACTGCTTATCCAATTGGGTTATTATTTTGCACAAAAATCAACTGATAAAATTTTGCCATTCATATACAGCAAAAAAAATGGCTGCACAATCACATGTTTAAAAAGGAAAATGATAAATGTCGTAATTAATTTTTTTATATATAACGTAAATAAACTTACAAGAAATAAATAATAAAATATAAATAAAATTGACAACTAAACACCAATATATCGAGGTAGTGTTTTCTTTTTGTCTAAGTAGGTTTGGCAAGTGAATGTATATTTGTTTTAATCTGAATGATTGCATTTACACATGAGCAGTATAACTATTTATCAGAACGGTGATTTTCGGCCTGATAAACACATTATAAAAATGCAACAAAAAAAGTTTAAAAATACATGCAACTGAATTAAAAAAAAAATTGAAAAAATCTGTAAATTGGTATTTATTCGAAATATCTTTCACAATGAATTCCACTACACAGAAATAACACAGTTTAATAAAATACATATATTTATTTATCAATAACTTTATCGGCATCGTCTAAATTATAATAATACGAGAATTTTATGATATTTGAAATTCTGGATACAAAAACAGGTAAAGGCCAAATCTGTGTCATATATAAACATTGAATTTGGGGAGAGGGTTCTAAACTTTAACAATTTAGGAGGAGACGATGCAAAATTTCTTCAACCAAAAAAAAAATAGGTTTTCAGTTTCTGTGTTCTACATAAGTGGACGTTCTGAAATTTTAAACATAAATAATATGGACAGCCATTATTTTAGTAACAAGTAAAACTGGAGGGTTTAACCGCCAATCCCGAAAAAAAGATCTTTACTTTATACTATTTGTATCATTTTAGTTTAAATAAAAATAGCTCTGGTAGGGTTTATTACCCCCCAAATCCCCCTAAAATACGCCACTGAGCCAAATTACCTATTTTTAATATTGTGATGTTCTTGAAAATAGTACCATTCAAAAAAACACTGAGTTAAGTGTAAGTGCGACAGTTGGTGTATGGGGAGCAATAAACAAAATACTCAGTACTAGACAGACTACTAAGAAAACGATTACTTTTTTTTACTAGTTAAATAAGAATTAAATAACAAACTATGATACATAAAAAAACTACATTAAAATTTGGCATTTGCATTAAATACTCTGATCAAATATTTGGCCCAAAATTCACTTATTCTATATCGAAATTTGTATGACGTTAATTATCAAAACAAATGACGTTCGAATGACAGTAAAATAACATTATCCCTTATATGTAAGCTTATTTTATTTATAAAGTTTTACCATTGTATTGTAAAACAAATGCTACTACATAAAAAAATCAAATTATGGTCAACATGCCTTAAATATACAGACTTTGTGTTTTTGTTACCAATCGTATTATAGATCACAAAAAGTAAATCATGGAATTATGACTGGTTCAGGAGTAATGATTTTTAGACCAAGCTGATCGTCACTGCTATTACAGATTTTAAGAAACCACAATAGTTGTGTTACAAGACCTTATGTAAAACATGATCCTCGTTAAAATTCTGTAGTTACGTAAACAGTTATATCCTCAGTTATATAACTCTTTACAAGCTGATATGGCTAATATGTTTATTTTTTATATTAATACGGGATCCGTAAATAATTACAGATATGGCGTGTCTTCCAATTACAAGCATACGAAGCATAATTTGTTATCGAGATCACACAAAAAAAATGCATTTCATAGTTGTGTAACTGGTTGTAGAAAATATAAAAAGATGACGTATTATTTTGTTGAAAAATGCATTCATTGTGAGATTAAGGACAGGTGTAAATGTTTTAAATTTTAAACTTTAAAATAGAACTATGAATCTGATATTAAATAAGTATACTTATGCCTGTCCAAAAATGTCTTACACATGTTTATCCATTAGTAAACAACTAACAGATTTTTTATACAAAACAAATTTAAAAGCATCTTACTCATAATAATGAATTAAATAGGCTGCTAAAATAGAATATCATCCACATACATTGGATGTATTGTTACATAAACCGGTCAATTTTAATTACAAATATCGTTTTAAAGAAAAGAAACGAATGATATATTGACTTTTAAATTTAGGAGATGTCATCACGTAATAATGATCTGTATTATATAACTGCGCGGGACGGACGTTTTACCCTGCATCCATCATTGCATCTAATAACATAATTTTGTCAACTAGGAAATCAACCGAACTATTTTTAAAAAAAATAACTATAAGTAAAAAACTTAACCACCCCTAAAAATCGCACTCACGACTGTGTGTTGAGTTGAATAACCAGCCAGAATATCATCTACGTACATTTACTGTATTATTATGTAAACTGTTACGTCACGCAGTGCAGAAGCACATGTACTCCGAGACACTGCCACCGCTGGCCGTGTATACCGAGCCCGAAATCGTCGAGAACTGCGAACGTGAGTGAGAAGCGAATTCAATAATAACAAGATCTAAGCGCGGCGCGACAGCGCAATCCGAATAATTAGGATAAACAAAACAATGGAGTTGATTACTTAACAACTGTTTCATGTTTAGGTACATAACAAATGCTTTACGTAGGTTTTTGAAGATTTGTAATCACCAGAGCAGTGCTTATTCTGACGTTTTGAGCTTGTAAGAATATCATATGTATTAATTTTACTGGTGGTGAACTTCGATGGCTGAGCTGATATCAGGATAACCAAATAAAAGCCCTACGCCCAAATTAATTAAACTGTATTCCGAAAATATATATACGCACACATCAAAGCATTCTCAAATGACTAACTTTTTTAAAAGCGTATATCCAATTCCTTTGTTTCAATAAACACCCATATCAAACTTTGGTTATTTATGTTAATGGGATTAAGTTTTATTTTATAGGTCGGCATCCCTCAAATTTCGGTATCGAAAGGTTGTCTGGGATACTTCTTTATGCTCTGTACTTCAGTACTTCTATGGCCATCCTGTTATTGTTTGGCCTCTAAACACACTACGCTCCCAGAGCAGTAGACCTCTAAGCAGATCATTTACTTTACTACTCTGGGATGGGTCAAGAACTCCCCTTCTATTTTTAGATTCTTATTTCTCACAATAATGTACACCTGAAATTCTTCTTCTATTTTTATTATTTATTGGGCACTCAAATTTAGTAAAACAAAGCCCCTAACTTAGTTCCATTTCAACAATTCACACATTTAGTACATTTTAACTGCATAATTACTACATTATCCTTGACACGAACAGAGTCCTTAACCTTCACGGTATAAGAGCATAATACATTCATGTGTTGCATCTGACCCAAAAGTGTGTCATTTTTTTGAATACCTACAACCTTAGTCTCAAAAAATATTTCCTTACAACACACTAAATTGAAGTTAATTTATAGCAACACTCGCCGACAAGATTTTTCTAATACAGGCCAGCTCATTATTTTCACAATGGAAATACCCTCCCAATAATAAAAAAAATATTCGGAAAGCCCTAATACGTACCATTTTTTAATAGCCTAATTAGAACCTTTTATATTGGCAGGTAAACAATTTTATTGTGGGTCGGCTAAAATGGGTCCATTTTACAACGGAAAAATTACCTAGACTGGCTTGTTTACAACATTAGACATAAAATAAACGTTAAACATCACTCTTCTGTTGAGTGGTTCTCTGTGTATCGATAAGCAAGTATACGTGAAGACGAGAATGTCGAGTCAAACGCGTCCAAGTTGCAAAATTTCTCCTGACAAATTTTATTATATTTGTGGAAAATTTCTGGTGAAATTAAAAGCCAGACCATTATCCGAAAATGTAAAAAAAACCTACTTTAAATATTTTGGCGTGTTAATTGGGGATCAAGATAAGCGGTGGGCTCCCCATGTGTGCCATGTTAGGTGCAGTGGATGAAGGGAAAGAGAAAAAGTATGGCTTTTGCAGTTCCAGTGGTATGGCGAGAACCCACCAATCGTTCTGAAGATTGTTATTTTTGCCTGACAAACACTGAAGGTTATTCCAAAAAGGGAAAGCACAATATAGAATATCCAAATTTGCAATCTGCCATACGACCTGTTCCTTATAATGCAAATTTGCCAGTGCCGATTGCGCCTTTAAATTGGCAAGCTATTGATTTGGGAGATAATGGAGATAACGCATCATCAGGCAGCTCAGAAGAACAGTGCACCGATTCCACTTTTACCACAGGTCTCAGTTCCGGCGAGCCACATTTAATTGTTCAAAGGGGTTATCCAAGCAACAGTCAGAACTTCTGGGTTCCTGTCTTAAGGAATGGAACCTATTGGCCAAAGAAACAAAAATTACGAATTTCAGAAAAAGAAATGCTATGTTTTCTGAATTCTACGGTATGGAAAATTCGTTGTGCTTTTACTGATATAGACAGTTTAATGCAGGAACTTGATATTGAACATTCTCCCCGTGAGTGGCGCTTATTCATAGACTCATCTAAATATAGCTTAAAAGCTGTGTTATTGCATAATGGAAATTTAAAACCCTCTATACCAGTTGCCCATTCATTTGCAATGAAAGAAAATTTTGAAAATATGCACACGATTTTGGATAAAATAAACTACAATAGCGATTTTAGTGGGACTTCAGGGGGATTTACAAAATATTGCTGTTTGTACCTAAGACAAGTCTTTCCCCAGTTAAGGGATGCCAAATTAAAAGGCATTTTTATTGGGCCACAAATCAGAAAATTGCTGGACGATGTCAATTTTACGGAAAAGCTTAACAGGCAGGAACTCAGAGCGTGGAATTCATTTGTTAATGTAGTAAGAGGATTTTTAGGCAACAATATGGATGAAAATTATGAACAAGTAGTTAATGAACTCTTAGATGCCTAGAAAGCGCTTGGTGCCAGAATGCCATTAAAAATTTACTTCCTCAGTTCCCATCTGCCATTTTTTCCTAAAAATTTGGGAGCTGTTAATGACGAGCAGGGTGAAAGGTTTCACCAAGATATCAGAACAATGGAAATTCGGTACCAAGGACGATGGGATCCAGCCATGATGGGTGACTACTGTTGGTTTTTGAAGAGAGAAGATATGACACCCCATAAAACAGAAAAAATAAAGTTTAATTAGCGTTTTAAGTTAATATTTTTCTCGTTTGCTTTTCTCTTAGATGTATGGTATGTTTAATAGGCGAAAACTGTAAACATAGTCAATAAACAGGGTTAAGAATTTTGTCATTTTCGTATTTGGATAGGTCCATTCTATTCGATTATGCTATTCTGACTTGTGTTACAACAAAAAAACATTTTTTTGTCGGCCAGTGTAATCAATTGCCCTTTTTAAATTACTTCAATATAGCATCAAGGAAGCTCATCTAAGGATATTTAATTACTTAAATAATCAACAGAACTAATGAAATTTATTTGGTAGCAGAAAGCAAATCTGGAATGCAAATAACTTTATATTTTAAAAATTACCTGATTCTGATTGTCTTGCAAAAGTTTCGAAATCGTTAATTCACAGAAACATAATGGTGATATACTCATTAGTCGATACCAAGCAAAAAGTATGGATACCAACTCGGTATCGGTAACAAACATCGATTTTAATGTATACTCGATACTACATAAAAGCATAGAAGTTTTCACCATGCTCCAGTTCGGCTGACCGCTTCGAACCACAAGAATTCACGAAGTAAGTAGTGACGTCACCAGCTGAATGGTTCCATAACTGGTCTGTCAAATTGCTAACCATGTCGGGGAACTGGTCACGATCGCGGTTCCAGAAACAAACAAAATATAGCGGTTTGTTTACAAATTAGAAACAGCGAAATTATTTATTTTTATCATTACTTACTTATTACAGGTACAATAATGCTATTAAAAAATAAACTTTTACACATAAATTGTTTCTCCATATTTGTTACTATTTTTTTGCAAAATCAAAACACAATTAATCATTTACTTTAACTGTCATTTGAAACCGGTAACCACACGTTTTCACCATATTCTACACATGACGCAATCAAGACGCCATTATCTGACAGACCAGTGCTAAAAGTTTGAGACCAACGGTTAGTGAAACCGGAGCATGATGAAAACACTTTATCGCTACTTTGGAAGTATCGCTAGTATCATTGCGTCCCTAGTCATGTCGGTAAGTATTTCTTGTCAATTGGTTACTCTAGAGGCGGACAGACATAGTCCAAGGTATGATCAGTTTTCAGTTTTCCTTAGTTGATACTATTGGTTGTAAACTTTATATTGACGCTCAGGGATACGATACTAAATATAATGATTTATTTTGATTTGGTCAATTAAGAAATCATGCTCTTGGGATTAGACCGTGTCAAATTGAACACATCCAGTGTTCAGATCTCGTGGAGTAATGATCCCTGAAGATGCCTCGTGCAATCGAATGCGAAACGTCGGATAGTAATTCCAATTTGACACAGACTAATCCAAAGAACCATTATTTCTTAAATGATAATTTATTATTGCCTATACGATCGGATACGATGATTTTATGTTCTTGATACGATAATTTCGTCTTGAGTAAATGACAACACTAGTCACGACTTTCTTCTCCGTAGTTGAACGCTCCTAACACTTATACTAGCCTATTTCTAAAACACCTTCTTTTGTTTTTTTTATTATTTTTTTAGTTTCTTCCTATTTTATTTTTGTTCCAGTTAATTCAGTTTGCGTGATATTTTACAGTTCGTTTGGTTTTTATATATAGTACAACTCTTAACTCCCTAAACACGGGCTATAACTCAAGGTACGTTCCTAAGGAAATAATGTTATTATGTTTTAACTAGAATCCTAAGTAGCATCATGTTTTTATCAACAACGTCAAGCTAACATTTTATAAAAAGGCAGTGATAGTGATATTAACTGATATATATTAAATTAAATTAAATTGGAGATATGCTTTCTCGTTTTTTCTCAGTTTGTATAACATTTTCCGACTTCATAGATCCTACATCTCTAAACAATATTTCACTTACTCTTGAAGTACTGCAAGATATGTTTGGCTTAATTTTATTGTATAAAAAATAACTTCCCGTAATCATAGTAGTAGCACTTTCTATTTTAATATCCCATAAAGAAGCGGGGATTAAAATTCGTCTTACAGCAACGTACTTTTGAATAATTTTGAAATGATATTCTATATTTGGAATCAGGGATAGTAACAATTATGACTTCATGACTTATTTTAACAATGTCTCCTTTCATTTCACGAAGTTCTTTAGCACGGCACGCTCTAGCAACTCACATTACCATTATGACCTTCATCAAGAAATACATAATGAGGCTTCAAGCATGAACTTAGTTACATCTTACATTCAAATATTATGTAAGAATCAACTGGTAAAATTTTGGTACGAACCCAAAATATATATAAAATATTTTGAAATTCAGCCTGAAAAACTACTTAATGAACTGATTTCTACTTGTGCGCCATAACTAATTGTAGTACAGCAAAACTGTAGTACTAATTCAACATATCCCTAGATTCCAAAAACTATATTTTGTATCTACTCATCAGATTGGCTTCAAATTTTGGATAAAAATTAAGGCTCATAGGGGGATGACCTGGTATTAGTATTAGTTTGATAAAAATCCAATATACCGGAACAAGATGGCGGACTAGTGAAACGTTAAAAAATTATTACTAAAAAAATTAATTATCCAATTTAACTCAATTTCTGCAAAAAAAAGTGTTACATAAGAATAAACTGGTAGCATTTTGGTATGAATATAAGATAGCAAAACAAAATGGCAGCCTAATAAAATATTCAAAAAATCAGTCTGAAAAAAAACTACTTATTAGATTAATTTCAAATTGTGTGCAAGCATTAAGTGTGATATAAAGATAAGCTGGCAGAGTTGTGTTACGAATTCAAGATAGCGTAACAAAATGGCGGCCAAATAACATGTTCAAGAAATTAACGTAAAAAAATCTTATTCAATTAACTGTAAATTTTGGAGAAAAATTAAATATGATATAAGGATAAACTGGTGCGAATTCGACATAAGTTCCGGTTAAAGGAAATTTAGCGATTTTTTTGAGGTCTATAACTCTCATTTTTTACTCAAAAATGTTCGAAGTTATCGGATACTTGTAACTATCTACATTTTCCTTTATAACTTAAAAAAAAACCTAAGACCCGACTGCCGTAATAAGGAATGTAAAATACAGTTCTTTCCTTTGCGACTCACTCAGGTATTATTAAAAATTATATATTTTTTGAATTATTAATATGTATTTCGCACACCCTGTATAGCTCATATCGACCATGTCCTGTTCGTTGCACCAAATGTTTTAAATACTTTTTTACACATCATGCATCCTCAAAATCATATATCAATAAGGAATTCAAGAATTGAATCACTCCGAATAATTTAGTGTCAAGGGCGTTGCTTTCAACCCTTAAAAAGTTAACCCCCACTCCCTTTTTTTGCAATCTCCAGTTTGTTACATTGTACCTGAATCCACAACGAATTAAACCCATATTACTAATACATTCAAAAGGTGTCATTTAAACCTGTGATATTTCGTCTTGTTGCCACACCATTACAGTGGCGGTTTGTGGGTAAAAAAATAGTGGAAAAGTTGGACAGACAAGGTCTAAAATGGGCACCGCATGCACAATATTTTTTGCAAATATCCACTGCTACACAGCCACTTAAATTCAGAAAACCAAGAATTTTTGAAATAAATATTGTAGGATTTACCAGAATTTTTAATGTCTTTTTGCACTAATTGTCAACACACTTGTTTGTCGACCCGTAATTAAAAGGTCCTTTTTGTCATCTTCTTTCCAACGGGAAAATGGAGTTTCTGACAAACTACAAACAATGTCACTAACGGCCCAAACGAATTCATTTTCAACCACACACGCGCGCCACTCCTCCAAACCATAAAATAAAAGGCCGCCGATAAAATACTGAATAAAGCGCGATCGCCGCGATCTACTTTACGTATAATACGAACGGAAGCGTTGAATTGCGGCTCTTCCCTAGAGGCGCGGACCGCGGTCTTTCTACATACGATACTCTCGTTGCCATAGCAACGCATTATTTTCAGGCATTGTTTTCGTTTCTCGCTCAACTTCCGTTGGTGGATCGACACAAACAAGTTTGCTGCCGGTGCGGTGGGCGCACATACGGGTTTGCTGAATACGCGCAAGAATATCAGTTCGTTTTGTATTTGCCTCTAGGTTTCTGACGAGCGGCCAGCGGCAGTACTACGAATGCTCTAAATTTAACATTGCAATTATTGATAATTTTTAATGAAATGAATTAGATTTAATATTGAAAATTAGTATATTGTATAGGTTTTTAAAGTGTGTTAAAAAATAATTTGCCAGGTTTTTTTTGGGGAAGAGGCAGTGGCGTAACTACACCCCCGCTAGCCCCAGCAACGCGGGGGGGGGCGGCTGAAGCAAGGGGCCCGGCCGGCCCGGTGTTAAACTATAATTTTTACCTGCAAAAAACCAATATGCGAAAAGCAGTAAATCGTTTAAAAAAACACTGTCAATGAATATCACCATAAAAGCCAGTATTTTTTAAATCGCGAAGTACTCATTTACCTACCTGCTGTGTAGGTCACTCTACGAGTCTCCAGAATACTGAAGTAAGTCAAGACTAACCGAATAAAGATTTAGAAATACTTTCTATCAATATACAAGCAAACCAAGAAAGTAGCACAGCAGTTAGAGACAGTAAAGGTAGTGAAATTAATCAAATATCCGATAATATTACAGATAGCAGTGTGTCAGGTTCGAATGCAGATGAAAACCATTCAATTAGTCTTTTTAACGTTAACATTGTTAACAATGAGTATCCTACCGATTTCGCGCATTTCTTAGATGTTGAGATAATACGCTGCAATAATTTAAGAAAACTAATTGTTCGTTATGGGCTAGCAAGAACTAAGGGATCTTTTCCGAAGGATTCTAAACAAAGGTGCTTTTCGGAAAGTTATTATTACACCAACGATAATAGTTGGCTATGTTATTCAAAAATAAAAGATGTTGTTTATTGCCCACCTTGTTGGTTGTTTGGCACGCATAGATTGGGTTCGGGATGGATAGTCGGAATTGGTGACTGGAAGGGCTTATCAGCAAAAATTAAAGAACATTTTTTGGCTCTGTCACATCTAACGAACTGTTTTATTGATGATACTTGGAAAGAAGATAATACGATTGACAGGGATAATATGGAAGTATTAAGTCGTGAAGCAGACTTTTGGCGGTTACTTCTGGATAGATTATTTCGTATAACTTTATTATTAGCTAGAGGTATGTTAGCATTTCGCGGACACACAGAAGATGTTAATCATAGCTACAATGAAAATTTTCTTTCCATAGTTCACTTACTTTCTAGATATGATATAGTTTTAAAGCAAGAACTTGATAAGCCAAAAGGAACCATAAATATCTGTCACCAAAAATACAAAATTTCAATGTTAGGCGCAAATTTAAAAAGTACTATTTTAGAAAAAGTAAAAATGTCTCCTTTTTATTCCATTCTAACAGATACTATACAGGATCAAAGTTTACTGAATATATTATATTCGGTAAACTTTGACAGGATATAACTAAAATAGACTAACTCAGTATGGTAATTCGATATGTTGAATTAAATAAGGGTGAAAATAGTTCAATAAAGTCTATTCTAATTCAAGAAAGTTTTTTTGAGGTTTATTAAAGTTATGTCACAGTCTTCCGCCGGAATCACGTCTATTATTTTAAATACAATAAATGATTCAGGACTAGATATACATAAATGTAGAGGCCAGGGATACGATGGGGCGAATGTAATGAGTGGTGTATACTCCGGTGTACAAAAGAGCATTAATGATTTAGAACCAACTGCTATTTATATGCGTGATGATGGCGTGAAAGAGCTTGAAACGTTTTTTGTAAATTTAGAACGTGTATATTTATTTTTTGGATCTAGCATAGTTCGATGGGATCTTCTTTCTACATTTACTCAAAATTCCTCAATAAAACTAAAACGGTTAAATCCTACCAGGTGGGCCGATAGATTACAATCTTTGACTGCCATAAGATTTCGTTACACAGATATAGTTAAAGCTCTCAGTGAAATTATATTAACATCTAAAAAAAAGAAGAGCGGTGTGAAGCAAAAACCATATTAAATAATATTAAAAGTTTTGAGTTTGTTTTTCTGTATGTATTTCTCGACACAATATTACAAGAGATAAATATTTTATCAAAAATTAATGCAAAATTCGGGTGCAAGTTTAAATGAAGTAGTTGCCCTTTTAAAGAAAACAATGGATTATTTCTCTGAAACTACAGATAAATATTTAGAACTTAAAGAGGAAGCCGTCAAAACTTCTCAAAAATGGGGTATAGTCCTGCAATTTACTGTCAAGAGAGCACCAAAAGCAAAAACGCACTTTGATGAAATTGGTTCTGATTTTAAATTTTTAGATTCGAAACACAGGTTTAAAGTTAATATATTTTATGTAACATTAGATATTATAAGCGCTGAAACAAACCGCCGTTTTAAATCATTTTGCCATGTAAATGAAAGGTTTAATTTTCTGAATCCTTCTTCTTTTTTTTATTAACTCCACAAAAAAAATTATTAAAAAAGGGAAGGAGTTACAAACATTTTATAAAAAAGACTTCACTGAATCAGAATCCCTGGGCCTCGAACTAGTTGCTATAAGAAATAATAGATTAATATATAAGGATATTCAGGATCAAAATATTATAAGCATAAGCGAGTTATTAAAATATTTGTTAATAGACAATTCCACGTGTGCATCTAATTTTCCTAACGCAAAAGCGTTAATATTATATCTAACTTTACCCGTAAGCGTAGCCACTAACGAAAGATCTTTCTCAAAATTAAAAATTATTAAAACCTATCTAAGAAATAAAACTTCCCAGGAGAGATTAGACTGTTTGTCTATCTCAGAGGTTGAAAATGATTTGGCAAATGATCTTTATGTAAATAAAGCCATTACCGATTTTGCAGAAAAGAAAGCGCGAAAAAAAAGACTTTTAATTATTATTTGTTTATTTATTGTTATATATGGTACATGGTCGTGTTTCACGGTTTTTGTGCCAAGCCGATAGAGATAACAGAAGGCATTAAGATAAGCAAATATGCGTAATAAATACCTGTCCGAAAATTAGCCAACTGCAAATTTTTGGTCAGGAGTTTACTGCGCTTTGTTTATTTTGATGCCCTCTAGAAAGCCTATCAGTTTGGCACAACAGTAACTGTAAAACACGCTGTATAATATTATTATGTGTTATGTTTTATTTTAATTTTATTTTTTGTATTTTAGTTATATATAGATGTATACCTACCGAATTGAAAGTTTTTTGTGTTGTTGGTTTAAATTATATTTGACCATATTGTAGGCCGACCATACGTATACTTCGCTGTGTTGTACAGCGTTTTTTCCTTTGTACACCATTTTTGTAATAATAAACAGCTTTCAATCAAATATTGTTTAAACAGGAAATCATCACATATAAATTAAAAAATGTAAACTTTTAATGAAGTAATTTTTTTTAAATGGAGAATGCGCCGGGAAATTTTTTGGTTGCAGCGCTTATTTGATCAACCTATTGGCATTGGGGGGGCCTTTTGTCGATAACTGCGGGGGCGCCCAAAATTTGTAGTTACGCCACTGGGAAGAGGCTCTTCCCTTACTTCCTCCGAATAGCCGCCACTGCACCATTATAGACCGTTCTATCAAAGGAATATCTTCCAATAAATCGGGGAGAATAAATTTGTAAAAACTCTAAATATAGTTGACCTGTGAGAGTATGTAGTAATATCATAACTTGCGTACGGACAACAAACGCAATGAGATATTCAGAATCGGTAGGACGCAAGCTTTTTTGGACTAAACGAGTTTTGAAAATAATAAGCACAATACCCATTACTGGTCAAATAAAAATTCTCCTTAGGTACAGGAAACACATTTCCACAAAATATGCAATATAAATGTTACTTAATTGGTCCACATTTTTATAATCATACTCTAACTGCAAGTCAAGAATATTTCGAGTTTATCGGAAGAACGAGTTATGATGTTGAGACAACAAGGTGGTGCACCACTCCATAATTCACAACTTGTGACGAAATATTTAAACAATAGAAAATCTTTCCCCATGGATGAATTAATAATAGGGGTGGCCCATTATTTGGCCAGTCCATTCGGGGGGGGGGGGTACAAAGTACAAAGAGAAAAACGAACTGGCTAAAAAAAAGTAAAGGTCCTTGATTTTATATTACGGTACAGATGCTGGTTCCGCTTGTTCGTAAATGTATCTCATAATTTGCCTCGAACACAATTTACCCAACTCAGCTACAATTTAGCCAACTGCTTCAAGCCATACCCCCCTCTCTTAGTGACGCCTTTGTTAGATTGCCTTCTACGTGGACTTAACTTAAGTAAGGTTTTGTTCCTATCTAGTTTCTGAAATTTGTAATGCACTATAAAAATATTTCATTACCCGCTATGCAATATATTTTATCCATTATACAAGAGCAAAATATTAAAACCGATATAGTAAGGTGTTCACAACTTAGTGAAGATTGAAGTACATTGAAAAGAATATTGGAGGGTGCAATTTGTAAAAAAGGGGTGAAGGTTAACTTTTTAAGGGTTGAAAGCAACAAGACGAATTTAAGAGTAAAAGTTAAAACAGTTCTTGAAGTCCTTTAATAAATGTTTTAGCTCACAATTTTGGGACAACCTGTATATATTTAGAATCGTTTTAGTGGGCTGTTTAACTTTCTGTATCTATCACGACGAATTATAAAAATATTAATTTTTTTTATTTGACAAAATGTCATAACACTGGCGGAATATAATACTAATTTTTAGATGAAAATCAGTCCAGGGGTGTAGCCTGTAGTTGGTAACAAACAATAGATATATATTAAGAAATCATGGTTCTTGGGATTAGACCGTGTCAAAATGGAATCACTTTCCGATGTTTCGCCTTCAATTGCACGAAGCATTTTCATGGATCTTTACTTCACGAGATCAGAACACTGAACGAGCTCGGAGAAACCTAGGCCGGCTATTTAACAAGAGTCTGGGGAACAGATTTCTGAGAGCTGCGAAATAGATCGATCATACTCTTGTAGTCAGAGTGCTAGTGGTAGATTTTGCTGATATGTTGTGTGCATGACCATGCACCATGCGAGGGAATTCAAAAAGTAGAATAAGTGGATTTATTAATACTTTTAACAAGCAGTATAATAAAAAAATAATACAAACGCAAAATGAATGAACATAATTAAATTTAAAAGTAGTAGAATAATGTATGTTTATTAATAATTTTAACAAGTACCATAATAATAAAATTTTAAAAATACGAAATGAAAGGACACAAATAAATTTAAAAGTAGTAGAACAATATGTTTTTATAAACAGTAATAACGGTTGAGGATTTGAAAGTGGTACAAGACGATATCGGAAAAATGGTTTTTTATAAAATTATGAAAAGTTAAGAGTGAGGCAGAGGCACAGATTCTAACTTCGATCATTAATAACTAGATACAGCATCATCCCCGAATTAGGGCAAAATGTGTGTCCGGAGGGGAATTTGCTGCGATATTTTTACTTACTGATCAAAACAGCGTTTTAAATAATCCATTGATTCGTATTACTCCAAAATACCACACACTAATAATCACTATATCAAAGAAGATCTCTAAAAACTTCACAGTGAAGTGAAACAATAGTAAAATGTAAATATAAATATAAACAGAAAGCCGTTATTTGGCAATCGACAGAAGAAAGGAACCTGTAAATATTACACTTTTACACTCTTTGATGGTATTGCAAAACCTCTTCAAGCAGCCATAATTAACGAATATTATCAAAATAATGGAATAAACGCGGTTGGTAGGCAGTGTAGACCCGATCTCCGGGTAAAGATATTATTGAAAACGTTTGGTGTAGGCTAAAATGCATATTTAAAACAATTAAAAATCAACCACAAATCAACCCATGTCTAACACGTGCAGAGAAAATGAAAAAGTTTCCACATAAATTTATTGTCTCTAGTATATCTGCCCGCTACCACAAATTGTTGAGAGTTCGGGGTGTACATATTAGCTTTTATTTTTCCTAACTTGTACATTTATAACCATTGTTTTATAAATTATTTTGATTTCTTTTACTGTTTCAATTTTTGCATGACAATATGTGTTTCTTTTTGATATTTCCTCTATGCATTTCCAGGTATACATCCTGTAAATATTTGCCCCATGGGCCCCTTCTATGAATAGCCTTTATAAATAATTAATTATAACTTTTTCTTCCAGACTCGGTTACAAATTTTAACGAATATTTTTTATACTACCTGTATAAACACTCTAAACATCTTAAACTACCAAAATATGGCTTTTTCTGTTCTTTAATTAAAAAAATATACTTTATTGAATTTAGCTCTGTCTACCTCAAGGTATAAACTAACTGATAACTAAAAAACTCGTACTCTTTATATCAAGGTAACGGCAACCAAACTTCATTAACGCCTATAGTAACTTAGAAAACACGACCATATTTATCAAAATAGAGAATATTTGTCGTACACATAGTAATAGTTACAATACAGAGTTCATGGACCTGAAAAAGAGAACTTTACTCTAAAAAAGAGTAAAAAAGTACATACTTGTCACCTTAGCTAGACTGTAATTTCCTCTACGGAGCTGGTTTTTTTTGCTTAACTTCCTTAACTTTTAGAAATAATAAAATAGGTTATTAGAAAATTAAATTATATTTTGAGCCACCCCTTAATACGTAACAAAAGGATTCGTTCTATAATTTTTACATTTTTATGCATTCCCAACGATTTTTTAAATATCTTTAAATCAAGATGATCGTCCATAGTTTAGGTTTTATGGTCTTAATGGTCAATCATTTTCCCCAAAACTAGTTTCTAAAAGCAAATCTAATTTAATAATAATAATAGTAATATTCTGAAAACAGATTTAAAACACTAAAATATAAGTATTCTCTGTACTCTACACGGTCGAACAACACAAGAGCGTTGTAGATGCCAATCGTGTAAACTCGAAGCTCCTATAAATCTGTTCCTCAGACTCGTCTGCTATTTATTGTCGACCTTTGTTCACCGAACCGGGACCCGGTATAACGACCGGTTTTTTAAATGTATACATATATACAAACATACATACATAGATACATATATGACTGTTAAACACATTAACCTTCCTTGCTTGCGCAGTCCAGTAGAAAGGGTGGGCTATAGAATATATACACCACTTGATGGAGACTTCAATAAAGCAGTATGTAAGCTTAGAAAGTATATGCTTATATAAACATTTTTAACACTAGTTAAAAACAAAGTTTAGCACTATTTAATATAATAAAGATAAGCTAAGTTGTTCAACGAAAAAATAATGTGCGTAACACGCCCATTTATCTGGCCTCGCAAACTTCCAGGACTGGCCTACGGTCTAGCTTGTCCAAATAAATCCTTTTAAATCCAAATTTCCTTAGCGTTTTACGTGAGTAACTATATTGAATATTCATAAAACAAAATTGTACTAATAAATGTTTTTAAGGACATAAATCACTACAAAATATAAACGCCTATTTATCAACTGAATTTATATGTCAGAACCGATATTTCTCCATTGCAAGAATAGCATTGTTACATAAACCTGTGAACCTTAATTAATTAGTAGTAAAAACATGTGAAGGATAAGAAGAAACTCCGAATATTTAAGAGGTCAGAATGTAATTTAATGACGAAAATCTGAATTATATAACAATGCGAGCTGAAATTTTTACCCTGCATCCTTCAAAGCATCTAATAACATAACTGATACAACAAATATCGGCCTCGTATATTTATTATGTTATTACATAACTATTTCGTAAAACCTTCAAGGAGTCTTTGAATATACTTCTGAATGCAAATAATAAGCTACATTTTTTCTACATGTAAATGTTTACTTTAAATATAACATGATGAATATTTAGATATCTTCATGTAAAAATATAGAGAGATATAAAAGAGGGACTTTTTTTTATAAAAAAGGTAAGCAAAATTAATATTCCTGTGATTGCCAAAAAGAAATTTAAAGGTAAAACAAACAAATGATAAACTCCTTATTACATATAAAATTAAACTGTGAAATCTAGTTTAGTTTTTTTCTATACAAAACAGTTTCTAACTACCCTACCCAAATTATGTAAGCTAGTAATTAAAGACCACAAATACTCTTTACATTGTAGTACCAGCTTTGATATAGAAACATATTTCATTTTGAAAGAACTGATTCCATAAGCATTTCAATGAGTGAGTTTTGTCTAATGACTATAAGCTTGTTCCTAATTTTAAAAAGAATAATGGAAAAAATATATTTTAAAAATTTTGTGAAACTTTTGAATCAAACACTACTTGCTAGTCAAGCAAATAGGTTGCACCACGTGGTAAAATCCTAGAGATTAATCTGAATTCATATCCTCATTTCTGAAGATCCTCTTAGAGCTAACGTTAGATCTCATTTGATATTGAAAAAATCAAAGATTCTTCCTTATTAGGTCTTTGAAAAAGATATATAAATATGTTTGGTTAAGAAGAATTAGTTTAAAATTTATCAAAAAATGAGAAAAGTGATTTTTTTAGTTCATAATTGTTATATATCAAATTTTAGGGGCACTAAAATCTGAACCGTTTGAATTATGGCAAAACGACTTTCACATTCCTATAGTTTTTTATGATGTCTTTCTCCTTTCCAACTTGACATAAAAGCTTTGCCGAATTTTTTGGAAATAAAAAAATTAAGAATCATAATAAAGAGCATAAGAAACTAATATAGAAATTTGTAACCCGCTTTGCGCTAAATGAATTTTATTGTAATATTTCATTTTATTTCATTACTGTTAACCTGTGTTTATTTTTCTGCTTTTGGTATATAATATATAAAATGATTGTATGTGACAGTTGCATTTCTTGTAGAATATACCAAATAATAGGTAAGAGTGAGTTATATATGTTTTTTGGTTTAACACCAGGCAGGGATGTTGGAAGTTTTAGGGGCTGGAGAAGCGAAATTAAATTCTCCCCCCCCCCAAGAAGAAGAAGGACGTAACATTTGGAACAAGCAAAAATAATGTATTCCACATATCCTTTAAAAACTTCTATTATAAAATAAATACTATAAAATTATGGGGCTTTTTATTGTTAACAAACAATACATAACCAAGAAAAACCGAATAATATAAATGAATTCTGAACTTTTTCTATATTTTTTTCTTGTGTTTAATATATTTTGATGAAAAAAAAAAGATTCTTTGATGACCACTAATAAGCTTAACAAATTTTATGTTTTTGTTTCTAATAGAATGTCTCAAACTGCAATAGTCTGTATTTTTTTTGTAAACCGTCAATTTGAATATTTAATGGCATTAAAAACAATTTATTAAATAAGTAATTCTAATTAATTACTTAATTTAAAAAAGTCTATATTTTGACCAAATTTTATTTTCTTTAATTTAAATATTTATTTTTATAATTAAATGTGGAGAAGAAACTTACTTAAAAGAAAAATCAAATAATTACAAACGTTTATTAAACAAAGAAAATAATTATAATTGGTATTTTATTTTTACATCAAACAAATTTTATTTACTATTTAATCCACTAATAATAATATTTTTTACAAAAAAAATAAAAATTATTGTAAATAAAAATAAAATATTAATTATATTTCTTTTTATTAGAAATTAGCTTTTGTAATTACGAATATAAATAATGAAAACCAAAAATCAAATTTTATCAAACTTTTTCTAAGTTAAGAACTTAGTTAAGTTTTTATTTAATAAATAATTTTAGTGCCATTCTATGGAAAATAAAAAAAAACATTCAATTTGACCGGTTTGCATAAAAACTACATGAACATGTTTCGGACAAGAATAGTAGTGTCCTTGTTATGACGCTGAATACAATATATATATATATATATATATATATATATATATATATATATATATATATATATATATATATATACGTTATTGCTCCTGACGAAAGTCGGGAGTCAACAGTGTAATTCAAAGCCGTTCGTGGTATTAGCCAGAGAAGTAGTTGTTTCTGTGGTGCAATTTTTTTGCCTTTGTTCTACACGGGGCTCGCTAATGTATTGGTGGCCTGATGAAAAGAGCGAAATCGCGATCGTAGTGTCTTTGTTGTCACTAGATGAATATTTTTATTTTTAAAATATTATTTTTAATGATTTTTTGTGGATTAAATCATGAGAGGGACAGGCAATTCCTTTGGTCCTTGCTTGCTACGCATTTGAGATACATTGAGTTTAAAATTAGAAACCATAAAAATATTTTAACAAATAATTTTCACGAAACTTAAAGCATTTCATCCTATAACATTCATGACATAGAAATTTTAATTTTTCCAGAAAAGATAATATGGTTTTGTATCCCTATGTTATAATTACAATATCTTTATTAATAAATATTTTTCATTTCGATGTCTAAGGCTATAATATTTTGGTATTTATTGCTTTCATTTTTTCCTTGTATTTTAAGATTAGTTGCGGATCGCGAACAAGAATTATTTCGAGGCTTGCTGTTTTAATATACAAACATATTGTTTTAGCCTCTTTCAAATACCATTGTTTATATACGATATTATTTACACCTATATATATTTATAATTTAAATGATTCTTCATAGTAAAATTATTAAACAAATTAAACAACGGTATAATAATAATTAAAGAGCTAAAAAATCGAATCGTGAGCCGAATAAGAAAATTTGATAATACATTGACAATGGTCAACTGGTCGGTATTTTTGTTCATTGTTTACCATCAACAACAAATTGACAAACAGGTGCAGACAAAATGTAACAAAATACAAATAATTACATTAACCCTTTTCAATTTTTAAGCTGTCACAAACACAGAGTATTCACTAGTCTTATTTATTTTTCGTTATCAGCTCTCCACACTCCAGTCCCAGACATCGGATACTTCAAAGTTTCTCCGTTCATCCCTCATCTTTCCAAAGGCAGCCCAAGTGACAGAACACATTATGGAAATCCAAGAGAGCGAACAGGGGCGGCTCGTGGTCAACTTTTCAGGGGGGTCAATACATATAAACCACAAAGAGTCGATTTTTTGGTTGTGTGATGTATCTTGACTTTTACAAGGTTCTATTTAACTTGCTTTCTTCGTATATCTGTCTTTCCGTTTGAAAATTTGTAATCTATTTTTCAAGCATTGCTGGCAACCGACTGAGCTAAATTTTGGCATACCTATGTAACTTCGGTGACAATGCAATAATATGGTATCATGCAATAGTATGGTACCATGATTATAAGCCATAATCCATATTTCAAGCAGTTGCTGGCAAACCGTCTAATGCCTATCTAATAACATGGACTGGCAATTTAGCGTTTCAGACTTACATCGAATGAGTTGCAAAGATAATTTCCTACACTTTGATAAAGCTTCTGAGACCGAGCAGGAGTAGGGGACGACGCCATCCCCAACATTCTGAGAATATATCAAAGGCGGGTCAAGCTAACACGTGAAAAATGAGAGAGACCGGCCCGCAAAACCAACTTATAGATAAAGATATGAGGTATGTACGATTCGTTATTTTCCGATGTTCATTTGTTTATTCTGGTAACGAATCCTGGTGGCTCAGAGGACAATCCCTACAACTTTTGTATTTTCCATTTTTTGATATAACTTATAATAAAGCCTGTAGGTGGATGATAAAATATAGCAGGACACCATGTACATACAACTTACACACACTCATCCCACCTTTGTTGAACTAAAATACTTTTCAAATTTAGGCCTAGTGTTGTGCGGCGACATAAGACAGTTCGACCTATCAAGCATTTGTCCGATATGCCCATTGGTCAGTCCGAGCCTGCAGATTGACCACGTTATAGAGACATAAAACGTGACGCGTATATATTCGTAACTTTTTGACTGTTTTTGATGGCTCTACACTGGCATATGTAGCCACTTTAAGGTAAAATGATAAATATATATACATATATATATATATATATATATATATATATATATATATATATATATATATATATATATATATATATATATATATATATATAATATTAACGTTTTTTCCGAGATTGACGAGTAACAACCCCCCGGCAGCCAATTTTACCTACAGTTAAAGTAAAGTAATGACCTTTTTTTTGGCTCATATTATTTCCGCTGCTCAATTAGATAGAAAAGAAAAACTGAGGACTTTTTTTTTGGTTGTTGAAAATTTTCATCACCTCAAAACCTCTACCCATGAGCAATGTCTATATACGACACTGTGGCTCTAGATAGTAGGCTTTAAAATAAAACCGAGTTCATGATGCCGTTTTCCAAGATGACACTGACGACATCAGCACAACGGTCTTTTTCAGTAAATTTATACAATTTTGGTCAGAAGATTAGGAAGAACGTGAACGCCGTAGCTTCTCCCACTTTGTTTCCAATGGACTGCAATAATCAGGAATCGATATTTCAGTACCTTGCTGCTGCGAAGGATGAAGTCGAGACGAATGTCTAATATATACCGGGTGTAATCGAGATTGCTTTCCAGCTGCCATTTTGTTGTTTTTTAGCTGATCAAAACGAAATTTGGTAGGTATCTTGGGTTATTAGGATGACTTTTTTTGATGTACTTGACAGATTTGTGCGACTTCCGGTTTGGCCGGAAGTGAGTCCAAGTTCCTTTTTTTAAATGAAACACTCTTTGTATTTTATACATTTTCGAAATCCATACGTTTTTTTACATAGTATCTTACTAAAAAAAACACTTAATCTGCCATATTTAAATATTGACAGCAATTTTTGCTTTTCAATCTAGTTTGCCGTGAAGTACCTTAAATTACTCTGACATGCTTAAATAAGCTATAAAAAATAAGATCGAAATTTTTATCGTTAATTTGTGTTACAGGGTGGCTCAAAGTTAACACAATCACTTTTTTCAAAATTACTCGAAATTTTCAAATAAGAGTACATCATATTCATACTACAGCTAAAAGCACCTCTTTAATACGAATCTAACGAATACTATAAACACATTAACTCAAATTAGTAGCGAAAATAAAAACTTTTAATTAAAAAAAAATACATAAATAACTAGAACCTAACACGAAACAAAATTCAAAACATTTTTGTAAGATCTAGATACCAATCAGATTCTCTAAATGTTCTTCGTTGACATCATGGGATTTTCGCACGCGAACATAGTTTTCGTCTACAATATTTTGAAGTTGTTCAACAGTTAAACTAACAAATCCTTCTTGAATACCGTTTTGTAATATTTCTAAAGTTTTAGGGGGTGTGTTAAACTAAAATTTCTCATTGAACCCCACAAAAAAAAAGTGGTGTCAGGTCCAGGGAACGGGGAGGCCACCGAACTGGTCCATATTTGCGATGAAACGTTGACCAAACCTTTGCTGCAAATAATTGATCACTATTTGTGCATTGTGGGGTGGAGCACCGTCCTTCTGAAAATAAATGTTTTTCACTTTCGCTAAAGAAAAAAAACATCGTCGAGGGAGTTCTCTAAAATTTCAAGATATCACTCGCCTGTCAAATGTTCTTAAAAAAAGATCGGTCCAAAAATACGCGTGCCCAATATCCCAGACCAAACCTCTCCTGGAAATTTCCTTCTTTCACATGGTGTCGATTTTCTGTTGATCAGTATCTGGTGTTTTGCCTATTGAGCATGCCATTGTTGTTAAACGGGGACTCATCTGAATCCAATAATATTAAAAGTGGCAAATTATTATTCCGATTATTATTATATGTACGATATACTTGTTCGGCTTCTGCAGCATTTTTACCACATTGCATCTAAATTATCAACATATCTATCTAATCACTTCTTGTCTACATAACTTTTATGTGCTTAAGATTTAAAAATAAAATTTCAAGAAGAAACGAATAACCAAACTTTACTTGGTAGTATTACTTCTAACGATCTTCAATTTCATTTGTTTTGGTTTAGACTTTAATGAGAAACTTGATGTCTTGAAAGTTTTGAAAATAATATCGTAACCCAACTGTTACTATTATAACAATTTTGAAACTGACAGAATGGCTGACTGTGATGTTTTAATAATTCACACGTTCATGGCAATCTTGATGATTTAAGATTTTAAAAATGATAATATCTATGCCATGAGGCCAACGGAGGATATTTCGATTTGTGTTAGGTACTTGATATGTATGTATTTATTTTGCAATTAAAAATTTTTAATTCCATTAGTTGACCACTATTTGACCTAATGTGTTTATGCCCCTTAGATTTATATTGAAGAGGTGCATTTAGCTGTAATATGAAAATGGTATACTTCCATTTGAAAATTTAGAGAAATTTCGGAAAAAGTGTTTCTGTCAATTTTGACATTTGTAACACAAATTAACGATAAAAAAAATCAATTTTGTTTTTGTTTGTTGATTTAAGTATGTCAGAGAAGTTTAAGGCACTTCACGGCACACTAAATTGAAAAGTAAAAATAGCTGTCAAAATTTCAAAATGGTTGGTCTAGTTGTTTTTTTAATACAGTACTACGCAGAAAAACGTCTAGATTCCGAAAATGTAAACATATACAGGGTGTTCCGTTTATAAAAAGGAAACTGGAATCACCCGTCACCTGTCAAACCCGAAGTCGCACAAATCTGTCAAGTACATGAAAAATTGTCATTATAATAACCCAAGATACCTACCGAATTTCGTTCCGATCGGCTAAAAAATGACAAAATGGCAGCCGGAAAGCAATCTCGAATATACTCGGTATAACTCGTTTTTTTTTCTTTAACCATACATAAATATTTTGTCAAATATTTTCTTGGGTATAGGCAAAGTTTACATAATTATTCTGTAAACTTTAGTATAGGTTTACTCATTGAAAAATAAATCTATAATTTACATGGACGTGTCGCTCATTATACTGAGCTTTCTCAAGATGGAATTTTGTTTTCTAAAATAAAAATATATATAGTATATAAAAAACATTCATTCAAAATATTTTACATTAAAAACAAACAATGACCGTAAATGAAAAATACATTTAAAGCAAATTAGTAAAAACGAGATATTTTTTCTTTCGTTTTTTTATTTACTTGAATTTTATTATTGGCACACATAATTTGAATTTATGCTATTATTATTATTATTATTTTTCAGTGAGTAAACCTATACTCAAGAAAATATTTGATAATATATATCATTCATATATATATGACGGATAGAACACGTCCAAAAATTGATCTTAACAGTGTCTGAAATTTTTAACAGAAGTATTTTTTAACCGTACGCCTAAATCTTCTCACTAACCAAATCACCTTAAAAACAATATTATTATTATTATGAAAACAGCTAACGACATAATAAATCTTTTAACAAATGTGGGTAAATTATGTAACTATACTGTTTTTATTTCGATTCAAAAATAGAATTAAGAACACAACTAAGGTATATATTTCGATTTGACCATGAACTATAAAATTAGTTATGTAAGAGAGCGGAGTTACGACAGTCTGTTCAGTGCACTTACATTAAATTCGCTGTTACCTAAGCAAAAACGTAATTCTGTAATTCATCGACCCGGTCCGTACAATATTGCGAATAATATGGATTTCGTAACTCACCGATAGCTAGCCTGCTAATAAAATATAAAAAAATAAATTAGAATAGTTGGGCATGTAGGTGGCCAATTAATGATTGATCTTTAACCATGCATAATTATTATCAGTGCGATATATTGGGACTATAATTATTAACTTAAATGTTTCAAATATTTAAAACTTATTATATCTATATCATATTTATAAAATGCCATATTGATGGTATAATTCTCAAATCAATTCTTCACAGGAAGGGGGCTTCCGGAGACAAGTCAGAGGTTGGGACGTCAGATCAAGAAAATAGCCAACTGGTTACTAAAGAAAACATTAAACTTCCCACACTTTATGAAGAAAAACATTCCATCTTTTTATATCCTTAATTTTCTGATTCAAGCTGAGCAAATGAATCACTTGTTTTTGTCAGCTGACTTTAATTTTATCAAATTGGGAGGGTTTTAAACGGTACCAAAATTTTTGTTAAAATACACTTGTTTGCATAATTAAGGCAACTTTTCTTAAATCGATTTTCCTAAGTCCAAAAGTTGGTCTACAAGAATTATCTATAATCTTTGTAAATATCATAGTTTTTCTTAGAAATATGATCCTATAAATTGGGGAGCATATCAACTCCAGTTGTATATATTTTAGAAATACCTTACAAGTAAAAAGTACAAGATTAAGTAAAACCCAGAAACATCTAACTAATAGTATTATTGATTGATGTAGGGTTTTTACAACAGTGTCTTTTATAAGACTGGCGGAAAGGCGTACCTAAAACATTAAGAGATACAAAATCATATGAATGCAATGCATTTTTTCGGACAAATTAGATTATTTTCTAGAAGAAATGAGAAAAAAAACAAAAGTGTGCTGTTAGGAACTTACTAACAAAGGCGGTGTTCCAAAAGCAAACTGTAGATTAGATTTTTTAATCAGCTTTAATCATCATGCAGTGCTTATATATTAACCACTTGTATAATCGATGACTAACAATACATTCCACCACATTTTAAACCAAGATTATATAGAGATTATTACATCCAATTCTGCTTTATAGTTGGCTTATTCTACAATTACCACGATGTTATGCGGTAAAAATAGATTTAATATGGTTCAGTTCTTTATTTAGAAGCAATATTTTATTGATGGTGAAATATTTGTATAATATTAAATTAGAGAGAACGTGGTTTTATCAAACGTTTACACCATGTACTCCCGAAAAGGCCTACTGAGCACAAGCCGTAAATTACCTAGATGACTCACCTTTCTGAAAATAAAGGACAGTATGGAGATTTTTAAATTGAACGTTAGAATTTGTTTCGTATAGTTTTTGTTTTTAACTAGTTTTTTTTTAAATTAACTATTAATCTCCTTTACGGGACGAAGTCTAACTGGACGGGACCTATTGGTAAACGGGGCACCAAAACCCGATCCTCGGTCACTGTTTTGATCCCCGAATCACACCTCACCTTCGAGCTATTAGCTCACGGGTTCAGATGTAGCCTTTGATTTTTATCAAGTGACCTTCCGACTAACAAGTCTGTATCGGCAATAACCGACTATCCGACCTCCTTCGGCCTCTAAACAGCGCGAATGGGATGGCGTATGATAACGCATAGGGGAAATCAATGGCATTGCTAACAATATTAAAGAAAAGAGCCGGTCCGAGATAGTTCTTCTCTGATATAATGGGACTAAATTGAAATCGCGGACATCTAATCTTGAGTCAAAGGAAGTTATTGTTGTTTAGTAACTTTTTTATGCTCTTTGGTTGTGGTTTTAGGAGTTTGTGTCTACCCTAGTCTTGGCTATACCTTCAGAGTTAACCCAAAAATATTCGATTAGAGGTTTTTTTTTTTCATTAAAGCGGTAAAAGCATATTTATATTTTTTAAATAATTGGATGTCTAAAAGTATTAAGAATTTTGTTAACTATAATAAGAATTATAACCTAAAAATTTGACATCTACTGAATTTCTGCTTGCCTTCGTCAAGCTCCTTGCTTCAATCTGAAGTGAACTTTGAAGTGCACTTCAAATTTTGTCTAGTGTAAATGACACCAGACTATTGCCATTTTCATAACAAATTCGAGTTGAAATTAAATGTAAATAAATCTTTAAAGTTTAGAATGTTTAACGGAATGTTAAATTTGACAGCGAGTTCCTAGATTTCTATAAGGAGCTTGTCAAATCCGAAAACTCGGTTAAATATTCTAAACAGCAATTAGGTTTTGCGCAACCGGTGTAAGTTTCTAAATATTATTTGCGTGTTCTACTAATGAATCCTAATATTATATTTGCTTCAACTATTACTTTATCAAAATGCCAACGGAAAGACTACTGACTATCCACAATGACGCCAAGGACCTTTATTCTTTCTACTTTATTTAGAACAGCATTGTTATCTGTGTAGTCCTTGTTAATTAAAATTTTCTTTTTTGAAAAAGTGATAGATGTGCATTTTTTTACTTGTTAGGTTAGGGAAAAGGTTGTTCTTTATGGAGTCGATTGACAATCTGTCCAGATCAGGTTATAGATTAAGGTACTCAGTTTAATCTTCAAATCAGTCGTTTTAGGAAAATAATTTAGTGGCATTTTTGTTGCTGGTAAACTGGAAAGTACTGATATTAGTTAATAGTAATTTATGTGTCTTTTTTGACAATTTAATTCACGGAATTTTGATTTAATTCGTTTGAATATGAATGATTATGCATAGGTAAACATAAAACAGACCAACTGTATATACATATGCTATTATACAATACAAAGTGTCCCCAAAAATAAACAATCACTTAAAAATATTACCTTGTGAAACTCAAACGGCTAAACAACATTCGTGTGATGAGGAACCAAAAGATTTTGTAATGTACTGTCCATTTATTCAGATCAGATTAGTCAGAAATTTAATATGACGTAAGTGTGGCGACATTTTGTGCACCATAAAAAAACGTTTTTGCCATCTATATGCATATACCATATAGATATATATGCCATCTATATGCATATACCATATAGATATAAAGTATGGCGCACGAATCTGAGGCTATGAAAATAATGTAAGTGTGTATGGAAACGGTGCATTACTCGTTAGTGAGTGGCTAAAACTCTACATATCCATAGAAACAATCTGCTTTTGACAAACCCCCTCTTTCGTCGTATCTTCAGATCCGTGTGGCGTACTGTACTATAAACGTAACAGGGAATTTGTCACCCATTTAAATTACTTAAGTTGATAATATTTTAAAAATCCAAGAAGTTTTTAAATAAAATTAGTTTAGATTTAAGGCAGCAAACTACATTTAATTTTATTCAGTTAAGTAATAACATTAATTAAATCGCTCTGTTTTATATCTTTATGGATTTTCGAGATGCTCTTTTTAGTCTTTTCTTCATTATCTTTTCGTTGCTCTCTCTTAAAGCTTTCCTGACATATGTCAATCTTTTCTGGAATACTTCTTTCCAAGAGCTGTCGATGGCATAGAAGTTTTCTTCTTTAGAAGGCAGTCGCCCAAATTTTTTGATGAACATTAATCGCCACACTTCTTCTTGATTACACAACTAAAATCGATGTTTTAATACGATTGTTTAGAATCGAATTCTACAATATTACATAAGTTTACATAATCTCGTGACAAAGAACTGCAAGAGTTGTAATGGCTCCTATTTTAGTATTTTTATTTTTTTTTTCACATCACTGTGCCGCTTTTTTTGTGAAACGAAAGATGTCCAAATACAGATCATTGAGTCGCGCCAAAGGAACATCTTTAATTGCAGTAAGGGTGCCATCATAGATTTTATAGACGATGTTGCTTCCAAGAATGAAGCATGACACATAAAACCCAAACCTGCCTTGCCTTTGACGTGGAAATATAACATGCCTATTTTCCTGAGACCAAACTTTATCATTATGCTGGTTCAAAATACCAGCACTGATGGTAAAATACACCTCATCGGTCCATATAACAGTTCTTTCAAGATTAATGACCGTGTCCCGTGGCAAATTCCATATGGACTGAATTGGAATACTCTAGTCGGCGTTCTGCATCTCCAGGATGTAACTTTGGTACTAAATGAAATTTATATGGTTTAACTTGTGTTTTTTTTTATAAATTGTTTGAACCCTGGTTTTAACAACGCCAATAGAAGTTTCAATGTTTTGACAGGGATTATTTGGAAGAGCCTCGACAGAAGCAAACACATTCACTTCGTCGCGTATCGCGATTTTCCTGTAGGTTTTAGGCCGCGGTTTGACAAACGAGCCATGTTCATCTAAATTTGATTTTATTCTTTAAAAAAATGCTTTTATCCGGTTGCCTTCTTTCTGGATATCGACAAGGGTATCATATTTTAAATATTTAACTAGAATGAGAAAAATAAATATCTATAATATTACCTGTTTAAATATAGTTCCAAAGCTTCATCTGCGTTTTCGTCGCAGTGGATATAAGTGACGAGCATGTCTTATTATTCATAATTTTCGAATATTGTATTGTGTACCATAGTTGAAAAGTCTAACGTTATTAAAAAGATTTAACGCAAATCGAAATAAAAACAGCAGAGATGTTCGCTATTCTGAAATAAACTACTTTTGTTATCTCAAATGTCCGCCTTGGCCTACTAAGATTGTTTGATTTTTTAATATAAAAATTGGAGTTAATATTGAGAATAAACATGGAGTGTTATATACTTTTTAAAAAGCTTGTAAAAAACAAAACCAGAATATACAGGGTGTACCATTTAAAAAACCTAAGGAAACCCCAGGAAAAATCAAAATACAGCACTGCATTCTACGTAGAAAACTACCTTAGAACAACACACCCAAAATGCAACATTTTCAATTTCACCGTGTAAAAAGTAGCACAGTGATGTGAAAACCGCAACCCTGCATCTTTCCGAATAACCGAGATACTCCGTAAAACCATCGAAGTCTGAACACCCTGTACATGAGTCAGCACCCACTCGCAAGATCAGGTAATGGGACGTAGTGGTGTGCACGCGATATCCGCATTTCGAGCAACTGCTGACTGCGTCTGTTCCATTACAATGCCGTATGACTGTTTTTTCTTTATTTATAGATGATAAGTAAGTAGCAAACAAATTTTTCAACTATTACAAAACTCATGTACTGACATCATTATCGCGACAACTTATACGACGTGCTGACTCGCCGCGTTTCACAACTATTCGGTCTGACCACTGTCTCATTTTTTTTTTGAACTACAAAGAAGTTTAGCGTCAAAAGCGAGTGGGGTACTGACTCATATATATCCTTAACACTACATCATATCCAAATATGTACCATTACGAAACTTTTTAAGTTTTTTGTCACGAGCTCTTAGGCTATAATAAATTAAGTATACAGCCTAATATTATAGTTTACACAATATTTTTTAAATGGCACTAGTCTGAGCATATTTCGCGCATGTAACAATTTTTCAAAAAAATTGATTAACAGTTTGTCGTCTAAATGGCGTCATATACAGTGTGTCCAAGATAAGGATGCACAGCATAGGGATCTCGGAAACGATAAGAGATATAGTGTCGGTTAAATTAGACAAAAGTTGCGTATTTTGATGCCCAACAAAATCCCGTTTTACAAATTTGAAAATTCTAAGCCGTTGCGGAAATATCCGAGAAAAACCGAAATGTTGCGATTTCGTTTTAATTTTCTTTTGAAGCTATTTGAAAAGATATAAAAAAAAACGGAAAACACTTTTTTATTTTCACTTTTTAAGCTGTATAAGGTGATGTTAACAAATTTTCGTTAAAACGTTTCGTTTCGATGGAACCACCATCAACTTTGATTTTCCTTATGGGACGGAAAAAAAGTACACCCAGTATTAGATTGCGCTTTTCATTGCGAATTCAACGATGTACTACACAATATGGTTACTTATGTTTTTATCCAGAAAAATGGCTTTTTAATACATTTCTATCATTTTATTATAGTAGGCCATGAAATCCTAACGATAAAAGGAAAAAAAAGAAAGTTGACAAGTTCGAATGAATGTATTTATTTATTTAAAAAATATTCAAACAAGTAAATGTTTGTATTGTTATTGTTGTTGTCGTTTTTTAATTTATTTTGTTCTACAATGGATGGATGTAATTTTACAAACGAAGAAAAATGTGATATGCTATCTTGCTACATTTTATGCCAAAGAAATTGTGTAGGTGCCGGCGTTTGCTATTTAATCTAAAAGAATATAGATCATTTAAAAAGCCTGTATTATCCCGACAAAAACCTACCAATGAAGAAAACCAATACAACGTTCTACAATCTGTTATTGAAAATCCACAAACTCCCACCAGAGAAATTGAAGACCAGACGGGGGTAGCTAAATCTACACTCAATTTATTTTAAGGAAAAGTCAATTTAAGCCTTACAAATTCCGAATATGTCAGGGATTAAAACCGGGTGACGATGAACGACGTAGACATTTTTGTGAGTGGTATGCCAGGATGTGTGAAGACAGTCTTAATTTTCCTTATAAAGTGATTTGGCCTGATGAAAGCATGATAACCAATAACGGTATTTTTAACAGGCGCAATTCCCACTATTGATCACAACGTGCTCCAGCCCATAACTCCATAGAAGTTCACCAATATTTAGCTGAACGGTTTGAACGAAGATACATTGGGACTTACAGTGAAACACCTTGGCCTCCAAGGTCCCCGGACCTAACTCCCTTGGACTTTTTCTTGTGGGGCTACAGAAAAAATGAGGTATTTAAGGAATGTTTTGACAACGAGGAACAATTATATCAATTAGTACAAGCAGCATTTAATACAACTACTCTCGAAATGTTAAGTCATATTTTGGAGTCTACCGTGAGACGGGCGTACTTCTGTTTAGAATATGGAGGTAATTTGTTTGAACATTTGTTATAGTTAGTAAATAAATAAATCCATTCATTCGAACTTGTCAACCGTTTTTTCTTCCTTTTATCATTAGGATTTCATGTCCTACTATAATAAAATGCTAGAAATGTATTAAAAAGCCATTTTTCTGGACAAAAACATAAGTAATCATATTGCGCTATACGTCGTTGAATTCGCAATGAAAAGCGCAATCTAATACTGGGTGTACTTTTTTCCGTCCCATAAGAAAAATCCGTTTTTTGATTTGACTATTTTTTTTTAATATAAGTAAACAGATGAAGTGGGCTAAAATAAAAATGTCGTAAACTAAGCCTTATTCTCATTTCCTTAACACAGATATCGACTGTAAATAATGTTAGAAAATACAAATAAAAGTGAAATATTATGTAATTTATGTTCTTATTATTTAATGTTTACGAAAATAAGGGAGAGAAAAAATATCTTGTGCCACACGGTATAACTAATAACTAACTGAGTATTAAACATGTTTAAAACAGATTATAAAAAATTTTCAATATGGCTACCGTCCATTGCGAAACATGAAGTGTAAATAGCCTCCATTTTTCGAATAGCGTTTCTTACCGAATTAGATGCATTAAAATTATTGATCTCCTCCCTGATTTTTATTTTTAAGTCATTTCTATTATTAGATCTATTTTTATAAACTTTATTTTTTAGTGCGCCCCACAAAAAGAAGTCTAAAGGGCTTAAATCAGGGCTTCGTGGTGGCCAGGATAATAAACCATGTCTTCCTATCCACAATGGAAAATGTTGATTAAGGAAATTTACTACCGATGCAACCGTGTGGTAAATGAAAAATGATATTTTCTCGTATATTTGCTGGCAAGTCGTTGATAAGGGGCATGATTTCATTCCTAAGCAGCTCCAAGTATCTTTCGCCATTTAACGACCTGTCAAAAAATATTGGTCCGATAATACGGTCGCAAATAATTCCGCACCACACATTTACGGTTTGACGGCCTTGTTTTTTAATTGCTTTTATTAGATGTTTATTAGTTTGAGACCGGTAATGAGTGTTTTTCCGATTAAAAATACCCGCCGTATTAAATGAGGCCTCATCAGTCCAAAGCACTTTTGAAAAAAACACATTTTCGAACTGCCGGTCCATAATATCACAACAAAAAGTCAATCTTTCATTAAAGTCTAATTGTGATAATAATTGAGTTGGAAGAAATTTATAAGGATGATAACCATTCACCTGCAGTGTTTTTTGAACACTTCCTCTACTGACACCTGCAATATCTCTGTCAGCATCTCTTTGGCATCTTTCATCATCTTCCTCGAAATAAAGTAAAATCTCCAGTTGTTTTTCCTCAGTGAGGACAAAATTGGAACGATTTTTCTTAGAGTTTTCAAGGACACCATTTTCCAAATCACACACAATTCGAAAAAATATAGTCCTGGACGGAACTCCATTATTAGGATATTCCCTCGAATATTCTCTAAGGGCTAACCCTGGACTTTTATTATTTTTTATGAAACAGTTGTATAATTTCAAACGTTCATCTAAACTAAATAAAGCCATTTTTTAACAAATTTGACAGCAAAAATTTGACAAAAACGACAAACAGAGAAAACGTCAACTTAAGTCAACAATTGCATTAAGTTATTTCCTAAGCCTATCTTGATTTTTTTAGTTTCTGATCTCATTTACTGGCATAATTCCGAGATAAATCAGAAAACGGCTAATAAAATCGAAACTGTTCATTTTAGGTATAGGACATATATATGAATAATGATAGGTAATTGAACGCTGAATCAGATGAAATAAAAATATACAGGGTGTTCTATTTGAAAAACAGGAGATTTTTACATTTAAAGTTCTGTTTGTTTTGCTCTCCATTTTTAACACCCTGTATATTAATTGTTAAGACCAGCTTGGAAACTCGTTGAATTGAACCCTTAGTAATGTATGTTTAGGATATTAGTCAGTTCCATTAAAGTTTTATAAATAAAATTTTTTTTTTAAAAAATATGTTTTTTTAAAAAAAATTCTAAAAACTCACTTTACTCAAAAACGATAAAGAATTCAAATAAAGATGTTATTATAAAAACTTTCGCAAATTAACAGTAGAATCGAAACATGTAATAATATATAGGATGCCCCATTTAAATTAAGAAAGTTGACATGTGTCACGTAAAAACGAAACACCATGTAAAAAAAAAAGTGAAATAAAATAAAAACTTAATTGAATCCAAACAACTTTTGTATTTAACTTTTTGTCGTAACTATTACCGTTTTCTAGATAAGGTACTGTATCACCATAAAATGGCCACCCTGTACATATGATGTTGATATTCTTCAATTTTTATAACAAGCGAGGACTTATTTCCCTAATATAAAATACCCACACTCACTATTTTAGCTCATTGAGATAATAAATTCGATGAAAACCTTTATGTAGAGGAATTACACTAGAAGAAGATTATGACTGAGTAGGTCCAATATACTATAAAAAAAAACTTAAAATATTTAAAAAAAAATATTTCGGATGCAAAATCAATAATAATATATCACCAATCTTGGAGGTAAAATTATAAGTAATGAAATTCGTAGCCTGTCTCTTACCTCATACAAAATTTTAGAACAACACATCAGTTCCAGAATATCTTCGATATGAAGAAACAACAGCAAAGAAAAAATAAACTAGTAGGTAAATTCTCTAATTTTCTCTGCTTGTTTGATATTCCTATTAGGTAGTCGAGTACTCCGATCCCAAAAATACTCCTTACTTCTTCTTGACACGTTTTATCATCTTTAAAATCCTCAAGGGTGCATTGCTTCTGTTTAGGTGTAGTATGAGGTCCATAGCTGATTTTCCATATATTCAAAATTAACTAAAATTGATAGAAATAGCAAGAAAACACTAAATACCCTAATTAGTTAAATGGTATCGTATTTTAAAATGGTCCATACATCTGTTGCTCCTCAAAGGAAGTTTAAGTTTACAATCCCCGTAGTAAATTGTAACTAAATACTTTCCTATAAAGTCTCTATTTGTATCCTGCAATACGTAAAACTTGTATTAGTCCCTTTCTCAAATTTATATGAGACTAGATTTGCGCTGGCGGACACCATTCAGCCCTGCAGTATTTTAAAAACTACGCTAGCTTTTGTCGGTTTTTTTTTTAATAAAATTATCGGTTTAAAATAAAAAGGATAGTTAAGTTTCTTGTCAGTAATGTGTGTATTCATCTATGTCTCAATCAAAGCCACAACATCAAACGAGAGGTCTAAGATAGCACTTACATAGCTCTGTTCGCATACCCCTAGAATTATGATAAAATATGCTTAGTTCTTCTCAGGCTTCCCTGACCTTGATTGTGGAGAACCTTTGTATCATACTTTCTTAACATCTATATTGTCCCATTTTATGTGTAAAATATTTTTTTCATCGCCAGGTTATAACGTTAAGTACTTTAGAACAAAAAAATCATTAAGTTTATTTACAACCCCCATCCATAGACAAAAAAATCCGTATCTATTCTATTATCTACCAGTGACGAAAGAAATCATTATATAAACGAAATTACATTAATATTGAAACTTTTTAATTCTAAAGATGAAATGTTTTCACCTCTAAAGCAATAATAGAACTTCCTCGATCCTGAAACTACCTTCAAAGCTAATTAAATATGACAAAAAGGTCCTAAAAAGTGTAGCTCTGAAAACTTAATTCCTATAACAAAGGCATATTTTTTAATACCTAAAAAACTGCTTGCTTTGAATCTAAGAAGGCGTAAAACAAATGCTAGTAGAGGAAAATTGTATTGGAATTTGGTGTATTTATACACAAGGCCTAGGTATGTTAAAAAAGTATATTAAAAACCTGAGTCACGCGATACATACAAAATGTACCTGATAAAAGTATATAAGTAAGCAAACACAGCATTGGTGCTGCCTGACTACAAATGGAACCATCCCCCTTTGAGCAACATTTTAAGTTAAAAGTATAAACTTCTCAAACATTTGATTTTTTCTTGAAAAAAAACCAGGCTCTTAAAAATCTTATTTCTTGCAATCTTAAGTACCGGGTTACCAAAAATACATAAAGAGGGGATCCCCATAAGACCAGTTAGTTTTCTCCACTCCAATCTCCTTAATTGCTACTTTCATACATAGGGAATTTTCAGATTGCACTCCGAAGTTGAAGTCACGTGACCCAATGGGGGATTTTGATTGAAGAATCACTAATTCACAAATAAATACTTAATATTTGCTTTTACAAACTAGAAGCAAATCGAGCAAATGGCCATAATTAAAGAGAAATTAATTTTAAAAAACCTACAAAATATACTTTTGTCATGATCAGATCAGCACGATAGTATCAACGTATTGCATTGTCATCAGAGTTAGAAACGCTGGTAAAGTTTCAGGTCGATATGTCAAAATTAAAGTTTTTCTATACAAACTTTGCCACATCCGTTTACTCTCTTGGAAAATGATTTTTCTAAAATAATGATGCACGTGTTATTTTATTGCTTGCGAAAAATATATTTACAAAGTGCCGTTATTTTTTTTTATATATATATATATAAATTTTACCACCCTTTTATGGATGGAATTTTGTAAAACATCTCCTTAGTGCACCCCTAAGGTACCGTCCAAGTTTCTGTAGGTCCACCGGTTTAAGCTGTACGTTATCAGTCAGTCAGTCAAGGTACTGTTTTGCCACCCCCGTTTACTCCCTTGGAAGATTATTTTTCAAAAATAATGAAATACATGGTATTTTAATTTTTTTTTGAAGACTATATTTACATTATTTGTCATTATAGTAACTTAATTCTTTTATACAAACTTTACCACCTCTTTTCACCCCTTAAAGGATGGAGTTTTGTAAAATCCCTCCTTAGTATATACCCCTAGGGTACTCCGGAAATATTCCCTCCAATTTTCAAATCTCCACACCGGTTTAGGTTGTGTTGTCAGTCAGTCACAATATTGTTTTGTCACCCCCTTAGAAGATGAATTTTCAAAAATAATGAATCTCATGTTATTTTATTTCTTTTGAAGACTATATTAGCATCATCTATTTCTTCATCCAAACTTTACCACCACTTTACGGATTGAATTCTGTAAAATCCCTCCTTAGCAGACCCTTAGGGTACTCCTCTAAATTTCAAAATTGTAGATCCACCGGTTCAGGCTGTTGTCCGTCAGTCAGTCACGGTACTGTTTTGCCACCCTCGTTTTATTTCAAAAATTATTAAACACGTGTTATTTTACTTACATAAAGGAATATATTTACGCAGTGTCAGTATGTACGTAAGTGTATCTATCAGTCAGTGTAATTTATTTGTATCAATTAATATGATTTTTAACGTTGTAGCTTGATGGTTTTTCATGGTGTCAAGATGCCATCGTGAAAGAAAAGTTACTAGTCCAAAAAGTATGAAGTATGGTTGTTTTTGAGTGTTGCTAATTTTTTGAGAGAAAATGAGGCAAGAAAAACTTTTTACTATTTTAAACAAAAGAAAGAATACATTTTGTTAATTCGCTATTTTGTTCCGCCTTCTTAGAATCGCATAAAATATTACCTGTTTATTCCTATGTCACACTTGATTTCTGAACAAAGGGACCGTTAAACTTGAAAAAAAACGCGGAGGGTGATTTTTTTCCGTTACGAGGGAAGTAATAAAAAATCATATAAATAACTCATTCCTGATTACTCATTATGTTGATAGATTTCTGTATATTAAGTTAAACAACTTTCTTTTACCTGATCAGCACAAACTGTATATCACCGGATGGGTTTTATTTTTCAAAAATCACTGAACTAACCAATATAAAGAATTTTGGAATTTTTGTGATTTTGGGCGAAGTATAAATTCGCATGTGTGTGCGTTAGAAAGCTAAGTTTTGTAAGTTCACATATAAAAATCTATAGAGGTTTGGCCCCTCAAAAATGCCTACCTCAATTAAGGTTAAGGGGGTCAGGTAAACTATCGTAACAGACGATTTTTGCATATTTTATTTTTTTCCAGAAAATACCCATATGTAATATTACATTTCAAAAATAAAAATTACGGAAGTTTTCCTAAAAAAAAATTATTTAAAAATCACACTCCCTTACAATTTGACAGCCTTAAAACGAAAAATTTAGCTACGTTGCCAAATTTTAGATTTACTAATTTGCTAAAAGAAATGAAATGACAACACAATTGTAATCATTTATTGTTATTATTATAGTTTTAATGAAGGTTTCATTGACGAACCTGGGTTAACCTAACGTTAACGGGACAGATTCACCTAACAATATAGGTTTTGTTACAGAAACATCACCCTTTCAATATAAACTCGGAATTCGGTTGGCGCGTTACCGCGCGCTTTCTTTACGGAAAACCTAACCTCATCCGCACGTTTATTACTTGTACGTTTTGTTATAAAAAAAATTAGTTTTACGTGTATCATCACTTATAAGTATTTCTTTAATTATGAATATGGCAACGCTGCAAATGAAATTAAAACAAACATGGCGATGGGAACAGTCGGAAAGAAGTTTGAAATCAAAATTACCCTTAATTTGCATAATAATCACATTTTAAAGTAATTTTTGAGTGCTGATGAGAGTTTTCCACATATTTTATCAATTTGGACTGCTAGAATGGTGGATAAAAGCACAAAGAAACAAAAATAAACGAGATTTAAGAGTTTCAAAAAGTTTACCGAAACCGGTTAAGGAATCAAAAAAGCCTTTTTCATTTTCAAAAACATAGATCATAATTACCAAAAAATATGTATCCGACCATAGAATTTTAAAATTGACTTACTGAAGAGCCTGTAATGGTAAGCCCATAATAATCCCTAGAAGGGGCACATGCACGAGCATATAGTTGCAAGTTGTTATTATTTGCTTTTATTATTCTAGGTTCTCTCATTCTGTCATAATTTGTCATTATTATAAGTTTGACAGTAATTACAAATCGTCTAGTGATAAAGGTAAACGTACCTTGGCCACATATCATCGAGCTACTACAAATAACGAAGCCTCTAATTTTTTTGCTATTTATATTAATAAACATCAAACATAATTTTTTACCACAATTTGTTCTTGGTTTCAAAATTTTTTATTTACGGAATTCTACTAAAACATAAAAGAAAATAAGTTGCATTTTTGATACTAACAAAATAAAAGACTATTTTTACTTGAAACTTTTCACGTATTGAAGAAACCATATTCATGGCTTTTGCAAACGATTTAGTATAGTCGAGGTTTTAAATAAAAACAGTTTTTTGCCCCATACCATTCAATCAATTAATTTTATTAAAAATTAAGCTATAGTAGATATTAGTCGTATAAAGATTCGCTGGGTCCAATTGTGTAATTTCCCCTAGAGAGGCTTCAGATCAAGAGGATCCTTCATTAAAAAAGGAAATTACTCTTTAAGCAGAGCATGTATTACAACTTTGTGTCCCTTAACAAACCATTTTGGGGTGACCAACGCATCGGACCAATTGCTCGGTAGTTTCAACCAAGTATAATCTTATACAGGTGGTAATTTAGGACCCAGTACTGACTCTGTTGAACTCTAGCTCGAAAACCCGTTAGTTTTAGTGTGCGTTCATATTGTCAACGTACGTACGCCGAAATCTCTGGGATATGGTTCGAACCAAGGCCGCGCCATCAGGCGCGTTGTGGTGTTCACATTGGCTTGCGTGCTTTATGCGGTGTCTTCATGCAGAAGTACTTGTATTTAAGAAATCCGCGTCTTCCTTTACTTATCTTTAAAAAGAAAAGGCAAATTGCAATTTGAGAACAATTGCAAAAAATATGAGAACCCTAGACTATCCCTTTGCGATTACTAATAATTCTACGTAGTGTGTAGTTAAAAACATCTATTTAATCGTGTCAAATTTTCTATCATTATTGAGCACCTTGGAGAAAAACAATTAACTAAATTCCACGTAGACATTTTTATAAAAAATATTTTTTCTCAATTCTTTTGTGTATTATCAGAAAATGCACATTTAAATAAATTGAAATTATGAACTTGTGTACTGCCTATAAATTTTGTATGTAACTGAGTTTTATAGCAGTAAATGAATTTAAACACATTACTTACACCCTACATTCTACAAGGTTTGTTTCAGCGGTTTGGTTAATATAGACGTACATTTTGTATTTAAATAATTATTTCTGTATCTTGAGTACACGTAATTATACGAATAAACCCTGAAATATCTATTGCAGTATTAAACCTAAACATATAACTAAAAAATCTGTAAATTTGTAAATTTCTTTAACCCGGAACTTTCCCCGTTATGAAGGTTTCTTTTTATTAGGAATTGGAATTAGGAAACAACAACGTCCACTATTGTTTAACAATGGAGAGTGAGAGGCTACTTTCATGAAGCAGTGCTTTTTGCAGTCTATCAACCAAGATCCTAGTACCATCAATTGTAGAAGTTTGATTTAACAGCTAAAATTATCCTGTTAAAACAATTTGATGACTCACTTTTTGCTGTAAATTAACTGGTTTTTGTCACAGCATTTTAGTGCATCCTCTTAAATGGCCAAAACGATTACGCGTGGCCTTTTACACCCAAAAACTTCAAAAGTGACAAATTTCTGTTTATTTGGACAAAAAGATGGCTTTACAGCAATACTTACAAATACAAAACATATGGTTTTCATTTCAAGCTGAATAATAGTATTTCTGACTAAATAAAATCCTGATAGGTTTTAGCGTAGAATAGGAACCAGATTGCAGCGAACTGACAGACAGACCGGCGAAATTGATAAAACATGTATAATGACGATATGTAAATCCTGAGAAGATGATTTTTTCACGATTACAAATATTATATTTAGCAGCCATTTAGTTCCGTCATCTTGACTAGTATACTACCACAGTTTTACTAGTTTATCTGTATACTACAATTATTTATAGCACCTAAATGGCAGGCTAAATTTTTAAATATTTTACTAAGCCGCCATTTTGTTCCGTATTTTTGGATTCGTACCAAAATTTTACCAGTTGATTCCTACATAATACTTGATTTTTGTACAAAATTTGAGATAAATTGCTTAAGTAGTTTTTTAGTAATAATTTTTTTAACATTTCACTAGGCCGCTATTTTGTTTTGCCATATTGGATTTTTACCAAAATGGTACCAGGTCATCCCCGTATGACCCTTAATTTTTACCCAAAATTTGAACTCAATCGCTTAAGTAGTTTTTAGGCTATACTGTGAACTGACATACAGACAGACAGACGGACACAGAACCAATGGAATTGATAAAACATGTTATGCGATTTTTGCACGATTATAAATTATTTATTAGCCGCCATTTTGTTCAGCCATCTTAAATTATTCTACAATTTTGCTAGTTCGTCTGTATACCACAATTATTTATGGCACACAATTTGAAATCAGGCCCTTAAGTAGTTTTTCAAGCTGAATTTTTAAATATTTTACTAAGCCGCTTGGATTCGTATTAAAATTTTACCAGTTGGTTCCTACATAATACTTGATTTTTGTGCAACATTTGAGATAAAATGAATAGGTAGTTTTTTCGTAATATTTTTTTGAACATTTCACTAGACCGCCATTTTGTTTTGCCATATTGTATTTTTATTACCAGGTCAACACCATATAACCCTTAATTTTTGACCAAAATTGGAAGTCAATCGGGTAAGTAGTTTTTTAGCTATGTCGCGAACAGACAGACCGACAGACAGACAAAACAGACCGACGGAATTGTGACAACATGTTTTTCGGAATCTAAAAATCGTAAAAATCTGAACAAATTTCGGACGGTGATTTTTTTACGATTACAATACTTCCCTATTACGAGGGAAGTAAAAGATTGAAGCCCTAGGTAAAAAGTTTTCTTAAAAATTAAAATATGTATATACCGGGAAAAAATGTGAAATATGAGCCCTGTCAAAAATTTAGTTCTAGCTACGGTCCTAGAATACTCTTATTTAAACCCTATTGGTAAAGAAGGTAGAAGCAGTGATACTACCTTTCCGAGTTTGCTAATTCGCTCATTCTTTGTGTCCAATGCAATGGACATGATAACCAGTCGACTTAAATCTGCTGGAATTACCCGGCCTCTCTAGAGCTTTCCTATATTCATACGTAAACAACAAAATGACTAAAATAAAAAACTAGAGCGTTATAAACATTTTCTTCCTGCAGTAACGTAATATAAAGAAAAATAAAACTCAAGTTAAAGTAGATAAAATATATTTAAATTAATATCAATAAAATATTATAAACTAATAATGCAGGTAAAATATGAATGCCTTCCATATGTACTACAACGTATGACTATTATTCTAAATACAATAAATAACGACAATAAGTAGTACCATACAGTTCCCGCAAAAAAATCAGTAACACAGACAACTCTTGTATCTATATTTTAAAACTATTTTCAGCATTAAAATTGAAAAAATAGTGCCTTTTAAAAAAAAGTCATATCAAACCTCGTTCACTACGCGTGTTAAATGTCATATTAACAAATTTTTAAAAAATCATTATAAAAAGTAAGTACAAAATGCTATTAAATAAATAGAAAGTTCACCATAAAATGCTTATTATGTAGGGCTCTAGTAAAAGATATATTACAACAAGCCCTCCGTCTGTTCCACTCTTCTTGCTTGTATAGATATAGAGTGATTCAAATTCATTCCTTAGGTGCAGACGAGCAGGTAAAATATTTTAAATGTCCAAGTCCAGAAAAATCACTAAACTGACACCTTGGACTTTTTTACCAATAGATAATAAAAAGAACCCTATCGTGTTTTTAAGAATTTGTTTTTAATTTAGATTGTTTAAAATAATACTAATAATATTCTTTTTCTTTTCTACATTTTGGGTATCTTCCATACAAAAATAAATAAAAAAGGCTTTTTATGTAGAGACTTTTTCAGAGGCACTCTATGGTTGATATTCATGGCTGAAATTCAATTAACTTAAAATTATCTCGTACCTGGAGTCTAGAGCTGCCACACAGTAGAACGATCCTAAAAGATTGTAGAATTTTTTACGAATATTTTTTTGCACAGTATTCAAGTTACACATTTTCATTCGACTGGCAAACACCAATAAGATAGTGCAATTTTTTTCGATGCATAAAACATTCATATTTTTAATTTTAATGAATTATGAGCCATCGTTACATGCGTTATGGCATATTTATAGTTTATTAAGATTATCATGTTCTGTGGTACGGTAATGAAAAAGGATGCGATATGACGATCGTTTCGAAACATAATATCGTAGATAGTAGATCCCTACAAAGCATATAAAAAATATCTATTGTCGGGAAGATGTTCTCGGAATAATGTCATTTGAAACCATTAATAAGGCCCTATGATATGAAGGAGCATTAATAAAAAAGATATACTTATCATTAAAATAAAGTATTATCAACAATATTAAACTTATTTGGCTCTGTTGTTATACATAGTACATCAACAGAGCCATCGAAAATACTTGTATTTATATTGTTTGAAAAATAATAGATTCTTGAATAAGCAAAATACAAACAAAGAGCCGCAGCCATTTTAATATTAGCTGCAAACTCTTTTATTCATCTAAGATTTAAATAGTCTATCAAAATTCATTTAAGGAGCCAATAATTTTAAGCTGGACCCGTTTGAGCAAAAAACTTTTATACTTTTTATAGTACACTGTGCCTCAGAGCAAAAACGCACACATTGATATAAAAAAAATTCTTGATTGAAAGTAAGTGATATATTTTTAGGAATACTATATTTATGTATATGTGATGTTTCAAAAGTTTACCCTTTAATATCAACTTTATTTGAATCAAAAATATATATCATGTCCTACATCAATTTCCGAAATAATCGTAAAATAAAATTAGCATTAATAATTTATGAATATTTTGTTTTCGCTGATTTTTTTTTGCTGGTGATAAATCTAATTATAATAATATCACACAGAACAGACAAAAAAGAAATAGTACTTACTACCTAAAATACTGCAAATTATGTACCCCCGATATTATTGTGTATATGATACATGTGAGAATTATAAAATATGCTATTGTTCCCGTTTTCAGTATCACAAGATACGGGATGCTATTGGGTAATTACTAAATGTGCGTGTTAAAAAAATTTTAAAAAATAACAGTAAAAAAATCACAGACAAAAAAACGTTTTCTAGATTTTAAAACACTGAAATTTTTGGGGGATAGCGAATTCTGTAGATGAAACGAAAAAGAAATAACATAGCGAATTAGAGCATCATGTTAAATTGCCGATAAATGTTGCTTTTCCGATCATGGTTCACATTTATATCTATAAAATCAGATGCGGAGTTCCGTTGCAGGGTGAAAAGATGTTGTTTTTAGCCCAAAAAAATTATGAAAGGCGTCAGATATTCAACATATTGGGTAAATTGGATGTAGTAATTACTGGAACAGTATTGTCACTTGTAGAACCTCATTGAAAGTCACTATAAATATTGTACTTTTAAAACAATAAGTCAAACGAAAATAAATCAAAATCGACCAAGTACTTTGTCAAAGTTTTCAAATTAGTTTGTTTGCAAGATCCAAATTATGCTCAACGTCATCAAATTATTAGATTACTAGATCAAGCGAAAATCGATGAAAGTTAGTTTTGCATAATCAAGATCACAGATAAGGTCAAGCTCATTTTAATTTTTTTTTATTGTTAAAGGGATCATATATGTGTACAAAATTTGACTGAAGTAAATTAAGTGGAAGTGGTTAACTTGATCAATTGTTCAAGGTCACTGTCAAAGTCAAGACCATCAAATTCATGTAACTTACATATATGCTCTACGGATAACATTTTGAAGAAGTGGGAAGCTCATCTTAGTCTTTTACTGCAGTAGGAACTATATTATATATGTTTGACAGAAGTAGTTAAGTTGAAGTGGCTGATTTGACAATATTATCAATGTTAAGATCAAGGTCACTAAATAATTGTATTGTCGTCCAACCTGTATATATGTACAAAATATCAAATAAATGGATATAGTGGAAGTGGGTCAAAATTGTCTTACAAAGTTTGAACCAGTCAGATCGACAGACAGAAAGAAGTAAATTAAAATGAAAACCTGTAACGCCGCGTCAAAGATAAAAGAACGAATTTGACAAATTGGAGTAAATACAGCAACAGCCCGAGGTCGAAAACTAAGGATATTAATTAGTACATCAAAAAGACAATTGTGCCAAATATAAAGTTTCTTTGACCTTATATTTGTCCCTTTAGTGGTCTAAAGATATTTAAAAGGGAGAAGTTTTTTGTGTTGTTTTGGCATATTGCATTTTGATATACATGAAAACAATTGCAAGTCTTTCATGCATGTCAAAACTATCGCTGAAAGAAAGATTACCAGATACATTATTCTCAACGCCTGTACAGATGATTGACCAGCGCTACTTGTCTAGAGGAGCTATACTGGATCTTCTAGGCCTATACTATATGAGTAACATAAAACCCTATATATCTATTTTTTAAGTTATGTTATCTATAGCTTCATTTTCTGTTAGTGGTTATAAAAAAATAGAATTACAATTATTAAGTGCCTGACAGGCAACAGTTTAGAGCAATTAATTTGTTCTGCCATATTACGGCCTACATTTAGAAAATATTTACTAAAATTTTGAGCTATATCCTTTTTGTTTCTTATAAAATTTCCCGTAAAATTATAATATGCTAGATTTTTTGGTGTTGTTTTTATTTTCTAAAAATATTCTTGCTTTATTTGTCTTGTTAAGTTAGCAAGGATATTCCGATATTGCTTGTATTCACAAAACGGTTTTAATTGGGATCAGGACTAATTTTGCGGCATACTATCAACAAAAACGTTATTTATTATTTCGGTATCCGGTAGTTTCTGTTCAAGAAACAATGAATTATGAATATTCCAATTTAAACTTTGAATCTTCGCCAAGCATTTCTCTATTAAAATTTGTATTAGTACACATCTCTCCTTATATTGGATTTACATTTCCAAAATATTAAAATGAACCAATATCTTGAATATCAGACGCGCAGCGATGAGTCGACAGGCACTTCATTTCTTGCAGCTTCCTCCGTCTACTATTATAATAATAATATATCTCTGACTGGGGAGTAAACATCTAGGAGTGATATTAGAGGATCTTAATTAATCGTGTAGAGAAAGGCAAAGAGAGATTATATAATAGACAATCCAACAAATGAAACATATGTAAGGGAATGGACTATAACAATAGAATAGAGTATATAAATTGTTGATAACATTTATCTGAAACGCTATCTTCTAGATTGGCAAGACTTATCTAAACTTGCTTAAGGTAAACCGGTTAAGTCGCACTCAACAATACATCCCCTTAAAAGATTAAGGTTATCATATGGCCGCTTCTCGTGGGAAGCTTTCTTTGTTCGCTTTCATTTAAGTTAAACTAATAATAATTGAAACAATTCATTTGGTTCTATAATAAATTGTCAATTTACTATGTTAAAAATACAATAGAATATTTAGAATAGACGCGTTTTTTAAACGAGCGATGTTTTTTTAGAAAAGCATTGTTTCCCTTCAGAAAAGATTGGCTGAAAAGGTTTTCTTTGCCCTTTTTTCGCCATGGTCTTTTTGATCCAGAACGTTGATAAGCTAGTTTAAGTTTTAGACATTTATATAGAAGATACTTTATAATAATAATTTAATACAATTTTTACATAAAGTAGAACTCCAGGCAACAACTACGAAATATTTATTAATTAAAGTTCAGGGTGTATCTTTGACGACGCTTCTCGTTCCAGCCAGTAAGAAACTTCTAGAAGGGGCAATTCTTGTCAAATTAGTTGTCGACCTTTTTTCTGACTTCTAAAACAAGAGTTAGTCTGTGTTAAAGTTCTAGTTCTTACAGTTGATTTTAAATTCTTCTTTTGTGTTGGTTTATGGGGCTTTACATATACAGTGGGTTGTCAAAGTTGAGGGATGATCAAAGATATCTTATTTTGATTCTGGTGTTTATTTGGGAAGCAATTTTTACATATTTTCAAGAGTTAAAATATGGTTTATTTAAAGATTTTTATTTTCTTTTCTTTTGCACTAAGTTCGGGGTTTTTAAGTAAATTCCGTCATTTTCTAGATTTTTATTTAGATATAAACATTTTTTTGATACTAATTTTAAGTATTATTTTTGTACAGTAATTCACATCCTTTATTTTTGTTAATTGATGTTTAATGTTTCTTTGAAAAAACAATTCTTTTATTTACATAAACCACCCGTTTTTTAAAATATCTTTATTCAAGAAGAACATATTAACATTGTTGCAATATGCTGTTGTTCGAGATATAAGTGGCCGTTGAATTGGTGGGATAAGATATTTAATTCATTTATACCAACAATTATATTTGATAATATTGTAAGCTAATCTACGAAAAAACCTACAGAGTACCTTTGATTTTATTTATTATATCTTATATTTCAATAATGTGACAGGATCCCCCCTACATATCAAATAAATAAATAAATTTAAACACTATAATTTACCCCCTAAATAGATCCCACCTACAATCGAAAAAATATTTTATTAGACTTGGAATATATCGAGAGATTTCCGTGAAGTTCAACTCATATCACGGCGATCCCAGCAACTCAAGTGAGCTGCAACACTAAAAGTGTAGATTAAACATTTATAGGACGCAAATGTATGCTAAATGTACAAGGCCAAAGATATTCCCACCATAAATTGAGTTGGGACATCCCGTGTTAGATATAGAACACAATTGTCCTATAAGTTCAAGAGTTACAATCGTCTCGTTCTACTGTGCAGAATTAGACAGTACGTAGCGATTAAGTACAATATGGCAAAATGCTTGTCATTCTCAAACAAACAGGTAAATTAAAGAAATTATGTAGAAATTAATTTAATTTACCAAGACAATCAATAATCTACTTTATTTTCACATAAAACGTCCATACATATTTCTATAAATGTATGTATCATCACAAAGAATATATATTTTATGTACTATGATTGAAGATTGTTTTCAAGAATAGCACTAACTTTTTTGGCAACATATAATTAATACAAGGTTTTCTACGTATAACAGTTTGTTATTCGACATTATTTAATAAATTTAAACAAAAAATTTGAGGATTTTTACCTCTGAACAACTTTAGGAAATAAAACGTAGAAAGCGTTTCAATTTGAGCAAACTGCTGGACAAATGAAAAGAAACACAGAAATTGTAACGTCATAAATGAATCAATGTTAACGTGAAGTTTAATCAGGAAAAGAACATTATTGTGTACAAAGTCCTGTAAATTTCAATACAAGAATAAATTAAAAAAATAGTTCCCAATTTACTGTTGTATAGTTTATTAAATATTTTTTCCTGTAATTTGATACATGATAACTGTCATATTTCTAACACTTTTTAACAAACTACAAAACCCCCTTTTAAATCAGCTCAATCTTAATAGTGACATGGTGATACAAAAAGTGCGCAGCCTATAGTAAAAAACCATCTTGTATAATTTGTATGCAATGTAAATATAAAAAATTTATAGACAAACATTAACGTAGTTTATATTTTAATAAGTGTATTACTCATGTAGGCAGTATTGTTTGTTGTAATAGGTAGGTATTTTTATACGTCCAAATGAAATTGTACAAACTGAATATTTGTAAAAATTATTACTATTACCATGTTTTTTTCAAAAATTGCCGTGTTTCGTTTATTTTGCCCTGTAGTTTGGTATCTTATACTCCTACGTACACAAACAATCGTCTTATATACAAAACCATTAAATATGTATTTAATAGCATATGCCACACGTTTTTATAAATACTCAAAAAAAAATGTTCTCTTTGTACGTAAGACGATATTACTTCGATTATATACTACATAACATTTAATGACAACAAATCACTACAATGGGTAAAATTAAAGTAATGAACCTGGTAAAATTTTAATTCCAACTCCATTCCAATCAAATTTGGAGCCTATTTACATGGGATTGTGTTACATTAGCTTTAAGTTCAAAATTTCCTATGATCATTTAAAACTGACTTAGAACTAACCAGTATTAGTCCTTCACGAATGGAAAAATACGATGTGTCTTCATTCCGGGTGTACATCCGTTCACTACTGCCGTTCTGGCGAGAACAGTTTTGCTGATGACTCAGTCTCTATTCAAAGGCTTCGAAAATGCCAAATGGAACGGCAGTACTGAACGGACGTACACCCAGAACGAAAACACATCGTATTTTTTTCATAACTGCACCCCTGTATCTCCAGAATTACTGAACAGATTACTTTAAAATTTTGGGTATATGTATAAACTTAAACTCTGTATTCACTAAAAAGATTTAAGAGTTAGACCAGGTCTAGTTGCCATGGTACTTAAAGCTCTTAGTCCGCCAGTTATTTCGCCTATGTTACCGTCATTTTGTAATTGCGACATTTAGAAAAATTATCTGTTCAATTGTTAAAAATGTCATCTTAAACCTATAACTGTCAAGTCAGGCCTGGTCTAAATTTAAACCTTGTTAGTGAATACGGGTATTATTGTTTTGTCACACTTAACTTTGACATCGCTCATTGGCGTGAGAACCTATGTGGAAAAAAAGGTGTGGAATTTTTAAAAAAATATATTAGCGTTTTTTTATGGAAAAGTGGATCTTAAATCCTTATTCAGCATCGCCAAGAGCCTCTCTCAATCAAATTTCAACAAAATATTTCATTGGCTCAAACTGTTTTTCGTTTTTTATTTATTATTACTATCTTTATTAAATTTAGGAAAGAAAATAGCTCTAATACGTTGTTAAAAAACGTCCGAGTTCTTCAAAGTTCTGATATTGTGTTGAATAAGAATTTAACATCAAAATTTCCATTCAAAAGTCGCTATTTTTTTTTTCAAAAATTTGACACCGTTTTCCCACCCAGGTTCACACGACAATGAGCAATGTCAAAATTGAGTAAGTCAAAACAATCAAATTTTAAATCCATACAAAGCACTAGAATTTTAAACTATTCTGGCAAATTTCTGAGATGGTGGGTGTACTTATGAAAAATGGATCATACTCTATATATATATATATATATATATATATATATATATATATATATATATATATATATATATATATATATATATATATATATATATATATATTTTTTTTTCATCAGAACAAACGTGTACAGCAATGGATGACATCAAATCAAATGATATTCTTGGGCAATGAACTACGAATTTTTTGAACACAATCTAGTTGCTCCCAAATACAAAACACTCTTTACATAACTGTATTACTGTATACTTTACATATAATATATAATAGGTCATTGTTTTAGTTCAGTAATAAAATGAAAGGAAAGCAAACCGATAAATCCACAAACATTTCTATGTGACACAAGGCAAAACATTAGCCCCAAAAAATCAACACTCTATACATCAACTTATAATATGATTTTCATTATTAGAAAATTAGTATTTTATACAGTGTGGATACCCCTTTATTACGGCATAGCCCGATCCATAGTGCGTCCGATCGACACACCATTTTTTTACAAATCTATCAAATATTAAACATTAAGGAAGTTTGACCGAAACTGTTTCTTAATGCAATTACTGCCTGGTCCAACAAATATTCATCTTTACAAACAAAAAATGCGAAATGATTTTCTTGTCCAATAATACAATACAACCAATCACTTTATTTCCATTATAATACTCAAGAACTCGACACGTCAACATTTCGAACTAATTACTAATAATGTGGCACTGTCAAGCAATATCAGACTTTAGAGATTCATAAACTCTTCTATAAAATATTGAATATTTAGGATAATGATAAAAACTGATAAGGATAAATTAATTCACCAATACAAATTAAGTCTATAATATTCAAGCAACTTTCCTGCCTTCTGGTATAATGCTAGTTCACCTTTTATTTCTCTGTAACAGCCTCAATTATTTTGAGTATTAGAGTCGGGTGTTTCATACAAAACTGTAGATTGATGTGATGACACAGCAACTGAAATAGGTACCGATACCGGTACGATAACTGAAGGTGATTCGGTAACAGTATTGGGGATGATCGGCATTGATGCTGTGGTACTGCTTACCGTACCGGAGCTGCTCGGTTGGTAGGATTGGACCTAAGAAATTAAAATTATTCGTTAAAAACATTGCTGATCTTAATATTTATTCTACGAGTAATAAATAAAACCTACATTATCACGGTTCTGGGTCAAGTAAAAGTACCTGTTAGTTCTAGCAGTCAGTAATGGCTTAATACTCACAGGCTACAACCGATTACGTTACTCCAAATTCTCCAACAATGCAAATAATGGTAGGGACCTTATTTTGAACGCAAAAACATGAGGCACAACGGGAAAAATATTAGAGAGCAAAAGTCAAATAGTTTTCAAGGTGAAAGCTAGTACTTTCTTTGATTTTTATTTCTATTAGAAACTAGCTGATCCGGCAGACCTTGTTCTGCCTTTTCCGTTAGATGGCGCGATGAGTTTCCAGTGGAATTATAAGAATGTGGGGCGCATTCACCACATCGTCCAGAAATATTATTGAAGAAAAACATATTGGTTTTATAAAAAAAAACAATAACAATAAAACACTGCATAAAATAGTGTTGAAAGGTTACCAGACGATTATTTAAAAAAAATCATTATGTAAATTGGTGCAGTACAACTCTCTAACGAACTTGCTGAAAAATCTGACTTAGTTTTTTAAATATATTGATACTGAATGTACCGTGATAACTATTTGAAAGCGACGAGATCTTTGTTATAAGATTATTTTTGTTATATTTGTCAAGTTTAAAACTTGTCATTTGTACTTCGGAATTGTTATCGATTTTTTATAATCTTTAAACGATATATTTGTGCATAATTAATCGTATAAAAACGTTATACATTCGTATCGCCATATTCTACCACTGTAAATCCCGATCACATAACCTTCAAAATATACAGAAAAATCAAGGATGATATTCTTAAATATAAAATCCTAGAAAGAAGATGGAAGTACGATGGGGAGTGCTAGAGCGCATACAACTGTAAATACGAGTCCGAGTGCGAGTACAGGTGAAAATGAGGTTTAGAATACGAGTAGCAGCGCATGTAACAGTGTGACCCGAAGTGTAAATACAACTGGAATCGAGCATATTTTCGGGCGATTTTAGAAATAATATTATACATAGTCCAGATTAATGTGTATTTAAATCACAAAGCCATTTTTTTTCTGCTCTTTCGCCAGCAGCTCCCACTTGATCAATATGAATATTGTTGTTTATTTTAACTATGGAATTTTATTAAATTAAAATTTTACCTCTCGTACCCGCAAAGAGACCTGAAAATCTATTTCTCTTTAAGGTATCTCAAAAGTAAATTGGCGAATAACCCTTACGAGTGATAAGATGGCAAAGTTGCTTGTCTCTGCCACATTTGTTAGTTTCATTCATTCATATCATTATTCGTTGGCTCAATCGTTCTATTAAATTTGACATTTAACCTTTAAAGCCCTACTCCAATACCCCGGGTCCTTATTTTCATTTAATCTTTCTTTCGTTTGTGATAGTTTGAAGCATAACTTAGATATTTTCTCCAGGATAAAAATCCAGCAGAAGGTGGGAACAGCCGTACCTGAGCTTTAAAAAGTGAAATGAAGAATTATATTTCAAAAACAATGATGAGCCTTTTGAGGATTACTCGGATTGTGAAGAAAATTAAATAATTGAAACCTACTGAATGTAAGCTGTATCTACTAGGCCTTATAGAAAAAATTAATTTAATAGAGCGACGTAATGCAAAAAATATAATACTTCATTTAATCAGAAATAAAGGTGAAGCTCGTTTTGTAAAATCAGGTCTTGTTCTGCTTTTTTTTTACTGAGGACGTTATGGAAAAAATTAAGCAATTTACAAATGGTGAGATAATCAGCGTCATCGATATAAAAGTGAGCGATATAAAGAAAATGAGGCGAAGCTAACGAATACAGCCATAAGACTAAGGTTTACACATACATACACCCACGCAACTGAATTAGACATTATTGAGGATATATTTTTTGGAGATTCAAAATTGAACATAAATCATGTTACTGTGAATAAAATATTTGATAAACATTCTGGTGAAAGTTGCTTTCATTCCACAATGCCAGGTACGAATTTTTGACCAACTGTTTAAAGCTTGATGATCGGAATACCAAAGCTAAACGAAGATATAGTGATCGCCTAGCTCCAATTAGGGATCTGTTCTATAACTTTGACCAAAAAAACCTCAAAATACTAATGTTCCCTCAAAATAGTATTGACGAGCAACTTTTCGCTTTCGAGGTAAGATGCCCATTCAAAATGAATATTCCGCCGATCCTGACAAACACGGAATTAAAATTGTGATAATGTGTGATGCCAAAATATTTGACCAACATTTTGCCGGAAAAAGCTCTAATGCCTGTAGCATACCTGTTGCACAATATTATTCAACCAAATTGCATTTTCGATAATTGATTCACCTCTATTCCCATGCATGACGTGAAATTTATTTTCAGGACCTTAAAGTAACAATTATCGGTACTACGAATATAGTAGTAGTTGGGGGAGGTCTAGAGGCTTGACTGGTAGACCTATAAGACCCTTTTAGTCAACCACAGATCCTCCCTCAACCACCACCTGCCACCAGGTTTTCATCCTTGAATCTACTTGTCCTTCCTATATAAGCCCGGATATCCTTCCAGGCGAGATCCTTAACTGCATCCCTATGCAAGACCGTAGTGCCGAAAATATCTCGGCATAGTCTTGCTCGTGGTTCACATCTGCACATGAAGTGGAGTGGAGTTTCCTTCTCCTCCTGACAATCCATGCAGGTAAAATCCTCCTCAATACCTAAGATAGATAGGTGTCTCCTCAATCAATAGACAGACAATTAGCTTTAACAACCACTCTGTTAGGTCTTTATCTGTCTTCGTATTGCAGGCTTCAGCCTGCCTACGACCCTCTTGGTGCGCCCATTCGTGTGTTCTCAGCTGCTGCCTAGTAATAACTAAAGCCGGTTCTGGTTCCATATATGGGCAGGCGACTCCGAGTCTAGCAAGCTCATCTGCCTTCTCATTACCTTCAATCGTACAATGTACCTGCACTTAAACAAACTCCACTTTTTCATCCTACGCCAACTACTCCAGCCTGCTTGACTATCTAAGCAGATGACAATCAGGAGGACCTCTACCCCTTGTATGACTTCCTTCATCGTTGTTGCCGTTAAAATGACATACACCTCAGCATGAAACATCGTTGAAAACTTTCCTAAAGGGAACTATGGCTGCAAATTGAAAAAAATGTAAAGTTCGAGATATAAAAAACTAGTCCATTCCTACTCCATATAAAAAACGACCCCAAACCCCAAAAGAATATCTTAATCTTAACTTATCATCACTGGGACTCGAACCCAGGTCCACTCTTATTCTAGACAAATGCCCTGACCCCTGAGTCAGTTCCTTTCCCCTTTAACACCTTCTTCGGTTTATAGCCGCCGAAGGCTGCAACACCGTAAAATAAACCAACATAAAATTAAATAAGTTAAATTGTCGAGGTTGTTTTTGAGCTCATGATCTCCTAGGCTCAGTAGTCAAAGCGTTTGCCTCGAATGCGTGAGGTCCTGGGTTCGAATCCCAGCGAAGAAAAGTTAACTTTTTTAATTTCAATTTATGTGAAATGCCGATTACATACTCTTATGTTAATATTAAAAGGTTATGAAAATTTAAATTACGTGTTACGTTAACATTGTTCAGAAGCGGCGCGCGGCCACGCGGCCTTAAAGAGCAGCCGTCACTGTCAGCGACTAGGTCTTTAAAGTCTTACTGCTTTCTCAAAAAACGGTCTTATCGAATTACTTACTGAAGTAGCAGACTGTTGAGATTGTTGCAAAAGGCCAAGTCGCGCCATAAGTAACTGTTCCGACACTCTTCGCAATTCTTGTTGCTGTTGACCTATAATGGCTTGTAGTTCAGCTTGCTTTCGTTGTAAATCCGCTTGCAGCTGATTTTGTACAGGAGATATCACCAAGTTTTCCACCTGTGAAGAAGACATTTAAAATCGTATTTTTCTCAATCTGTAAACAAGTCGTTTAAAGTATAACTAGTGACATGATTGTCTAAAGAGAATAAAAAGCAATTGTATTGATTTGTTAAATAGTTTCATATTAGAGAATGGCGACTTATGCTAGCAGATTCCATAATCGCCACACATATTTAGTTTCTTTAACAAGCATATTGCTTGTTAACTTGTAGTATAAAAGGCCTGTCTAGGGAGTGAGCTCATCAGTGTGTTATTCTGGTGCATTGAGTAATATAGTAATAAGTTCTTTATAAATAAACAATGGTACAGTTGTAAAATTTGATGTTCTGTAAATGAATTAATTACAATTCCAATTCGCATATTTCTTTCGCAGCCCACAGTGTAACAATGTTAGTTATTAATAAGCAGCACCGTGTCGCAGTTGGCAGCATCGCAGTGTCACAGCCCCGGTTGGTCTCGGGTTCGAATCCCGTTAAGGAATGGATATTTATATTTTTGCGTATGCACTAGTTATCGAATTCACCGGCCTGTATTGGCGACCGCCAAAAAAAACTCTAGTTTTCATGACGATTTCAGTTGGTTACTTATGAAACATTCTTATAATGCATCTTTTTGATAACCTACCTTAACTCTATTTTATTGAATGATTTCATGCCTAAACAAAAAAGTGAATTCTGTGTTATTATTTTCAAGATTTACTGCTCATAAGAATGTGCAGTCAATCACGAAATTGAAACGAATGATGGCTATCATGAAAATGATTTGAATCATTAAGTTGGACTAGCTACCCAGCAGTTAATGGCAAAAAAAAGGAGTTGTTAAAAAACCCCTGGGTTCGGCCGTTTGCAAAGAAGATTCAATCATGCCTGGTAAGATCCATACATTTGTTAATAGCACTTAGTCTGATGTTAGATCAGTGTGTGCCAGTATATTCCAAGAGGATAAAAGAGGCTCTTTGTGTTATTCCTTCCTGTTGTTGGCACTGTTTTGGGATCATTCGTGATCAGATAACTTCCACCAAACGGCAATAGCGTCTGCACATGCTTTTCTCGAAAATATATCTCGCGATGTTCAACTGCAAAGTTTTCACCAAAGAACAATTGAAAATAACAGGTAAATATTGTCATCGATTATTTCATGTGTAATATTTTGCTGCACACATGATATACCTCTCAGGGGAAAAGAAGAGGATGGAGGTGTTTTGTTTAATTTGTTGATATTACTGGAAAAATGTCACGGTAATTTAATTTACACATCAGTAAAAATCCAAAACCAATTAATAGGATTATAAGGTGAAGTTATTAGGGAAAATATAATGTGTGATATAAAAAAAACTATAGCTTACTCACACTTAACTGGCGTAACATCACTCACAGCTGAGAAATAACTATAAATCGGCTTGCTGCACTATGATGTAAGCAAAGGAAAAATCCGAGAAGAATTTGCAGGTTTTATGGAACTAAAAGCAGAAGATGTATCATCAAGTTCAGAAAAAAATGGCATTTTTTAGGGGTTCTTACAGTCTTCCACCAAAATATTGGGTGGATTCAATTTCGGATGGCTGTTTTCAAATAACAAGCAAAGACGGTGGTGTTCAAGCAATACTGAGGAAGAAATATTATCGAACATTTTATTTTCACCGCTCTATCTACAAACCTAATCTTGTGGTGAACGACGCAGACGAAATATCAGAAATTAGAGAGATTATTGACGTTATAAAGGATGCATTATCATTTTTTAGGGAATCGACTATTCGTATCGATTACGCTCCAGATAGACCACTAACGTGTGAAACAAGTTGGTCGGAGAAATATAAATGTATTTGAAAATTTTCTCAGCTTGTGAAAGCAAGTCACGCATACAATTCATATGTCTTTAATGAGTAAGTTATGGCTAAAACACTTATACAGGTATATTGATTTAGATTTAAACCTACTTTTTTATGACAAATTGAGACATCCGTCTTTAACTCCCTGATCCCTAGCTACCCCCACTTTTCCTTTTTAAATAGCAACCCCATATCTTATGGGGCCTCATTGAAAAGCTCTTAAGAAACCTTTGCAAAATTAATATCAAGCAAAACTTATCCCTTGCAAGGATGCCGCAAGTGAATGTAGAGCAGTTCGTATTGCAAAATGACGAAGTCGAGAAAAAATTATCTGGTATTTTATTTTTATCTCATCTTTTTTTACCCTTTCTTTTATCTTCTAGTAATTTATCAAATAACATTAGTATAGCTGGGGTGTTCACGTAGCTTGTTCTTAGGATTGTTGTGAAACGAAAATGGAATTCTCACAGAGACACCGTATTTAAGTTTTGATGAAGGTAGGATGTGGAGACAAAATAAGAAGCCAAAGCGAAGTTTGTGCATTATTTAATGCAAAATATCCTCACAATCGTTTCACAATTAACTGTTAGTAGGATTTTACATAAATTTGAAAAGGACGAAACAGTAATGGATTTGCCTAGAAGCGGTCGACCATCTGTTTTAAGTGAAAATAAATAACTCGACATACTGTTATCTAATAACGAAAATCCACATGTTTCAACTGTTTTTTTGGCCTTAGATAACAATGCTTCTCAATCTACAGTACACAGATTTATAAGATATGAAAAATATTATCCATACATCGAAGGATGATTCTGGTCGACGTTTACAGTTTTGTGAAGAGGTGAGGTAAGGTGCGATAAAATTAATGGATTTTTATTCAGCATCCTTTTTTCTAATGAAGCTACGTTCTACTTAAATGGAGTTGATATTCGGTTCTGATCTCGCAATAATTCACACTGGATATGTGAAACGCACACTCATCATCCGCAGAAAATGGATGGGGGGCGGGCATAATTAATAATAGAATTGTGGGACTATATTTCTTTAAGGGAAACCTTACCGCTGAACGCTATTTAGATTTTTTGACATTCGAATTGATACCTGCTTTGGTAGTTATTTTCCCTAACAAACCTGAACCAGATATGGAAGGATACGGTTTCAGCAAGACGGCGCTCCCCGCATTTTGAGTTTAATGTTCGAACTTATTTGAATAAAAATTTTCCAAATTGATGGATTGGTCGACAGGGGTCAATTTAATGGCTACCAAGATCACCGGATTTGACATCGCTAGAGTATTTCCCCTGGAAATACCTTGACAACAGAGTTTACTAGAATAAACTGGATAACATTGGCACTCTAAAAGACAAAATTAGAACGGAGCTAAATAACCGAAGATATACAGAATTCTGTGGTCACTTTCTGCCATCGCCTCGGAGCATGTCAAGTAGAGAGTGGAGGTCACTTCTAATATTTGTTAGGTCGAGTAACATCTGGACAGTAACTACAAATGATGTTTCCTTTAAAATTTATTTTACGTAACGTATTAATGTTTTAATGGTATTGGATGTATTCATTTTTTAAAAGCTTTTCAATGAGCCCCATAAGACATAGATTGGCATTTAAAAATAAAAGGTAAGGGTAGCTGGGAGTAGGTTTAAACCTAATTCAATATATCTGTATGTTCGTTTTCGCCATAATTTATTCGTTAAAGAAATATACATTTTATGCGTGACTTCTGGGTAACTCTGTACTTGACCAAAATAGATGTCACCGGAAAACTGGACCGTTGGAACAATTTGTGGATGAAGTAAAATTTACCGGAAGGCAAATTAAAGAAGTAGTGGACCTGTTTTAAAAAACTATTTTTTTCCATGAGAAACGCATTAACAATTCTGAGCACTATTCCATGCACTACAGCAACCGTAGAACGCACTTTTAGTACGCTTTGAAGAGTTAACTTAGGACCACTGTGAGAGAGAAAAGAATGACTGGATTATGGCTGATGAGCGTACATCGAAATTTTATAAAAGAAGGCCGTTAATTGATGAAAAAGAAAGTTATAGAAAAATATTCGGTAAAACTGAGAAGAGTAATGTTAACATAAAAATCTATAACTCAATTTCGAGCTCAGTTAACTATATAGTAGATAGTAGGTCCTTATACAAAGTGGTAACGTTAGTACGTTAATAAATAATAAGAACAGTTTACTCAAAAGTTTTCGGTTTTATTATAAGAAATCGTTATTTTTCAGTCCCCGATCCCACTTCCTCGAAACCAATACGAGTTGTCCCCTCTAGTTCAAATCCTGAGTTACCTCAAAATGACGCAACCTCAAGATGACAAAAACAGTAATAAATTAAAACTGCGGTTTTTGATAAATTAAAACTGCGGTTTTTGACGTCACACACTTATTTAATTTATAGCGAAATATTTCAAATTCTAACGCAAAGTTTAAACTAAATTCTTGATGATAAATAAAATAAATCGACATTATCCAAAGTGCTTTTTGGCTAGATATGAATATTATTGCAAATTCAATCGTACAAGTAATAAAACCTTTTTGTTGAGCTAAGATTTATAACCCTCTAAAACTTACTGGTAACGGTGATAAAACTGCTTGATGCGAAGGGTAACTTGTAACTACTGGCTGTAATGGAATCGCTGCAACGTACTGAGCAGGTTCTAAAAACTGCGTGGTGGTTTGCTGCTGAGGTGGTTGCTGTTGTGGAATAGTCGATATGTGCGACTGTTGAGGTTGACGCGAATTCTGGTCCGGTTGTTGTGGTGAAGGAGGCACTGATTGAAGGCTTGATCCAATGATGCTTTGACTTACCCTTGATTTCTAAAGAAAATATATTTATTACACTTACGGTAGGGTTCTATAAAGGAAACTATAAAAACAAAAGATAATTTTGTTTATCATAATTTAGTTATGATATGAATTATATTAAAATCATCATAAATTAAAACATAATTTAAAAAAAATGTATATAATGTATAAGAATATTAATAAAATTATCTCTTTTTTAGAATAAACTTTGCATTTAAAGCGTAACATAATTCGTCAATCAAGATAATATTAAATTTACTCACAACTGATTGCTCAGTCATTACAGATTGTCTGGAAGCAGGAGAATCGGCCGACATTGAACTGCAATCTGAACCTGGACCTCTTTTATTGCTTACTTTGATTCCTTTTCTCCATGGGTTCGAGGAAGAGCCCTGCACTTCCACATCCGCTGGGGAAGGTTGCGCGGAGGGTATACCTTGGTCTCGACGTGTCTGCTTCATGACGTCAAGATAGCTGTAATATAAAGTTCAGCGACGCAGTTTTAATTTGAAAAAAAGACTTAAGAAATTAGGTACCTGTGCTGGTTTTATTATATTATATTTTATAATTTTAAACTAAGTCAGTGACAAATATAAATAAATACCTTATGTGTGTAATGAATTACAGACGTTACTGATATGTATACTTTTCCTCTTAAGCCTAGTTTACGCTAGTCGAGTACCTGGGCCTACTAACTAATCCAAGTAGGTCTTTCCACTTACCCCCATTTGCACCACGTAATTTAAGCCAGGCTTAAAGTTAAGCCTGGTCTACTTTCATAATTGCTTTGCACGATTGTCAAAAGTCTCCAAAACCAAGCTTTACTTTAAGCCTGCGAATTTGGTGGTTTACTATCAACTAGTCAAGCTTAAATAGACAATCTATTAAAGAATGAGTTAATATTTTTCAGTGTTACTGTTTATTTTCAGTTTTCATGCTTAAACTCACAAATGTACGTTGAATGTATTGTTCTAATGGTTTTGGAAGATCATCCACATATGCTAGATGAATTAGAATTTGGATTTCCAAGAAACAATTATGAAAGGGATAATTATTTCCAGCATATGGGTAATTTAACCTTTTTCCAAATATTTCGATTGGGAGCATTTGTAAGTGTCCTTAATGAAATTAGGAATGCATTAGGATTTCCGTTAAGCTTTTGTTTACTTTCCTCCGCAACCTGTTTTCGAGCTTTCTTTGTTATCGTAATATTTTTTTAAAAACAAAACCGTACGTATGATTAGGTAAGACTGAATTAAAATCCTCTACAATCGTCCATGCCTTACTTTTATTTTCCAAGGAAGTTCTTTCGGCTTTTTTTTATCTTTCGTAGCGATAATATTAAATAACCTGTTTTTTCCTCTAGAGTAAAATTAGGCGCTCTAGCTTTTGTAGATATGTTTATACTTCTTAACTCACAGAAAAAACTTTATAATAAACTTATTTTTGATTTTTAAACAGATAGGTTAAGTTTGGTGGAAATGTAACTCGCTCTCAAAATAGTAATACCCCTACAAAAATCAGCAAAATATAGACGTTGCCACATTTATATTCGGTTTAGCAAAGCTTAGCTTTCATTTCATTGCTGCAACATGTCAAGGCTTAAACCCGACCACTTCAGTTTAAGGTGGTTTAGGTAAACCGGGCTTTCTTATGATATGGCGCAAACGATGTTACCTAACACTCTCACGTTTATTTGACTTTTACCGGGACAAACTGTTTACATTGGTGGAGTAGCTTTTCTACTTTGCTGTTTACTTGACTAATGTAAAGTGTCAGAAGATGTCAAGTAAAATGACCTTTTCATTCGTTTACAAAAATGACCGTTCGATTTCTCAACAACAGGAGATTATTATTTCCTTAAAAACTGCATTAATATTATTTTACGACTTATTTTGTACATATGTATATTTATATCTATTTTAAAGAAATATAGAGTTTAGTAGACTGAGAGAGTAGTTTAGTCTTGTATATTGATGTTCTTTTTACTTATATTTGCTTGTTTTGTAAATTAGCCTTGCTTTAACATGCATGCAAGTTGGAAATAAATTATTATAAGGTATCAAATCAATAAGTGTCTACCTAGGTCTTACGAGATGTGCATTAGTTGTAAAATAGTTGTTTGCAATCGACTTATTATTTTCTTTAAGAACGTCTGAGTTGAACAAGAGGCTGCTACTCCTAAAAGGGTTATTTGATGCGCAGATATCCAAATAAATAATATTGGTGTATCAACTGACAGCTCTCTAGATCCAACAGATAGCAGTAATGATAATGACCACAGGTTTGAGATTATGCCTCTTCGCTTACATTAATGTAAATAAGTTATGAAAAGATTCTAAAAAAGTATGGCTTGGGTAAGAAAAAGGACAAAAAGCTGGTTAAAAATGAAATAGATCGGAAATGATTAATATTAAGCATGCAGGGCAAGGGCAATATTTGAATCAGAGAGTTTATAAACTTATGCAAGATTTTGTGGACAAAATATAGGCCATATCTCCACCAGTGGAGAAAAAAACATATTGTGACATAAAAATCAGCCTATTTGTTTCAATCAACCAGTATAATATTATCTTTGTCTGCCTATCCACTACTCCTACATACGCGTATCTGCATTTATCAGATGCAGTATGAATAAGCTCCCCCTGGATAGGTTTGTACTTAATTTCGGACTGGTTCCATTTCCACTGTCTTGATGTATATAGTGTCCTTGGTGGTAAATGAAAACAGGTGTTCATTATTTTTCACTCTCTTCTTAACAGAACTGAATTAGTCGGTCTTCTGAAATATTTCTTTCTCCAAGTTCAGAAGAGCAGATTTTTCACACTGTTTGATTTGCCCCCTTTTGCATTAAAAAAATATATATATGCATATAATTATTTGGTAATATCTCTGTACAACTGATATAAAATGTGACAAAACTGGTATATTTCAGTTTTCTTCTACCCGAAACTGTTCAATAAGTTTATTTTATAATCAATAATAACATGCATTATGGAATTTATTATTTTATTCTATAAATGAAAAATGGAAATGGTTCTTCCAATTGAATTTTACAAACTCAATTAGAATTACTTTTTATCACATAATATTAGTACCTAAAGTATAATAGTTTGTTTCTATATCAGACTAATTTTTTGTGTAAAATTTCAAACAAAACACAAAACTGGTATATTTCAGTTTTCTTCTACCCGAAACTGTTCAATAAGTTTATTTTATAATCAATAATAACATGCATTATGGAATTTATTATTTTATTCTATAAATGAAAAATGGAAATGGTTCTTCCAATTGAATTTTACAAACTCAATTAGAATTACTTTTTATCACATAATATTAGTACCTAAAGTATAATAGTTTGTTTCTATATCAGACTAATTTTTTGTGTAAAATTTCAAGTCAACTGGATAAGTAGCTTTTTAATAATGATTGGTTAAAGAGTTTATTAGACAGTCATTTTTTTCGTCCATAATGTATTCACAATAAAAAGTTTCCAGTTGATATCACGTTTGTTCAATTTCGAAATGATAATTTTTCGATATTGGTTAGACGAGTGAATAATTGTTTTTCAGTATCTACAGACAATGCTAGGAAGTTCTAATAAGACCTAGGTCATACTAGTATAACCGGAATCTAATAAAGAGAGAAGTTTCTGATAAACGTTGTACTTAGTATAGTAATAGTATTTCAAACTGTAATGGCTTATGTCATTCATGTGATATTCCCTATATCTAAATCCCACCGTTTATAATATACTGACATTTTCAAATTAAATTAAATCAGACAATAATTGTTACCTAACCCAGCCGAGAAAAAAAAAGTTTCCGATAAAATTTGTGCAGCTCTCGATTTGAAAATAATTTGAAATCAAAACAGCAAAACATCCATCCGAAAAATAATCCATCATCAATTCATTAGTATTTAGGGCTTTGTCAATATGTTATACAAATTCACGAAACAGAAAAACTGACTGAAGTTTTAAAATCAAACGGATATTGCACTGAAACATGAAACAGGTATTGAATATTGAACCATCAAGTAGTGTAGTTTTATCTTTTTTTTCAGGTGACCACAGATAAAATTGCAAGAATTCTAAGAAGGTCCAACATTCGCACAATCTTTAGTACACACAAAAATATTGGGCAATGCTTAAGGATACCAAAATATGCAATTCCTTTGCAATCAGAAAGAGTTTATAAAATTCCTTGTTCCTGCAGTAAAGTGTATCTAGGTGAAACTGGACGGTCTGTATTTACTAGACTTAACGAATATGAAAGATGTATAAGTAAGAAACAAATTGTTCAATCCGCTGGCACTGAATGTAAAAGATACCAAGGTTCTTGCATCAGTCTCAGGTTATTATAAATGAAAAATTAGAGAATCAAGAGTCGCTGGCTACGTGCTAGAGCATGCATGGAAACCAATCATCACAGTGAGTCATGCCTCGGTATTTTGATCTTGTGCTGTAAAAATCCCTGAAGATGCTTCGCGCGATCGCAGGGCGAAACGGCGGAAAGTAATTCCAGTTTGACACGGTCTAAACCCAAGGAACCATGATTTCTTAATTGACTCCAGCTGTGAAAGCTTTCTTAATATGTAAAGAAATCTTTAAATTCTACGTTAGAGTAGTTGTGGTTCATGCCTTTTTTAAATAGGTGGTTTTGTATCGTTAAATTCTAAATTATCTTTATAGACACGATTGGAAATGTCAACTATCTCATATAATAAAAATATATCTTTAAAAATAAACCGATAAAAGTTACGCATTAGTTAGACGTATTGTTACCTTACTACCCGATGTGTGCAAACCACAAATTCTGGTTTGGTATTCCACTGGTGATAAGTGATGTAAAAACGAGTCTGTAGCCAAATCCACTGCTGGCCTTTTGTCAGAAATCTATAGTAACACGAAGTACCTTCTCCTTTTTGCATTAGTGATTCATGACAGTTTATAACTCTCTCCAAATCATCTACATGGTAGTACTCATAGCCAGAAGTTCCTAAGAGTTCGAAGGGAAGATACCTAAAATAGTTCAGAAGATATATTATTTATATACCAATCTACGAAATATGGACACAGGTTCCGAAATTCAAGACTAGTTTAGGAGGTAGACCTGATTTATGTATCATAGAAAATAAAACTTTTAATTCGTTAGTTATATTTTGCTTATAACGCGGTTTTACTTGTTAGAAAAATTGATTCATTTTTGCATATTAAACCTATAAATCTCAAACACTTTAATGTTAACCTATTTAGTGGCTGTTGAAGGGTATATTAAAGTTATGTCAGAAAATTAGAAAGAAAAGTAATATTTTTTGGATCTGTGCGATTGTTCAAGGATTGTTTCTTTCTGGTAGTACATGCGCCGGTACCAACTTTTCGAGTAGACCATAAAACAAAATCTTCCATCTCCAACAATATATCAAAAACTAGCCGCAAAATTTAGTTGTGGCCATGAAAGTTTTTGATTAGGGGATCGAGAACTACAATATCACATTTTCAGAAAAATTGACTGAAGCCATTTTCCATAAGAAATGTGCTGGGTCCTTTACTTCTGAATACTTAGCACAGTTGTTTTATGTATATTGGAACTTTACAACACATCTTCATTCATAATGTTCATAATAATGTACTTGAACTGGTGCTTGCAAGGAGTCTTACTGACGCAATCGCGAGGTCGTCTGAGGCAACGTTTGTTCAAATCTCATGAAGTATTGCAATTTTACTTTCATACTAATAACATAAAACAAACAAAGAGGTGGCTTTATTGTGTAAAGCTCTTTCATAGAGCCTTTTAATCCCTTATTAAATGACGTGTCTTAGAAAATAACGTATTCACATTTTACGATGAATTTTATAAGATTGTTGATAACTGTGTTCCGAAAAGGAAGTCTACTCAGTGTAAATATCCAATTTAGTTCCCACAATATTAATTTGTTAAAACAGAACTTAATATTCACTACAACTTTTTAAAAAACTCGCGAAATCCGAATGTCTATAAACAATCGTATCTTATCGAAAAAAAGTGAAAAAACCTATCAGTATAAAGTACAAAATTGCGAGACTATTTTCTTAAAAGAATATTGTTTTGTATGTTCCAGGAAACATTAGAATTAATTGAGAGATTTTGACAAGGTTTATCACCTGACTCTCGTTGCCAAGCTAGAGACTTTGGACTTACACGGGAACCTTACGGGGCTCTTAACCGCATATCTGGAGGATTTCCTAAAAAAGTCTGTAACCTTTGGAGTATCCTAGGGCTCTTATTATTTAGTTTATTCATAAGTCACTGGCTTCTTATTATTTAGTTTATTCATAAGTCACGTCATTCATTACTTCGAACATTGTAAAGTCTTGCTTTATGCTGACAACTTAAAAGAAAATCGGTAAATTTCTTTACCCGGAACTTCCCTCGTTATGATTTTTTTCCATTTGTTAAAAACGTTAGTAAAGTGTGACTCAGTTTAGTTCAGTACATAGTTACAATATATATGTTTTACATATACTGTCTTTTCATTTTTATTTGTTCCATCATATTGAATTCCTATCAATAGGCAATGGGCATAATAAAATAAATTTAATAAGCAGTTTTTACATTGACATACCGCCATTTTGCTACGGCATATTGAATTCGTCCAGAGTATGCCATTTTCACATCTAATTTTTCTGCAAAATAAATTTAACAAGATTTTTTCACCTCGTGTTTTAAAAATTTTATTTGGCCGCCATTTTATTTCGCCATCTTAAATTGAAACCCATATTATCAGTCTTTACCTACTCCACTGGTCCGCATATACTTCCCAGATATTAAGATTCTAACTGATTTTCGTTAACGATCCTCTTAATGTTATGTTAAAGTGGTGTATTATTTGGGGTTAGGATCCAGTAAAAAAACAAAAACCCTTTATTGTTGCATCCTCAAGACACATATTTTTATATCCTACATAAAACCCATATTATCAGTTTTTACATACTCCGTTGGTCGGCAGATATTTCCTAACCACAAATAATACACCACTCTAACAACAAGAAGATCGTTAGCAAAAACCATAGAAGATCATTAGCAAAAACCATTTAGAAACTTTATATGTGGGAAATACCTGCGAACCAACGGAGTAGTTAAAGACTGATAATATGGGTTTCATGCTGGATATGAAATCTATATAAGTGTCCTGAGAATGCAACAATAAAGTTGCGAAACCAGGACAATTTAAAAAAAGACTGTTTTCTTACTGGATTCTAACCCCAAATAATACACCACTCTCACCCAAAAACAAGAGGATCGTTTACGAAAACCATTTAGAAATTTAATATAAAACTTAATATAACTTAATAACATTAACAACTTAATAAAGTTTACGAAATCTGTGTTCTGAGGATGCAACAATAAAGTTGCGGAACGTGGACAATTTAAAAAAGTATTTTGTTTCTTTACTTGATCCTAACCCCAAATAATACACCACTCTAACATAACCACAAGAGGGTCGTTAACGAAAACCATAGAAACATAATATCTGGGAAATATCTGCGGACCAACGGAGTAGGTAAAAACTGATAATATGGGGTTCATGCAGGATATAGGAACTATGTGTCCTGAGGATGCAACAATAAAGTTGCGAAACGTCAACTATCTAAAAATGATACACCACCCTAACAAAAATGTTTTAATATTGTTCAGCCATATTGGATTTTTACCAAAATATTATCAGGTCATCCTCAAATGACCCTTAATTTTTCAGCCAATTACAATCTTACAATCGTGTAAGTAGTATTTAAGCTATATCGCGAACTGGCAGACAGACCGACGGAATTGATAAAACATGTTTTTGGCAGCTAGGAACGCTAAAACGTGAATATATTATGTAAAATCTAGAGGGTAAATTTTTCATTTTTTTTGTTTTGTGCTGCCATCTTGGATTCGTACCAAAATTTTACCAATTGATTCCAACATAATACTTGATGTTGAATGATTTTTTCACGATTACAATGCTTCCCTTTTACGAGGGAAGTATTATATAAAACTATATAAGATTGCGATACTCTTCAGCATGACTAAAAAAATCCTCACTACAGTCACAGATTAACCATCCATAGTACGTAAACCGATTGTTTTTTAATAATAAGAAATGGTAAACCATGATTTTTTCTCGACAATTCAATCCCCTTATGCATGCTGTTTTTTTAGCAATACTGAATTGCAACTTAAGAGCTAAATTAGAAATGTCAATGTGATTTTGGACAATAAACTTATGTTTGAAATAAACATTCACAGTATATGTCATAGAGTATTCCGGAGTCTTGATTTAATTATTACGGTAAGTAGGGAATTTCGAGATCTTCAATATATTATTTTATTATATAACTTTCTTGTAAGATCTGTTCTCAAATACACATATACAATGTGGAACCTTATTATGAAAATAACCGTTTATAACTAGGAAGCTGTTCAAAAAAATTTGGTTAATATTCTGAATTATCGATACCATAGACATAGACACTTCAGTACGTATGAAAGCAGTCTATCTGTATGTTCGTAGGGTAATATTTGATAATGTTTTTGTATATAAAATTCTAAGCAGTTTAATTGCCTCTCCGATTGTTTACGTAGAGTGCGATAATTCTCTACTGCGTAACTTTTGTGATATTTATTAAAAACCAGCAGAGCAGTAAACCACATTTAGATATTTTTATAATTTTGTTGCTATAGTTCCACGCATCTTCCGGGAAGTGTTTACTGAAGGCACCGTTTTTTCGGATATTGCCTTAAAGTAATAAAAACTCATATTTACCAAGGAATAATTTTTGCTAAAATAAAAGTGGATTGAGTAAAAATTGCCGGAAAAAATCACAGTCTAGAGTCGTATTTGGCTAGAATATTTCACGAATAAAAATATTAAATACATAGATAAGTAGTTTGTCAATATTTTCTTTAAATTTGACTAACGCTGTATTTCAAATACGGCTCATTCATTTTTTCACCGGTACTATAGAAAATTACAAAGTCATCGAAAATATGGTTACGTTTCAGCTGACTCAGCTGCGCAATGCAAGTGTTTTGTTAAATTTTACCGGTCATGGCAAGCTTCAATTAGTTACTTGAATGATTTTAACACAGTAGAGACAGGAAATTACAGCGGTAAAACGAAATCGACAAAAGAGCTTGTAAATGTTTTATCGCTGTTATCATGATTTGATGAGATGAAATAGTAAAAATGCAATTTTTTTTAATTGGTTTACTTTTATGAGTGAAACAGTGGCTTAAGTAATTATTTTTCTTACTTGGAACCTAAGCTAAACAGACTTGGTTGCGACTAAGTAATTGTAAATTCTGGCCTGTTCTTGGGTTCTTAGAATACCTGTTGGGCTGTGCTAATAAACAAATAAACAAAATAATAAAAATATCGAACAGTTATTTATATTTTCAACAGTTTTATGTATTTCCAATGGAAGACGCAGATAAAGAGAATAGTATTCTAAGAAAAGAAAAATATTGTCCAATAAAATCACCAAATTATAGCCACATATACGTTCTTCTTATATTACTACTTACCCTATTATAGGTGGTGCTCTATGATCTAAAAATAGAAACTTCCATTCCAAACTGTGTCGTGAAGTAAATTCGGTTCTGTTGGAATCCACAAGGGGCATTTCCTTGATCAACAATGGTGTCTGTATTCTACCAGTTCCAACGAATACCACTCTAAATCAATTATTATGTTTTTAAGTTTAAATTTAAAGAAAACCTGAATAAATCAGGCAGATTAAAATAAAATACCTAATTATGTTTTAAAAAAATCATCTAGATACAAACCAAGTTTGTAGTTTTTTAATCAAACCTCTTTTTGTGTTAGTCTATATATGACTAATATCGCAAGGCAAAAAATGTGTATATCGTGGGCTTAGTGAGAAAACTCACTAAGTCAAAATTTTTTGATCTTTATATTTTTGTGTCATTTAGTCAAGCTGTACTAAAAGAATATTTTGCAAAACTCACTAAGTGAAATATCTCTCAGTATTATTAAGTAAACACGTAAGTTACTTTTAACTAAGTCAAAGATCCAATTTGGATTTGACGGAAAAACTCACTAAGAACTCTAGTGAGTTTTAAAGAAACTGCTTCTGTTTAATCGTTGACTTGGTGAGTTTTCAAAAGCCGTTAAGTCACGCATGTATCACAACTATCAATCATAACCTGCATAAATTCCGAATTCAGTTAAAAGTTCCTTATAGCCGCTTCTGCAGTTTTGGTGAAAATGTTTTCATCTCGTACATTACAAATATTTAATAATGCTGTGTCTGCGAGCAAAAATGAAGATAAGAAAAATACAACTGCGAATATATGCGGTTAATGTGGAAAGTAAACTGTTTGCTGCATCCTTTAAAACAAATATTTGCAGATTTTTGTAATAATATTAAGAATAGTGATGTGGTTATTAATATTATAATATTATTATTTTGTTATATCGATTGCTGGTGAAGCTAAACATTATAAACTCAGATATTTTACACTTTTTTGATATTCTTTTGGAGGATTATCATAAACTGGCAATTTTTAAACATAACTAAGCATGGAACAGAAACTTGTTTTATTTTCCTTTTTCAGGTACGATTTTTAACGCCGCAGTCTTTTGGGGCAGTTTTACGTTTGTATACTGTTACGAATAACTGAAATATGTCGTTCTCACTAATCTTTATTGATAATACCTATAATTGTTTTTGTAAAAGTTACAGAAAACATAAATAACTCAATTATTCTCTCTTAATTTTACTGAACGACTTCCACCCAGCCTCAGAATAGAGAGTTTTTGCATTGAAAAGCAGTGAAAATTGTGAGGTGTTCGGATTTTTTTTTGGAAAAAAGTGAGTTTTTCACAAAATGTTTTCTTTTAATCTACTCTATATAGCCTAACAATGCTATCGTTTAAAATTGAAAAAAATGTGAAATATTTAGGTTTATAAGATTTATGAGCCCCCGATTACTTATAATCGTTACGTTATGTATTTATTTTAGTACAAATCAAAGAGGACGGAATAGTTCTCGATTGGAATAATCAAGAAACTATAATTAGGGAAACTGGTGGTAGGTTCAATATAATTTCAATTATTTTTAAATCTTAATTGTGTATTACTTGAATTACAGCTGATCAAAATAATATGACCTTGGACAGTGGCAAAGAGGATAGTGAGAATGAATGTTTATTTTCTCTGCGAAGAAAGTTATTAAATTTAAAATCCGAAAATAGAGATAGTGATAGTCGGAAGAACGTCACTGAAGAACTCGAAAAAGATTTCGAACAAGAAACTGCTGAAAATAGTTTTAGATGGAAGAAAAAGAATGAATATCAGCGGAAGAAGAACAAAAATAAAATATCTGCTGTTGTTAGGGATGCTAAACATCCCAAACCCATAACTTGGTGAAAAATGCCAATTTAAGTACTGGGGTTTTAAAGATTAATAACAGTCGGTTGCACAAAACTTAATTGCTGTTTAGAATATTTAACCAAGCTTTCGGATTTGACAAGCTGCTTATAGAAATCTAGGAACTTGCTGTCAAATTTGACATTCCGTTAAACATTGTAAACTTTAATTGAGCTTTCTGCAACCGGCTGTATGAAAGGCAGAAAGACTTTATTTTAAGCAACGTGGATGTAAAATCACCAAAAACACGTAGACCTCGGAAAGGAACTGAGAGCGAAGAATGACAAAACGCAAAATATTAATATTTTGTAAAAAAACACGACCGAATTAGAGTGTGTCAGTCTTTCTTTATGAACACTCTTTGTATTAATAATGGACCTATTCTTACAGCATTAAAGCAAAGAAATACTTCTGGTACATTTACTGGACAAGATAATAGAGGAAAACACACTCCAGTTAATAAATTAGCGACCTTGAATGAAAAGCCATTTTACGTTTCCCAGTTTCAGTCTATGTACAAAAGAAGATTTTGTACACATTTCATTTTGTCCTTCTTTGTTCCCAAAAAAAACCAGTGTCAATTTTTTTTGGAAACATGGCAAGAAGCCAGTAGATCAAAATTTTAAATGATGACTACGTTAGCCATTTAAGACGAAAAACTGATGCTGCAAAGGCCAAAGAATTAGATAAGGTGAGAGCTAATAATGGAAGCGATTTTGTATCTGCAACCTTTGATTTGCAGATAGTGTCTGCAGATACCTTGCTCTGATGTATTATAGCATGAATACATACAAATACAGTTATACATGTATAACTTCACCATCTACGAGGCAGGCTTGCCAAATAAAGCATACTGCTACTCATGGACAGAACTCAATGGAAAAAGAGGCAGTTCTGAAATAGGGCCATGATTATAAAAGTGGTTTCATATTCTTTCAGGAAAAATCAAACATTTATCGCTTTTTTCGGATAGTTGCGGCGGTCAAAATTGTTCATAATTGGTTTAATATGTTTAGGTAGGCGAGATCTAAAAGAAATAGAAATAAATTAAGCAGCCCCTATATTATTGAGCAGGTAATGTTTACGGACTTTAAAGATTTTCAAGATTTGGCAAAAATAGGTTGCGTGATACTAATAATCACAAAGTTCAATGGTTAAAAATTAAATGTTTGCGATTTAAAAAAGACCCTCCCTTTATTATCTAGTACAAATATGATTAGTTTAGAGAATACAGTCGATTTGCGGAAATAAAAGAAGGTTTCCAGATATAAATGTCCAAGATTTAAGTTCGAAAAATCTTTACAAATGGTTACTACCGATATCCAAGGAAAAGAAATCAGATTTACCGAATGTGTGTCAAAAAGGTACAATTCCACAAGAGTATCATGGTTCGTATCATTCCCTACCAGTTAGTGGATCCATTAATATTGAACCAGCACTGAACTTAATAAAATAGTTATAACTACTTAAGGCATATTATTCGTTAAGCCTAACTTCTAAGTTATATGCGCAAACCTCATTAAGTCAATTTTATTTTAAAATTGGTTGGTTTCTTTAAGACTTAATTAAATTGAAGAAATTACTAGATGTAAAATCGATTAACAAATGCCTAACCACTTTTCTCACCTCGGTTAAACGAACAAGTTTTTAAAAAATGGACTTATTACATTCAATTTTAATGGCGAAATTATTTTTCATTGATTTTCTCAGAATTTTGTTTTTTGACAGAGTTTTCGCTCTGAGCCCACGATATATTATATAGAAATATAAGCACAAAGAAATTAGTAGATTTTTTTTTCTATTTATATATATGTACCGGGTGATATTATTTTGATTGTATATTTGATTATATTTTGCACCCCCCGGTATATCTGTTATTTATAAAGTTAGCAAAAAACTTCAAATACAAAAGTTTTAGGGTTTTTACAGAATTTTTATAATATGATATCAGAAAAATAATTGAGCACAAAAAATCTGACTTATTTACCAAAATTTTTTTTCTTATGGAACACCTTTATTAATTTTTATTTTAAAAGAAAATTTTATGCCGATTTCATATATTATAGTTTAAACAGTTTATTTTGAAGAATTAGGTTAATAATTGCAAAAATAAAAAATATCTAGTAGGCTTATAATTTGCTTATGTTCAAAAAGAATACAAATACATCAGTTTTATAACATTATATTTGGAATTTAGAGGTTCGAATAAAATAACGTATGAGATACTGGAAAAAATATAGTTATATGATCTAGAGTTCGTAATGACCTCCATTTGCCTCTATACACTTTTGATATCCTATTTTCAATTTTTCAATGCTGTCCAGAGTGGATAACAACTCTGGATTTTCATTATTTATTTTATTTATGTCGTAGAATATCCGTTCCTGTATTTGAATTACGTTTTCGCTGGATTTCAAATAGATTTTATTTTTTAAAATTCCCCAAAGGAAGGTATCCAAGGGCGTCAAATCAGGGTTATTCTGAGGCCATAATATAGGTCCATATCTATCTATCCACAATTGATAATTCGTATTAAGATACTCAGCGCGAGAGCTCCATTTTGTTGACAAATTATTGAGTTAGCCTCGATCAACAGTAACGCGTCCAACTTGATGCAGAAGTTCCGGATTCGCATCGGCCCAAAAATGCAAATTTTTCCGATTAGATGACCCTGAGGTGCAAAATGTCAACTCATTGGTCCATACAATTTTTGGAAACAAATTTGGGTCTTCATCTAGCCTCTCCATTATTTCTCTACAAAAAATTAGTCTCCTTGCTTTGTCATTTTCATTTAAGGTTTGATGTCGATGGTATTTATATGGATACATATGATATTTTTTAACGTTTTATGTATTTTGCAGTAGGATTTGTCTTAAGTCTCTCATAACATCTCATATGGAATTAAATGGAGTTTCTAAAAGTTTTAGAACTATGACTAATTAGCTACAACAACGATTTTTTAAACAAAGTTACCGTGAAAATATAAAACTGTGTCCAAATCTGCTGCTTCATTCACACGTCTGGTTCTCTTTCTTCTCTTCAATGCTTTGGTAGTATGCAACAGATTATACACATTTTCAAAGTATTAGTCTCCGATTTGGATTATTCCCGTATAGATTTATAAACTCTTGGCGCGCACAGTATCTGTTTTTATTGTTTTTTACGTAAATCTCAAGGGTTTCCAATTTTTTAGCCTCCGTGAATACCATTTTAGTAAAATAATGTAGATTTAGCAGCTAATCTTGCTAGTATATTGATAACTCTCAAGTATAAACCAATATATCAGTAAGTCGTTTTTGTCTACCTAAGCCTACTAGATATTTTTTATTTTTTTTAATTATTGACCTAATTCTTCAAAATAAACTGTATAAACCATACATATACGAAATCGACATAAAATTTTCTTTTAAAATAAAAATTACTATGCGGGGTGTTCCGTAAGAAAAAACAAAATTTTGGTAAATAAGTCTGATTTTTTATGCTCAATTGTTTTTTCTGATATCATATTATAAAAATTCTGTAAAAACCCTATAAAACTTTTGAATTTAAAGCTTTTTGCTATCTTCATAAATAACAGAGAAACGGGTGGTGCAAAATATAAGAGATCACCCGGTACATATATAAGAATTATTGTAAATAAATTAAATTTTTACCGTGAATCTGTTTCACTTGAATGTCTAGGATATTTGTTGTCACTACTCTGTACCATATCTTCATCAGATCCTAAAATAAAAAACAAAATTTAACATATTTTAGAATGAGAATTAGGAGATCATCACGTGACTAAAGATAAAATATAAATTTACTTAGTTCTTGGTGTTGATTTTTTTAAGTTACAAAGTACAGACATGTGTTTTATAAAAATTGGATATATATTATTGTTAATTAAAAATAATAACTGAGAGAAAAATATCATTACAAAACTTAACAGTATAGAACGGAAGCTTGCACAGCTTTGGTCAATTAAAAAATCATGGTTCTTGGGATCAGACCGTGTCAAATTGAAATTACTATCCGACGTTTCGCCTTAGATTGCACGAGGCATCTTCAGGGATCTTTACTCCACGAAATCTGAACACTGAATGAGTATTTTTTAATAGCATTTTATAGAAATAGTCGATGTCACAGAATTATATCACTATCTGCACGGCAAGATTCAATATTTTCTATTGATTATGTAAATATCACAATATGTTGACTACATAAAGTTTAATTAAAATATAGAGATGTTTATACTTACTAAAATATCCAACGAAATGTACAAGATCACAGTAGGATACTTTTTCAGAATCGGGTCCACCTCTCTTTAGATGGCAAGAAAAGGCAACTTGACATTCGTCTTCAGCTGGATGCGATAAAATATTATAGAGACCATTTTGATCATCTTCGCTGGCCAATTCAAATATTGTCATTTTTAGCACGTCTTTCTAAAATTAATATTTTAATTATTAGTAATTGATAAATCAACTTCCTTAAATTTTCAATTCAAAGACATCCTGTCATTTTGTAAATTAGATTTAGTTTTGTGATATATCTAAAAATGTATAAAATATAACAAATTCATTGAATCAAAATTTCTAACAATCTCCGTTTTTGTATTATAATTTATTACTCTTGAAAATATACCATTTGTGTTTTTTCGTTTAATTTTATTATTTGCAGCTTCTATTTAAAAAAAAAGTATAAACTTTTTGGTCAACAATAATAAGTGGCAATTTAAAATCCACACATTGAAATATTATTCATACTAATACAAACATTTTAAGTTATAATGTCATATTTAATGTTAAAATGTGTGCTGAAGACATTTTGAATGTTATAAAAAATTCTGATAACCTGGCACAAAATTAACATGAATTTAAAATTCAAGGTTTCATGAAAACGCTGGTCTTGGAGAAAGAAACAAATGTATTTATTTCTTTTATATTATTGATAAATTGATGGTTCAAAACGATAAACAGCGAAATAATAGAAAAGAGAAACTGATACTAAACTCAAATTAAATTTATATTTCTGAAACATTATTTTAAAAACTGGATACTTGAAAAGAATTAATACAGTTTTAATCTCTATTCTAAAAAAATTCGTTGCTGTACATTCTTCTCGTTTTCATTGTTGTGTGGGCAATTTTATAGTTAGCAAATTAAGATATTTTTGAATAAGTGTAATTATAAACATAACATATTTTATTAAAAACTAATAAATATACCAAGCTTAAGTCTACAAAAAAAACAAAATAATTTTAGTTAAAAATATATTAAGTTGGTAGTTTTAGATATATGATAAATAATTACTTAACGAAATGATTTTTTTCTTTCAAGTTTTCAAACGACAAGTGCCATAAAATAACTTATGGGACCAGTGCTTTACATTATTTGTATTAAAGTTGTTAAATTTTTATTATCGTAAAACTTAAGATATTGAACATCCCCCTTTCACTTGAAGTCGCGTGTCGTCTGGATAGACCTATGAAAATCGAATTTTTGCTAAAGAAACAGTTTGAAATAAATTAGTTTTAATTGTAGCAGTTTACTTAATACGTTAATTCTTATTATAAATTATTATAATATAATAATAAATGGATTTTAGAATTAAATAAATTCAAAAAACAAGCATTTTCTATGAAAACATAAAAGGGACACTCGTGTTTTTTTTATAATTCAAACACTAAACTCTGAATTCAGACTTTAGTATCTGCACTCTGACTTTAAACTCTGAATTCAGTCAGTAGAATGCCCCTTCTATGCTTTTGTACTTTCGTAATTATCAGACCCAAAGAAAAATCAAAATCAAGTTAGTTATGTCTTCATAAACGGATATGATATTTTTAATTTTTGAATCAATCCATTTTATGCAATATTATAGATACAAATTAAGGTGTTTAAAAAATCTCACTAACATTGAAACTTATACATATGTTCTTTTCTATTGATTGAAATTTCATGAAAATAGAGTTATGCTCAAGACGCCTTTCTGGAAAAAGACTTCATCAATGGTTTTCCCTTTTTTTAACTGTCTACCACATAGGTCAAACGTTTTAAACAATTGTCAAGGACGTAATTTTTTACAATGTATATTTGTTTTACGTGTACAACTATAGAACAATAAGCATTCAGAATATTATTTCATATTGTGTAATGTGTATCGCTTGGTGGAATGATGACAGAAAAACAGTACGAAGACATAGGTGTACGAATCCAAGTAATTTTAGTTAGACTATTGATGGAATATCCCTTAAAAATGTTCGTAGTGAGTGATTTGGGAATCAGACTAGGTACCTCTTAAAATTGTAGTGTTGTATTGTTTTAAACATATTCATCAAAAAAAGTATTTTAAACACGTTTTAAAAATATAATTACTTGTTTTAAACTACAAAAATAAAAAATAAGTTTTTTTTTTTAATTAAAAAAAAACATATTTTTTTCATTCCTACCAAATTTTATTTTTCACATATCCAACATTATTAGCAAAGCATTTCAGATGCTTGAATTAATTAAAAGTTGTACTACCGATTTTAATTGTGTTGTGTGGCCGTACTGAATAGGCTTTACCGTACTCTTGTTCATACACCTTATGTGTCTTTTAGCGGCGGAGGGGGATATCATAAAAAAGGAGCGCCAGAATTAAGTAAACTACGCTAATTTTTTTTGCCGACACCGAAAATACAAAATTACAGCTAGTAAAAAAATCGTCACGCTGTTTCGGCGCTTTTTTACGAATACATCGCTCAGATACCCATTAGATTATTCAGATACCCATAAGTTTATCATTCTGATGAAGAAATTCCAACCCAACTAAACTTGTTACCGGTACAAGTGAGTCACCAGGGGATAAATATTAACATTTTATATCATTTTTCATAATAGAATATCTGCACTTGAGCTCTTGTATTAAATTGGCATTTATGTTGCATCAAAAGTAACCCGTTCTACTTCTAGTTTTTCCGTTCCAATACACAGAACTAACTATAGTACAACTCTTTTATTTCTAGAGCATCCAGGATGGATAACTGTGATTCTATGCTACAATGTGTAATTTTTCTAGTCTGGTTTTCTTATATGGACGTTTTATTGTATCTCGATTTTTAGTCAATTATGTACTGTTTTTAATCATTATTATTATTATTTATTTCTTGTACTTTGGAAATTTTGTATTTATTATTCGGTAATTTTCTCTTTGATAATAAATACATAAAACATGGTGATCTTTGATAATAAATATATAAAACAAATGATCCTAGAGCTAGAGACCCCTTGTATGCAAATTCTACATATCACTAGTTTTTTATTTCTATTTTAAGGCTCATTCGCTGATCATACTTGAAACTTGAAGATTTTCTAGCCTAGAAAAATATTGCCAGACAACGTACATAATAAGAACTGTATAATAGTATGTACAGGGTGTCCCAAATTCAAGTCTCACCACTGGGATCTCGTTAACAATAAGAGATAAAGAGTCGGTTAAATTGGGGCAAAGTTGTATAACTGGGGGCCAATTAATATGCCATTAAAAAAAATCTGAAATTTTTTTCGTTCCTGAAATGTTTGAAAAAAACGATTTCAAATATTTCTTCCTTTATTTGAAGAAATAAGTTTTTCAAAATTTCAGTGTTTTTCAAAAATTTCAGGAACGAAAAAAATTTCAGATTTTTCATAATGGCATATTAATTAGCCCCCAATTGTACAACTTTGCCCTAATTTAACCGACTCTGTAAGTCTGATGTTTTACGAGATCCCAATGGTGATACTCGGATTTGGGACACGCTCTACAGTACTGGGATACGAGGGGGGTCAAACTACGCCGAAGCGCTTCAAAAAATATGTACTGCAGTGCTGCGAAGTTAACCGGATCAACTAGATTGAAAATTCTTCCTAGACATCTTAGCTGGAATATATAAATCCTTACAAATTTCATATCAGCCCAGACAGTTTTGGAGGCCGTCACAAAATGAATATAATTGTCTACTTTTTTTTCAGTAATAGTATGTCTCGAGGGGTTGTTTAGGAATGTGCTGCGTGCTCACATGTAGACCGTCTGGTTCACAAAAAAATTACCCAAAAAAGCAGTTTTTGGTCAATATCTTCCAAATTATGGCAGCAAAAAAAAGCAAAATTTTTCAATTAAAGAATATAGGGCAGATTATTACCTAAAAAAAAGTACTAACGTTTTTTTCTGCAGTCCTCATAGTTTTGACGAAAATTGAGTTTGAAAAAAAATAGCTTTTTGAGGTTATTTTATATTTTTTAGCCACGGATGTCTTCTTCCAAACGCATTTTGGAATATAAATAACAAATAATTTTTAGTAGGAGTTATTGCAAAATTTGTTCGGGCACTTATTAATAAATGCAAGAATTTTTTTCTTATTTCGAAAAAAAGGGAAATCACTTTAAATTAATTTATCTCAAAAAGTATTACATTTCCGAAAAATATCATTATATCCTGTTCTTTAGATAATGGTCGGCTCTACATTTTTTAGTGAAACAATTTTTTTTTTATGTGTAATATTTTGGAAGATATTGGACAAAAACCGCCTATTTTCCTTTTTTTTTTTGTGAACCAGACGACCTACGTGTAAGTACTCTGCGCATTTCTAAACAGTCCCTTAAGAAGTACATTTACAAAAAAAAATAGTGCACTTTTCGATTTGTCACGTCTCCAACACCTATTTACTTGTGTATATCAAAATAATGATGTTAATATTTTTATATCACTACGCCATTTTGTGGGTCTAGTCGGTAAATTTTCTTTACCGTTATGAATATTTCGTTTTATTAGAAATAGTGAAAGGTGACTCAATTTAGTTCAGTACATAGTCATATAGTAACATATATATACTGTCTACCAATATTTTACCAGTTTCTACCTATGCCACACTTGATTTTCTGCGTAATTTAAAATAAATTCAATAAGTAGTTTTTACATCGACACACACCGCCGTTTTGTTACGTCATGTTGAATTCGCCTCAGTTTATCCCTATATCACATTTAATATTTCTGCAAAATTTAAAGTCCATTGAATAAGATTTTTTACGTTGATTTTTAAAAAATTTATTTGGCCGCCATTTGGTTTCACCATCTTGAATTCGTACCACAAATTTGCCAATTTACCTCTATATCACACCTACTGCTTGCACAAAATTTGAAATTAATATAATAAGTAATTATTTCAGGCTGATTTTTTAAACATTTGATTAGGCCGCCATTTTGCTTTGCATTCTTATATTCATGGCAAAATGTTACTATTCATGTAACACTTGTGCAAAATTTGAGGTAAATTGGATAATTAGTTTTTTTAGTAATAATTTTCTTAAGTTTTCACTATTCCGCCATCTTGTTGCGGCACATTGGTTTAATATCACAGGTTTACTAGTTCATCTCTATACCATAATTAATTATGGCACACAATTTAAAATCAGTCCATTAAGTTGTTTTTTCAAGGAGAATTTTCATTTTTTTTAATCGGCCATTTTTTCTGCCATCTTGGGTTACCAAAATTTTGCCAGTTGATTCCTACATAATACTTTATTTTTGTGCAAAATTTGAGATACATTTTAGTTAGGTTGTTTTTTAGTAATACTTTTATTTAACGTTTAACTAGGCCGCCATTTTGGTTTGTCACATTGTATTTTCACCAAAATCTTACCAGGTCATCCCCATATGTATGTAATTTTTGACCAAAATTTGAAATCAATCGGGGAAGTAGTTTTTTAGCTATGTCGCGAACTGACAGACAGACAGCCCGACGGAATTCAGTAAAACATGTTTTTCGACATCTAGAGACCCTGGAAACGTAAAGATTTGAAGAAATCTCGGAGGGTGATTTTTTTTACGGTTACAATACTTCCCTTTTAAGAGGGAAGTCAAAGGTAATTCTAAATACTGTAGAAAATAGCATGCTAATAATTTTTAGTAGAACATTTTTTCTATGCAGTGGGTTGTTTTCCAAAAACCGCAAAAACCCTAATTTTAAAAAAGTTATAAAAGTACATACATTCAGAGTAATGACTTCACTAATAATAATGATACAAAATATGTAAGAGTTTTATACTATTTTATTTAGAATGAGCTGCAAATAATGTTCTTCTGCACCCCATATATTAATTAATTTTAAACGAAACAGGATTTCAAAACAAAATGTATCATAATAATAAAACGAAAAATTGTATGCATTATATTTACAAAATTACGGTAAATATAGACATTTAAAAAGGATACTGACACTATAATAATAAATTCTTGCATAAAACCGTTAAGAGGTGTGTATTACTTTCCAAGGTTTTGTAGAATCCCGTAAAGAATCTAATTACCTTGAATAGAAAATGAAACTGAACAGGTTGACGGTATACCTACGGATAGCAACTTTATGCATTTCCTGATTATCAGGAATAAATTTTCATTTGTTAATATATGAAAATAAATTAACGATTTTTTACAAAAATGTAAAAAAAAGTAAAAATTCAATGAATATTGAACAGAACTAGCCGTTACTTCACGGAAATCCATTTTAACCAAGTAAACGAAAACACTTGTTTGAAATTTCTACTTATATACAAAAATATATTTATTAATACATACAATAAAATAAAAATATACAATCTATCTTAAATTGCAATAAATAAATATATTCAGCGGTATAGTTTTGTTATTTAGAATACTGTTATTTTAAACGCGCACATACAGATTGGCAAAGCCACAGGCTTGCCTGTAATCTGCATGTGTTTTTTTCTGTTTAAAGTGTGCTTGAGACTTTCTTAACAATCTGCATATTATTCTAAACTACTCTATCTACTAGGTATACATTTTTTGTAAAATTGTTGTAAAAAAGCATACATCAATAAAATAATATTAATACTATATTTCAGTGATATATATTACAAAAAGCATTAAGTACATTCATTCACAGCAAAAATAACATTTTTTAACTTAATAACTAAATAAAAATAAAAAAACATTTTGGGACTGGAAAATATTACCAACTATAAACCTCTGAAAAAAAGAGCCAAGATCCAAGCCAAGGAAAATATAGTAGATGGCGCTGTAACTGTAAACACGTAGTGGTGTGGTCTCCAGATTTAAATTTAAATATATGTTGTCTACGGTGTGAAATAATTATTTTTTTGTAATATAAGTTGTGCAACATCATCAGCTGGGTGTACGAAGCTAGTTTTTGTTTCTTTTGCTACATCAGAGAACCATCAAGCATTACGATGGTTCTCAGCCGCACAGACATAGAGGAAATTAAGTCAGCTGTCAAAAATGAAGTCGGCAAGATTTTTAATGAACAATTTAAGAACGAGTTTATTAACGTTATGGCTAAGAAGCTAGAAGAAAAATTTGGTGATCGAATTAAAAAACTTGAAGAGAATTTATCCACAGTAAGGAACGAGATCCGCGTACTTTCGGATATGAATAAGCAATTAAAATCAAAGCTTGATAATCATGAACAGTATTCAAGGAGCCGCAATATTCGAATATTTGGAATCAAACACGAAGAGGGCGAGAATGCGCAGCAAAAGGTGATAGATTTATTTAATGGTAACCTTAAACTAAACATCAACAAAAATGATATTAAATCTTGTCACCGAGTAGCCGCAAAAAAACCAAACCCAAATATGCCTCCTGCATTACTTATTGAATTTGCAGATATCAACAAACGTTTATCGGTGTTGCAAATGCGTAAACAACTGCGATCCCTAAAAATTTCTGTGCAAGAAGATTTAACACAAGAACGTCTTAAACTTCTAAGTGCGGCGATTGAAAGATTTTCAGTGAAAAGTGCATGGTGTCTTCATGGCAACATCTATGTTAAAAGTGGCGGTGTGACATATCGTGTGGAGGACATGGAACACCTTAATACAATTGAGCAATTTTAATTGTATTTGTAGTATTTCCGGTAAGTTAATACATACTTATATGTGTTATAAGTTATACTGTATACCGGACTGATTCGTGAAACAAAATATTTGCAATTTAACAATCTGTTGTAAAAATATCGATGGTTTATTATGCCATAACATACCACTCAAATTTGATTCTGTGTATTTAACCTGATGTTTGCACAGATACTATGACATCTATAATATTTGTAATACTTGTTTCATAGTGTAATCATGCATATATTTTTAACACTACTTTCTTACGCATACTGTATGTATGCACTTAATTTTTTTTTTTTTTATTGGTAAAAACTAATACGTGCTCACTTCAAATTTTGTATATAATTGTCTTTTCTATGTGCTAAATAACAATATTTAATACTAGTTAACAAATTATGGTTCAGTATCTTTTGCTGGACTGTAGTGTTGTGCATTTTCTATACTATTTGAATTGGGTTTTATCCTACCTATTTGCATCAAAATAATATTATTGCCATGTCTGGCCTGTACTTCTATAATATACGTATTTTTAAGATGTGTAAATAAGTGTAAACTTGGGCATTTCTTGTGCGTTTCGATTGAGTTAAAATGCTGTATTTAATTAATTTGCATTTATTTTATAGTTGCATGTCTGACATAGTTGTATATTATTTGAATAGGGTATTACCCTAACATATTTGCATAAAATTAATTATTTTTATTGTTGCTGTGTCTGGCATGTACTTCTATCATATACGTATTTTATTTTTAAGATGTGTTAATGGGTGTAAACTTGGGCATTTATTGTGCATTTTATTTAAGCCAATGCTCTAATTTAAGTTAATTTAGCGAGTAGTTTAGGCTTTAGAGAGGGCTCGAACATAAAATGCTGTATTTAGTTCATTATTTTTATTTTTTTTTTGTCTGTAACCACCCATTTGCTACTGAATTTATTTTATAAGCTACATATCTGACAGTTACATATTCTCTTGTTATGTTTAACTGTCACTTTTGTATCTATTTTCTGCTTTTTTTTTCTCTCTTTCTCTTCTTTATTTTTTCTCTTTTCTTTTCTTCTTCTTCTTTATGATTTCTTTTGCACACCTAAATGCGGGGTCACTTGTTAATAATTTTAACTTATTTGCTGAACATTTGGTAGCGGCTAAACATAATGTTGTAGGGGTTTCTGAGAGCTGGTTGAGTGACCGGGTAAATGATGAAGTTGTTTCTATCCCCGGATATAATCTTATTAGGCAGGATCGCCCCACAAGGGGAGGCGGCATCGCCTTGTATATAAAAAACAGTATAAATTTTAGAGTAGTGCTACAAGAAACTAAAGAATTTTTAGAGCAAATATGGATTCAAATCAAAATATCTGAAAAATGTATTTTACTAGGAAATTTGTATAGACCACCCAATTCAGATTTTCCGCAATTTCTTAACTATTTTGAAGATTGTTTAACTAATCTATTCACGCAAAGTGATCAGATTTTTTGCCTCGGAGATTTTAACGTCAATATGTGTGACACCCAGTCGAACAATACTATTTCCCTTTCCCATTTAGTTGAAACATTTGACCTTAAGCAAATTATAAATTTTCCAACTAGAGTTACTAACGTGGGTCATTCACTTATTGACTTGATATTTTGTAACTCGGAGGAGGTAATTAATACAGATGTAGTTGATGTTCAGGTTTCAGACCATATGCTGATTTCCTGCAAACTAAAATTTGAAGCTTCCAAAACAAACTCATGTAATTTTACGTATCGTGCTTTGCATAATATCGATTTGCTAAATTTTCAGCGTGATCTTGAGTCAATTCCTTGGCGGGATATTTATTGCATAGAAAATATTGATGAAAAAATTTTGTTTATGACTAATAATATTCTGCAACTTTTCGATTATCACGCTCCAGTAAAAACGGTAAAAGGTAAAATTAAACCATATACGCCGTGGATCACCGATAATATCCGATTGATGCAAAAATTGAGAAACCAGGCTCTGAATCGTTTTCGGCGAACCAAGACCCCGGAACACCGGGAATATTATAAGCAGCTTCGAAATTTAACAAATAATGCAGTTCGAGCGGAAAAAAAGGCCTATTTAAATTTAAAATTTCAAAATGCGGGGAGCAAGGAAAAATGGTGTGAATTAAAAAAACTTAATATAGCTAAAAACAAAAAGTTTGAATTACCTTCTACGTTTAATGATTCTAATTTAATAAATAAGTTTTTCGTCGACTCAAGTGTTAGCAAATTTTCGCCGTATACTGAGTTAATTAATTTTTATAATACTAATAAAATTGTGTCAAACAATTTTTCATTTTGTCCGGTTACTGATTCTGACATAATTGAAATTTTAAAAAATATCAAGTCGAAAGCTTTTGGAGTTGATAGGCTTAATATTACTTTGATTTTTAGATGCTGTCCATATATAATTCCATATATCCGACATATTGTATATGTGTGTATAAAAAAATCATACTTTCCTTCGGAGTGGAAGAAGGCCAAGGTTATTCCGTTGCCAAAAATAAATCATCCCACCGACCTTGAACATCTAAGATCAATTTCAGTTTTGCCTGTTTTGTCGAAGGTACTCGAGAAATGCTTGGAAAAACAAATGCAGTCGTTTTTATTTACAAATAATATTATTCCTTCAAAACAGTCCGGATTTCGCAGAGGCTACAGTTGTGCTACAGCCCTTAGCGATATAACAGATGATATATTTCGAGAATTGGATAGAAATAATGCCACGGTTTTGATTATGTTAGATTACAGTAAAGCTTTTGATATGCTGAATCATTCAACTTTAATCTCGATATTACATTATTACGGTTTCCCAGATAATGCTATAGGTCTTATAAAATCATTCTTAACAAATAGATTACAGCTAGTTGATCTTAATGGCAGTGTCTCGTCTATGCTAAGATTGAAATCTGGTGTTCCCCAGGGGAGTATACTAGGGCCACTTCTATATTCGGTATATACCTCAAACTTCGTGAAGGAATTAAAGCAATGTAAGTACCATCTGTATGCTGATGACACGCAGATTTATTACTCTTTTAGTCCTCACTCTCTTCAGGTTGCCAATGAATACATCAATAAAGACTTATCAGCTATATATGACATTTCAAAAAAACATGTTTTAAACATAAATCCAAAAAAGAGTGTTGCATTGCTTTTTTGTAGCGAACCATTGAGAGCCGACATTAACAATGGATTAAATATACAAATTAATAACAATCCCATACCTTTCCAGGAAAGTGTCAGAAATCTAGGTCTAATTATTGATAATAAGCTGAGGTTTAAAGAACATATAACATCAAAATTAAAAGTAGCCTACGGCACCCTTAAATCTCTTTTTAACCATAGACATTTTTTAAATAAACAAACTAAAATTTTACTATGTGACTCTTTAATACTCTCTCTGCTTAATTTCTGTGACAGTGTGTATGGGCCGTGCTTGGATAGTCTAGATATAAGAAGAGTTCAAAAGCTTCAAAATTCTTGCATTCGTTTCATTTTTGGGATTAGGCGTGGGCGAGGTGTTTCACATAAACTTAAAGAACTTGGTTGGCTGAATATGCATGATCGTCGATTACTTCACTCTACATGTTTTATTTTCAAAATAATTAAACATAAATCACCAGAATACTTATTTGACAAATTAGCATTTAGGACTGATGTTCATAATTTAAATTTACGGCGCAAAACCTTGATTGCAATTCCAGCTCATAGAAAAGAAATTTTCAAAAGGTCATTTTCATATTGGTCTGCCGCACTTTCCAATAAATATAACATCAACTGCTCCTCATTACAAAGTATTTCTGTATTTAAACGGAAAATAAAGAAAACTTTGCTTGCATAATGCCTGTTTGCTCTGTATAAGATTTATTTATCACTTTTATGATTTTAATAATTCATAAAATGTAATACAGGTGACCCAGCACTTTGGTGTCTACTTTTGTTAGTTTTTAGGTCTTACTTCCTTCTCCCTCTATTTTTAGCTGTCACTTTCTCTTCCTTCTTCTTTTTTAATTTAACTTTTACTCTGCTTCTTGTCTGTGTTTATCTTTTTTTTCCGAATATATAATATAATTATCTATGTAAATGGTTATATATTTTTTTTTCTCAATTTTTTTTTCTCTTATATATTTTTGTTATATTTAGTAATGTTTAAGAGCAAGGCCTCAACAGCACCTGAATTTCTCTTAGGAAGCTGACTCAAAGGCCTTTTAATCCAAAATAATTATTCCTGTTGGTAATGTCAATGTATAATTACTTGTTATTGGATTAATAAACGTCTTATTATTATTATTATTATTATTATTATCAGTACTGTTTCGGTTTTTTGACGTCTAAATCAGTGTAATTAAATTATTTACAATTTTATAATTTTGTATAATTTTAGTGACCTATATATAAAAAACGTTTAGGTACACTGAATTACAAAATCGGTATATTATGGTTTGAGATAATCCATTGTGATAAGTATCTTTTAAAGTTGATCATTCTCATTTTTTGCTTAAGACTTATAGGAATAACATTATATAACCTGGACCCTACATATAAAAAACATCATTGATCAATCGATTTAAACATCATCGGCAAGGATCAGTTTTCAATTCTTTGAAATCTTATGTGGTACCTACTTGAAATAGAAGAGAGTGGTTATTTTTGTTTAAATGCAATAGTGAAGTTTGATAAAATATACTTCTAATATCTAGTAAGTGCGAGTGCCTAAAAAGTTGCTCCGTGGGAAATCTATTACCCAAGCCATACATTATCTTTATTATTCGCTTTTGTCCAATTTGTAGTGGTTTCATTACGTTGTCATATGCACCACCCCAGGAAATAATTCCATAACTAGGCAGTGATTGGACAAGTGCAAAATAAACCACTCTCAAATTTTCCAATGTAGATATTTTTTTAATATTTTGAAACATATATTTTTGTTATGCTATGGTAATTAAGTATTCTGTTTTTGAGCGCTTTTTCGAATATTTTGCCTATGTTGGTTAATACATTTATGGTTTTATAATTTTCAAGATTGTTCTTCGCCGCTCTTAAATATTGGCCTTATAAATGTGGTCTTAAAATGAATTGGACAAACGCCTCTAATAAATATCAGATTTATGATATATGAGAAGGGTTTAGTTACGAATGGAGCTATATTTTTTAAAGTAGAACTCGATATATTGTGTTGTATGCCCCGGGGATGTATTATTTTTAGCGAGTTAATTATAGTGTTTATTTCAGATTCATCAACAGGGCGAAGAAATACGGATGCGTTTACTCGGCGTTTTATAAATTTATAAGTAGTGCAGTTATTTTCTAAGTTGTCTTTTATATTTTTTGCCATCTTTTCCTTGATCGAAATGTAACGGTTATTAAAAATATCACTTAGTTGATTAGTATCAGTTACAACTAGACCTTGCTCATTTTTTATTTCATACTTGTTGTATTTATTGTTTCGTGGGTCTTTGTAAATTCGTTTAAAGCCATATTCGCTTAAAATTTGTTTTATTTTTAGTGAGGATGTGTTTAAAGTAATTCTGTTTTAGTTTTTTTATAAGACGCACTATATCGTTTTTTATTAATTTAAATTTATCAAAAGTCTCCTGATTATTAGTTCTTATATACGCTTTATAGACCCTGTCTCTATTTCTAATTGAATTAAGTACTCCTTGGGTAATCCAAGGTTTCTTTTTTCTATTCATTTTTACTATTTTTGTTGCCTTATAAGAATTGATAGCATTAGATAATGACTCAATAAAAGAATTCCTCCACATTGTCAATAGAGTATATATCATTAAAAAATGGACCCTGTAATATTTCATTAAGTTCATTTAAGTTTGTCATTTTTTGGGGTATTTAGTTGTATTATAAAAGGTTTATGATCCATTATTTTTGACTTCAGGGTACCAGAACAAATATAATTATTTTTAAAATATGAACTTTTAACAAAACAATGATCTATTCAAGTTCGTGAATTTCTTTCAATTCTAGTGTTTTCGTGGAGCACATTAAGATATTCGTTAGATCCCGCGGAGTTTTTCAGAATATTAATATTTATATCACCTAAAAAAATCAGTTTGAAGAGTCGCACTTTGTAAATAGTTAGATAATTCGTTAATAAAATCATTATTTTGTATATCGTGACATTTGTATACTGCTGTAAAGCCTATATCAGTATTCGTCTCCGTTTTTAACGAAATACGAATATATTTTAAACCAGCAATGGTTACTATGTCACTTTTAACAGTACTCCTCTCTTATATAAACAATGACTCCGTCATTTTAATTAAAGTTTCTGTCCCTATAATGTAAATTGCATCCCTTTAAGTTATATAGATCTAAATTACCAAATTCGAGAAAGTTTTTATGAATATTTTGTATATTAGAATGAAATATACTTAAATTATTCTTTGCAAAACTATTTTTTGCTTGATTGTTATTATCAAATTCCATAGTAGATATGTAACCCAAATCAAAGTCCATAATATAATTATTCATTCTTTTCCATATTTAAGCCAGCAACATAAATTTCCCAGAAAAAATTAAAAATAAACAACACAAAAAAAAACATTGTTATTATCCATTTTACAAAAATAAAACACATGACAATTGTTTCGCAAACACTGTGATTTCATCAGATGTTAGATCTTAAATAAAAATGTAACATAAACTGTAGGTATTAAATACCTGAACCCGTTACCGGGAATATTATACAGGTAAAATGTTCTGAATTTTTATTTATAGCCTAATGAAGATTTAGCAAGGTCCAATTGATCGTTTAATAATGTGTTGTTATTTTTCTGTTTGTTTATTTCCATGCTTTCTAGTAAATTATATATAATATTCGCAATTTTGTGTTATACTTTTATCAGATTTAACATCTGATGAAGCCACAATGTTGGCGAAACAATTGTCATGAGTTTTATTTTTGTAAAATAGATTAAGTAGAAATTTTAAACAAGAGTTTTACCTTTCATTGAAGTATAAAGTCATAGTACAGGTGATACCAGGGGGTTTAAAATGGTAATATAGTATATGTTGAACATCAGAATATGTAATATCTGCGAAAGATATGGATAAAAGAACTTTATCGTATAAAAAGTGCATAAGACTAGCATAATATGTTTAATTAAGCATTGGATGAAAAGAGGTAAGAATTGTCATTTTATACAAGAGGATATTCGCATAACGGGGCACCTATTTTAGCCATTGAAGGGATCGAATGGGAGCAGTTGATAAAAGTGTCGGAAGATCTGGCCAAGGTCAGATAAAATAGGTTGATGTCCTAAATAAAAATTAAAAAATTATTATATGGTGTATAAATAAGATGATATGTGAACAATCTTTGTATTTTTTAATGTTCTTATTAGAACCCTTAACCAACACATACGTGTTAAATTTTAACATTTTTAAAATAATATTAATTCCTTCTAGCCAGATAATGATTATATTGATATGATGTATAACCACATAACCTCTCTCAAACTATGTTTACCCTACCAAGGTAAAAAGTATGCATGTGTATATCAGCAGATCTTTTTTTTTAGTAGAATGTAGTGAACAATTAAGTGGCTACTTTTTTTTAATTTCGATAATTTTTTCTAGGATCTCAATGAAAAATATTATGTTAATACTACAAATAATCGTAAATAATGATTGATAAAACAACAACAAGCGTTAAGAACGAGTGCAGTAAGACTTCGATATTTCCACCATTACGCGCAATAATACATTTGTGAACTGTTTCAAAATGAGAAATAACTGTCTGTACAAAGAGGCTTTCATTATATCAAATTAATTTCACAGCTTTTTTAATTGTCCCAATTTATTAACTGTGTTTGCTTTTGCTTAAACACATTTTTTTTAAGTAAATCATTGATATAATCCAAGCTGATCAAATCGGAATACCCTGGTTAGAGAAAAGATTTCTATTCTCTCTAATCCAATAAAGTAAAAGTATACGGAAATTTAACATCGTGTCATTTTGACAATGTTAATGCGATTTTTAAACAAAAACATTATTTCACTGATAGGAAATTTTATCTTGCTATTAAATTTGTCTACGCTTTAATATGTGTTTACATAACCATATTCAAAAAAATACTAGGCTATCCAAAAAATCGCAAAAATTATTTTAGAATTATTCCAAATTCATATTTTCCGTCGCTTGTCCTTGATTTAATTATTACAGTGAAGTTTCCGAAAATCTACCCATCAGCACGAATCTTTTTAAATTTACAAACACAATGATTCATCTTTCCGCCTGACACTCCCAACCGGCGATCTCCTGCATCATTCCGTTTTCGTGCTCGTCGGCATCGAATCGACTTCGCAGACAACCATAACAATTGTGTTACAAAGTGCGTTAAGATGTCAAAAAAAGCTAAAAAATGCAATAACCAATTAAAAAATTCAGTGATTCATCTTATTCTTCCCATTGTTCAACACAAGATTCTTCAGATAGGTTTTTTTTCTTATATATATTATTACATATACCAAATGAGACAGATCGCTTCTTATTAAATTTAAAAATAAATCTTAGTATCTAAAGTAGGCATCTTTACTTTTTAGTAGCGATAAAGAAAAAATACAAAAAATACTTTATAGATTTAAATTCAATGATTGCTTATATCAATTTAAGTATTTACCAAAGTTCTTAAACCAGTAGCAAGGAAACTTCGACTTATAGGTATAATAACTGTTTTTTATCCGGAGGACATTCTAATAATCGGCAGAACCAAATCAAAATGCTTAATAAAACTGCTCGGAAAATTAAGGTTTATAATTAACTTACAAAGAGTACGTTAGATCCTAAACAAAACACAACGTTTTCCTGATTTATATATAGGACAATGGGTATCACTCATGATAGCTTAAATAAATTGTGCGATTTTATTTTTAATAATATTTTGGTGAATCTAAAAATCGAGATTGAACAACAAACTCGTACTAGTAAAATAAGAGTAACGATCGTTACTTTTGAGACAATATAATGAAATCGGACGATTTCATTTATAATAAGAATATCGGACAACGTGCGTTGCCTATAAATATGGGATAAAATCGGTCGATTTTCATAGTTATGCCAGAGGGTGTAGTGTTAGGTTTAAAAGCTTAGGAGAACAAACTCGTACTAGTAAAATAAAAGTAACGATCGTTACTTACAATCTCAATCAAACTCCCTTAGACCAAATATAAACAACTCCTACAGTTGCATAAATTCCCTTGGAGCCAGAAGTACCTATAGTGGAGGGCAAATCAAGCCAACAACAACCAAAACAGGACTTCAACATCCTAGGTTTAAAACCAGATTCCGACAATAACGAAGGCAAACCTCTTCATGAAACCAAGGAGCAACGTGACGAAGCTATGAACGGTTATAATATTCCAGCCAACTGTAAAGCATTAATTCCCCCTAAGGTAAATATCGAAATCCAACCTTGCCTAAACAAATCGGCGATTGAACATGATAAACTTATTACGGCAGGATTATCGGCAGTGGGCACTGTCATAGAAAAAATGATTCACCTTCCAGAGCAGTCACAGGATTTGAAAACATTAACAGAAGCATGCCAGTTATTTACTTACATTCTCATTCTGCCATTTAGCTCTATAGAAAATTCGGAATCATGCCACACTTAAATGCAGACTGCAAAAAAAGTTCAAAAACAGTAGAAATAGATGAATTTCTATTTAGCAAAAAATTTGTAGAAGTAGTAAAGGACGAATAAACAATTAAGAAAACACCACAAACGGTAGGCAACTATATGCAGGTACCCTTCCACTATTTTACAGGAAAAATATTGCAAAGAACTGAGAGGTTTTGGAAGTGGTTAAAGGAATATTAATTCCTTTTTATTCAAATCCCAAATAGTTTTTTGAACTAACTGTAAGAATCTCGGAAAATGTATTGGAAGAATACAAAAACTCTCTTACACATTTGATAGAAACAGGTGCTATCGAGAAATGTAGTCCTATTAAGGAACAATTTATATCGTCATACTTTCTTGTTAAAAAAAAACCAAATGGGGTTTACTTATAATACCATAGAGATGCAAATTTTGCTTCGTGGTGAAAAACTGTTAGCTATAAAAAAATATTAATCGTTAGTTTTAAAAAGAAAAATAAAAAATATAAATTAAGGGAATTTTGAGGTTTTGTACATATCAAACCTTTTGAAACAATACAACATATTCCTCTAGAAGATAATTGCTAAATTATCAAAAAAAAAATAGTATTCCTGATTCATTATTACCGGAACTAGACTGGCGGTACAAACATATTGGATTAGGTCAGGATATAAAACTAACCAAATTATCTTGTGAAATATTCCGGGGTTTCTCAACGAAGGGTTGGGGAGCTTTTTGTGGGGAAACTATGTTAGTGGTTTTTGGGATCAAAGTTGCATATAAAGTATTAAGAGATCAGAGCTGATACTCTTCATTAAAGTCTTTTGCAAAACATAAAAGTAATATTTGCATATTATTGAGAATAAATAATCAAACAGCCATTTCCGGTATAAATCGACGAGGAAGTGTTAAATATCCTTCTCTAAATAAGGACACAAATGAATTGGGGCAAGGGTCTGCAGAGAGAGGGAGAGTCATCCACTCTACAAGGAGATTCCCCTGGTGATAGGGAAATTGTTCCGTGGTCTCTTTTAAGAAAAGGTTTACCAGAAACTGCAATTAATGTAATAATATCTTCCCCAGCAGAAAGAACCCTGAAACAGTATTCGGCTTGCCTTAAAAAATTCTGGAACTTTTGTATATGTCAGCAAGTAAATCCTTATGAATACAATTTGCACTACCTTATTTTTTAATTTAAATTTAAACAATGGAAATTCATTCTCAGTATTAAATTTCTACAGGTCAACTTTCAATTTAATATTTACTTCTATAGACCCTAGGGATGTAAAAAGAATAAATAGATTTTTTAAGGTATTTCCAATATTCGTCCACCAAACCCTAAATATGCATTCACATAGAATCCCGATCCAATTTTAAAACATTTAGAAAAATGGTATTCCATAGAGACGTTAACTATAGAGAATGTTTCATATAAGCTTGTTACTCTTATGACATTAACATCTGCCTGGCAACATACACAACAACACTCTACTGAGTGCAGCCTCTTCCTATTATACAAATTGAGAATATTAGAAGATAGTTCCTGACAGATTAAGAATATTTGGATCCAGTAGAATATAACCTATACTCATTTTTTCTTACTTTAAAGTAAGACCTAAGTTACGTGTGGTATCCACTATACAGAATTACTTTAAAAAAATCCGAGACTTTTCGTCATCACGAAAAAAAAATCTTATAATTACTTTTAAAAAGCCAATTCACGCTGCCTCTTCACAGAGTATTACCCATTGGATCAAGAAAACATTATCTTTAGGAGGCATAAACACATCCATATTTTCATCTCATAGCGCGCGCCATGCATCAATTCTGCAGCTTACAGAGCATGTGTAAGTGTAGAATAAATAAAAAATACAGCAGGTTAGACGGACACCCACCTCTAATACATTTTTTACAATAGGCCCGTAAAAATCCAAACGACATATTTGCTAGCACTATTCTAAGTTGCAAGAGACGTAAATCTAACCTTTTCAGTAGGTCAATTAAATCAACTTATAACTAAAACATATAGTTAAGTATTATTATGTATACTATATTATAATCTTTATATTATAGATTTTTTTTAGTATTAGGACGTTAATTAGACCCTGTAACTAGATAAGTAACTTGTCTGAGATCCTTGATTATATTAACAGAGAAGTTATTAGGAAAATCGCTTTTTACTCTGAATTTCTACATTGTAATAATTATATCACGGATATGCGACGGAAAATATAAGGATTAATCGACTTACCTGTAAGGATGATTAATCATAATTTTCCTAGTTTGTCCGTAGATATAATTATTTCCCGACCCACCCTGATATAGGTACTCTATTTGAAAAGCGATTTTCCATCGTCGCACTTCAACGGAATGACGCAGGAGATCGCGGGTTGGGAGTGTCAGGCGGAAAGATGAATCATTGTAATTGTAAATTTTAAGAAGATTCGTGCTTATGGGTGCTTATGTTCGCAAACTACACTGTAATAATTATATCTACGGACAAGCTAGGAAAATTACGATTAATCATCCTTACAGGTAGATTAATCTTTAAATTTTATTCAGTAGGACAAAAACAATTTTGATTTTTTTCATTTTATTTTTGCAAATGTCAAAGTTATGACTTATTTTCAAAAAGTATGACTAGTGATTTCTTTAATACAAGGAAATTATAAAAGGCAATGCTTCCTTGAATAAGTGGTTATTGGCTAAGGGAAATTTCCTTAACGTGAGTCAAGAATTTCACTTGTGTACACAGGTTGTTACAAATTTATAAATAAGGGCATCCGGATTTAGCCGTTCTACTTGTAAAAAAAGCGTTTTGAGATTTGCATGACACTGCTATATTTTTGTAATATTTAATACTGAGATGTCACTGACAAGTTTTTATAACCCCCACTGTTTCTGAGTGACATTTTTTTAATTTTAGGCAGGCGGTTTCCAGTAACTTGCATAAAAAAATTAAGATAAGTCATATATCTATTACCCTATTGATTAAAAGAAAGATGAAAACTGATTATTACAGATTTATTTACATATACTCCACAGGTGGGTACAAATTTTCTTTCAAGAAGGTGCGTATTTTAACATATAGATTCGACTTGTTTTTTTTTAATGAGATACCTTTATATTTTTATTATTAGACTTCTAAAACCACCTTTTTGTCTTTTACATAAGTTTCAAAAACCAAAATACGAGAGGTGCCAAAAATAGACAGGAAACTATACATCTGCAAAATCCCCGCACTCATACGTCAACAAGAATTCGTAACACCTTGCATACCAAATCCGTGACTAACTCTTTCCCTTATTCGAAATAAATATCAAAATGTTTTTGAAGACAAGAGGCAATCAAAATAAGACACAGTAAGACCGAAACGGCGAACCGCAAATTCATGTTTTATAGGAATTTGTCTCCAAGAGCACTATTTAAATAGATGAAAATATTTAGTGTCCCATTGAGGAATCCTATAAACGGTTGTATTGAACTTGTATTACTATCTCTTATAATATGTTCTCAGATGCGTAGTTTTCCATAATAAACCTTATATACTACCAACAAAATTTACAATTATTTATATAGGAATTTAATATTCTAATATATTTAACATAAATGTGTCCAGATGATTCCTTTGGTGATGTTAAGAAGAAACATACATTTTTATTAGGTAAAAATAATAAACTATAAATACTCCAATAATCGTTTGAAGTTGTAGTAATAAATTATACTATACAGTTAACAATCATTTTTTTAAATGTATATTATATCTACTTACCGGTAAATACCCTAACAATGAGGTAATACTTTCAGAGGCATAATATATTTGGCCAGACGTAGAAAATACGATGATAAAACCATCCACTGCTTCTAACACTAAATGAGTAAATTCTTCGTTAGTTAGAAAAGTTGGTTTCCAATCTTCCTGAATTTCGTTTATCCTGGACCTCACAGTTATTTCTGAAATTGAAATTAGATTATGATTTACTCATAGCGTCATATATTTATAAGATTTATAATAATTACCTATGTTATATTTTTTTATAATATAGGTAATTATTATATTATATTATCAATATTTATTTCGTTATAAATAAATATTGATGGCTAACGACGATTAATTGTAAGTTTCAATATTCCAGATATGAACTGTTATAAATAGTAAATATATCTCTTCAAAGCTTAATCTGTAACAGTTGCCTAAATTTGGGGATAAAACTCTTGACAATATGGTTATGCGCATGTGCAGATTAGACAATTCCGGTAACATATTTTACAGATGCTTCACTTTTCGACCATAATTATTCCTATCCTCACTAATTACACTGGCCGACAAGATTTTTCTAACACAGGCCAGCTCATTATTTTCACAATGGAAATACCCTCCCAATAATAAAAAAATATTCGGAAAGCTCAAATACGTACCATTTTTTAATAGCCTAATTAGAATCTTTTATATTGGCAGTTGCAAGGTTGGTGCCAAAAAATTTTATGTGGAGAATTTCTGGTGAAATCACAAGCCAGGCCATTTTCCGAAAATGTAAAAAAAGCCTACTTTAAATATTTTGGTGTGTTAATTGGGGATCAAGTTAAGCGGTGGGCTCCCCACGTGTGCTGTGTTAGTTGTAGTGTATCATTGGTGCAGTGGATGAAGGGAAAGAGAAAAAGTATGCCTTTTGCTGTTCTAATGGTATGGCGAGAACCCACCAATCATTCTGAAGATTGTTATTTTTACCTGACAAAGACTGAAGGTTATTCCAAAAAGGGAAAGCACAATATAGAACATCCAAATTTGCCATCCGCCATACGACTTATAAAGCAAATTTGCCAGTGCCGATTGCGCCTTTAAATTGGCAAGCTATTGATTTGGAAGATAATGGAGATAACGCACCATCAGGCAGCTCAGAAGAACAGTGCACCGATCCCACTTTTACCACAGGTCCCAGTTCCGGCGAGCCAAATTTGATTCTTCAAAGTGAATTAAATGATTTAGTACGTGATTTGGGGTTATCCAAGCAACAGTCAGCTCATCCAAATATAGCTTAAAAGCTGTGTTATTGCATAATGGAAATTTAAAACCCTCTATACCAGTTGCCCATTCAGTTGCAATGAAAAAAAAATATGAAAATATGCGCACGATTTTGGATAAAATAAACTACAATAAGTATAAATGGCAGATATGTGGGGACTTAAAAGTTATAGCGATTTTAGTGGGACTTCAGGAGGGATTTACAAAATATTGCTGTTTCCTTTGTTTATGGGACAGTCGTGCAATAAATCAGCATTATGTGACAAAAATTTGGCCAGAAAGAAGCGAATTTCAACAGGGATCTCAAAATGTTAAATTTATACGTCTTGTTGATCCCAAAAATGTCCTTTTGCCTCCTCTTCACATTAAACTTGAGCTGATGAAAAACTTTGTGAAGGCTTTGAATAAATAAAGATGGTGATGGATTTAAATACCTAAGACAAGTCTTTCCCCAGTTAAGTGATGCCAATTTAAAAGAAGGCGTTTTTATTGGGCCACAAATCAAGAAATTGCTGGACGATGTCAGTTTTACGGAAACGCTTACCAGGCAGGAACTCAGAGCATGGAATTCATTTGTTAATTTACTAAGAGGATTTTTAGACAACAATATGGATGAAAATTATGAACAACTGGTTGATGAACTCTTAGATGCCTATAAAGCGCTTGGTGCCAGAATATCATTAAAAATTCACTTCCTCCATTCCGATCTGTCATTTTTTCCTAAAAATTTGGGAGCTGTTAGTGACGAGCAGGGCGAAAGGTTTCACCAAGATATCAGAACAGTGGAAATTCGGTACCAAGGACGATGGGATCCAGCCATGATGGGTGACTACTGTTAGTTTTTGAAGAGAGAAGATAGGACACCTCATAAACGGAAAAAATAAAGTTTAATTAGTGTTTTAAGTTAATATTTTTCTCATTTGCTTTTCTCTTAGATATATGGTATGTTTAATAGGACAAAACTGTAAACATAGTCAATAAACAGGGTTAAGAATTTTCTGAAATCATTTTTTCTATAGATATTAAGTATCATAACATTCGATATGGTTCTACAACTCTAACAAGAAAACCCTACGTGCTACAACTTTGTATTTGTCATTTTCGTATTTCGATAGGTCCATTCTATTAGATTATGCTATTCTGATTTGTGTTAGAACAAAAAAAATTTTGTCGGCCAGTGTAATTATATTCTTTATCTACATTTCTTATGTATAAGCTATATACATGTAAAGGGATCCAAACACTATTTACGATTATCATCATGAAATGTTATTTTAAGCCGTGTTTATTGACCGTGTATATTTAACCGAACAAGAGAGCCTTAGTTCAAAGTTTAAGTATAAAATGTACTTAACTAGGTATTTTAATTTATATTGACAAACTCCATAAGAATAAAATACTTGGAAACCTGAATAGACTAAGCTCGTCAACACCTCAGCACGAGAGAAGAGATCGGGGGTGCTTTCCCGAACATATTTTTTGTTTTTTATTCTTCAACTTTACAATTACAATTGTGTAAAGTGGAAAACGAAGAATGGAAAATACAAGAGGTTGATTTTTGTTTAGTCGTTTCGTCAAATTTCCAATAGGCGAAAACTTTTCCTGAGGGGCCCGCACGTCATTCCCCGGGCCCGGATTGTCTTTCTGTTGACGGCTCTGCAATTTCTCGCTGCGCTACTGAATCGCAGTCTGTGATCCCCTTTTTGACACTGTATAGGGGGTCATCTTTCCAGTTACTTTGATTAATTCTAATTTACCCGGATCTGATTTTATTTATGAGCTTTTAACTGTACGGTTAAAGACAATGCAAAATAACCGAATTGTATCCTTTTAGATGAGGTCTGTTCCAACAAAGGTCACAAATAGTTTCTGACAGTCAGGATTCTGCGCATTAAAAAAATTGTTCCAACAGCGGTTTTGGACAGTATACAACCATTTTTTTAGATTTTTAGACTGGTTTGCTAGCAGATCGATTTCCGAACTCCTTTCAGACCAACAGTTCTCAGTTCTCGTCGGGGTAAAGCTTGTTTTGTGTTTTCTTTTTTAATATTAATGTTTGCTTTATTTATTTATATCTAAATAATATGAGCAATCTTTTATGTTTTGAAGAGTAGAAAATGTCGCTTAAGAAGAGCAAATGACTGCGAATGAAACCAAAAAAAAATACCTTTTTAAACATGTTATTTTTTAAAATTTACTCCCAGTGTTTTTGTTAATTAAATATTTTTGCAAAATTTATTATATCTCGTATTTATATTTCCTTGCATGAAATCTTAAAATTTACTTTTGTGTAATTCTCATAAAAATGTAATGCAATTTGAATATTTTCAACTTCTAACCTCTCGCCTTTTTATTAGTATTCAGAAAAAAATAAGTCAAATTACAACAAACAATCCATATAATACCCACATGCGCATCGACGCGAGTTTGTAAACTATCGGAAACTTATTAGGGAGATAATACTCTATAATAAAATCAACAAATTTATTGATATCGGTTAATTACTTTGCTCTGTTTTAACTAGGGTCGACCCGCGCGGTTTAAACTGTCAGTTTATGGGTATTCGTTATATAAGTAAAGTGTACTTGTAGGTTGTAGGGAGCATAACAAAGGGGATCCGGTTCATAAAGTACATTTGTCGGGCGCTCTAAAAGAAAGATTTTCTTGTGCGTCTTTCAAAAATTTTCAGTGGATTACAAGTATTGGTGTTATCACATGGAGTGGCAAAATTGTAACTCAGATCTTTATAATTTTAAGGCAGTGATATATTGATTCGCAGCCCTTCCATAGACACCTAATTACATCTCATCACAAATACAAGTAGTAGTCATACACTGATTTCAAGTCTTCATTTATGTTTATAGATAAAGTTAAAATCAAATACATTATACCAAATTTATTTTTTTATGGAAATATTATTAAATATTCAGAATGCATTAAATGTTTAGGGTTATATATAGATGAAAATCTTAATTGGAATAAACATATTCAATGTTTAAGGCGAAATATACGACCGTTAATAGGAATAATATATAAAGTTAGAGACCATATTCCAGTAAAATACCTAAAAAATATATATTTTGCTCTAGTATATTTAAAATTACAATATTTAACTTCAATCTGGGGAAGTTCAAACCTGACAACGTTAAAGTCTCTCAAAAGATTACAAAATAAAATAATCAAATGTTTTCATAAACTACCATTTTTTGGAACCCACTACTAATTTATACAAACCTAATAAATATCTAGATATTAAAAATATATATAAATTAAAAATATGTATGTTAATACATTCTATAAATATTAATAAAAAACTATCTAATATATATATATAACATATCATGACCATAATACCAGATATTGCAATAATTTACAGATGCTGAAGGTAAAAAGTAATTCTGACATAAAATCTTTACTTCATTGTGGAGTTCAAATTTATATTCAACTACCTCAATCTTTAAAAAGAATACCTTTTTTCGCAAAATTTAAAAAGTTACTAAAGATTTTCATTTTGGAGCATTAATTATTATATACACATTTTGTATATTACTTATTTAATGCACTTATTTGACTCTTATTGTTTACTATTTGTACAAATGTATATTCTCAATTCTTTTCTTTTTTTGACAATTTATTTATTTTTTAATTGTTTTTATAGTTCCCTGTAATGAACTTATCATAATGTTATTATTATTATTATTTTTATGTCTCTCAGTATTCCTGTGTATTTTATACTGACGGGATTATGCCAAGTCAGTACAAAAAATAAAAATAAAAAAAATGAAAAGAAAAAAAACTATTGTGTATTAAGAAATGATCTAACGATGCTCCATGTTTTCAAAATGACCGATTTCTGGATGTTCCTGTGAATGTCTCTATTAAGTCTTAATTTGAGCCAAATGAGGTGTAAACGTTGTTGGGGTGAGACCTGTTACTGATATGACGAGAGGAACAATGATGACTTTTTCCTGTTTCCACAGCCTTTTTACTTCCATATTGCCAAGTCGGTGTATTTGGCGATCTTCTCACTGTATTTCACTTGGATGTTCTCGTCGTTGGGGACAGCCATGTCAATTAAATAAGTGATTTTCTCTGTTTTATCTGTGTGGATGTCGATGTCCCAATAGAGCTTGTAGTCTTCGTTTTCAAGTATGGATGTTGGTGTATAATGGTAGTAAGGGTCTGTGTTCTCCGTTAGTTTGTATGTTGTGGCTAATACTTGATGAATGATCTTCGCTGCTGAGTTGTGTCTCACGGTGTATTCAGTTCCGGCCATTATTCTACATCCACTCGTTATGTGATCGATCGTTTCTCTCTGCTGGTGACATCTCCTATACCTCTCGTCTTCAATGGTTGTGTCCTTGATGATGTGCTTTCGGTAGTTTCTGGTTGCTATGACTTTGTCCTGGATGACAAGCAGGAAGCTTTTTGTTTCAGGAAACAGCTGCCCTTCTTGTAACCACGTATATGAAAGCTTTTTATGTATATGGTCTTGCTTTATGTGGTATCTGTGTCTTCCGTGAAGTATTTTTTCAGACCAGGTATTCATCTTTTCTAGTCGTGATTGAATTTGACTGTGTGCCTCTGCTGCGTGGCTCGTTTGAGATAGGTCGAGCGGTGTATAATTCTTGTCTGCCTTCACTATTGCCTTGTGGAGGTTAGTTTGTTTGTTGTGGAAGAATTTTCTGAGTTCGTAAGTTTGTTTTTATTTAGCGATTGTATATCTATAATTCCCCTTTCTCCTCCTTTTCTCTCGATGGTGAGTCTTTCCTTGCATGCATTGGGATGTAACTTGTATTTAGTGAATTCAGAGCGTATGAGAATGTGAATGTTTTCTATGTCTGTGTGTGACCATTTAATGATATCAAAGTAATACGTAAGAATAGGTACGGCGAAGGTGTTAATAGCTTTCGTTAGATTTCTGGAAATCAGTTTTGTTTTTAGTAGCTTTGTGAGTCTGGTTTTAAATTCCGTCTTGAGCTCTGATTTGATGTGAGTGTGGTTAATTTTGGTGCTTTGATGGAAACCTAGGTATCTGTATATTTTTTCTTTGAGCATGTTATCTTTAGTTTCATTGTTGATTGTTTCCCCCGGAGGATGGTCTTTTTACTGTCCCTTGTTGATATGGAGTAGCTTGCATTTACTTATACCAAATTCCATGTTGATGTCCAGGGTAAACGTTTCTGTGATTTTAAGGAGTTCCTTTAGCTGTGCCTTGGTGCTTGCATATAATTTTATGTCATCCATATACAAGAGATGGTTTATTTTGAGTACGTTATTTTTTTGGTGTTTAATTTGAAATCCGAAGTTTGTGTTATTCAGTGGGTTTGAGAGATGTTTGTACCTTGTTGGTGAAGAAATATCTCAATATTCGCAAATGTCGGGAGTGCGAATTGGTCAAGTCAACAAGGGATCTTCCACCTTCTCTTCGTGGTAAGGTCATTCGAAGAGTTGATGACCTTGGGTGGTGTGACTTGTACTTGGTCATCATTAGGCGAGTAGTTCGCTGTAGTCCCTCTAGCTCCGGGTTAGTCCATTTCAAGATTCCGAAACTGTAGGTCAGCACAGGCACAGCATAGGTGTTAATTGCTGTAATGAGATTTCCGGCATTCAGTTTATTATTATTAAATGTAAATATAGATTAAAAAAAGATCCATTCGCCTGACAGATAGTTCTAACAAACAACAAATTAAAAAAACAACATTAAACCAAAACGCCTATAAGACACATAATTTTAAAGAGGCACTAGAACATGAATAGAAATGCCGTACTTTCCTATTATAAAGGAACAGCAGACCGCATAGGAAGACTTCTCCGAAAACACAACATTTTACTACAAACCACAAAAAGCAATAGGGCCTTTAGTTAGAAACTCTAAAGACAAGAAACATTTAAAAACTCAGGGCACTTAGTCATGAAGCACATGTAATCAAATTTATATAGGGCCAAATAATTAGGAGCGCATCGACAAGACTTGAACATAAATTAAGAGTCAACTTCTTTCAGCATCAATTAAGAACTAGACATAATACTTATTTAAACTGGTGTTAACAAATAATAAACACAGAACACTACATTCCATACGCAATAAAAACTGAGAAGATGGGCACCCTAAAGAAAAGAAATGAAGCAATAAACCTTAACTCTATTTATCTAGGTCAGAAGACAGAAGGGCGGATCTAATTCCGACTAAACAACGCAACAACCTTCGGCAAAACCATTTAAATACCGACCATGACAGTACAATGCGCAAATTATATCCCCCTTAAGAATTAGAGATAAAGTCGATTTGCATTAAATCGGCACGGTCTGGCCTTTTTTGCACCCCACCGAATAAACATTCGTATCAGAGGTCACTTGGTGAAAACAACGTTGAAAAGATAGGAAGGATTGACACGATTTTTATATCAAGGACTTTGATCCTGCGCCACCTTCACTGGGTAACCACGCCGCAATATATTTTCTGGCTATCTATAGAGTTCAATAGCCTCTTTAATTTCCCAAGATTCCAGCAAAATCTACTAGTGATTTGACCCCTCATAAAAAATTGAACTTGGCGTTAATCGGATGATCAACTTAGACTCCTACATTTGAATAGCATCACCATTAATTTTTTTGAAAATAGATAATGCTTCCAACCTTTGACTTTGAAGGATGATAAACTTAGACTCCTACATCTGAATAGCATCGCCTTGAATTTTTTTGAAAATAGATAACGCTTCCAACCCCTGAGTTTGAAGAAAATCGATTGAACACCTGAGCCCTCACATTGGATTGAACGGAAGTTTGACCAACTCCCAAATTCTATCATCTTCTGCCTTCGTATCTGAGTCGCGCCGCCATTAGTTTCTACGTCATTTATAAAAGACATCAATCCTCTTTTACTTCTACAGCGTAAAATGAATTCATTGGCAGCCTATCCTCTACAGAGGGTTGAATCCGATCATACCGATAACCGGATGCGATAAATGATGACCAGAGGTCTAAAGCGTGCACCTGCTAATAATAATAGCTCTTGACGACGTGAAAACGCAGACACCCCAACCATTCCGTATTCAGTTCGACGACCTTCAGGGAATACCCAAGGTTAACACCAACCATAACCAAAACTAACCCTTGGCGTGTAGTTTTACAGTGAAGCGAGGAAACAGCTAATTTCCAACCATTATACTCAGACATCTCCTATACTCGGACGTAGCACCCTGCAATGAAAATCCATGCCAATACTCGGACAGACAACCATCTCTTATTTCTGTCAGCCAATCATCCGTATTCTCTTAGTTTACATGTTGTATGTTACATACTTACATCTAAATGTTATCGTGTATCTCCAACCAAGGACTTGCAGTTAATATAACTTTTTTGTTATTTTCTTTACTCTGTTTTTAACTATGTCCTTATTTTTGAAAATTAACTAGCTTGGAATTATTAAAACCACAATGGTTTGTTCCATAGACCGAGAATAAGCTCACAATGAACCCAAAATATGCCTGATATTATTACCTAGACAGCTTATAAAATATGCGCATCAATTAGAGAATGATATTTTATAAAGTGTGTTAAGAGTAAAGCAAACCACTTATGTTTATAATATTTCTCAATACCCCAAAATTGCCTATTTGTTCGACCAATGCCATTTTCGAATGTAATTATGCATTTAGTAATCCAATCTAAGATAAAAACCGATCCTAAGAATTGTAAAAAAAAAAGATATGTGCAACGCATTTTTACTGTTTCAGAAAAGCTGATTACGCAGTATACTTTATTGCAAATAGATAGTAAAGATAATGTCAAATATTAATTGGCCTTCTTCGTAAATAAATAATGTTTTTATACGTGGACAGTTTACTAAGATTATGAGTTTAAACATACTCTGATATTCTGAAGCGAAAAGAGGAAATATTAGATTATACGAAGTTTAAAAACTTGTAAATTATTAATATTTGCTCTATAAAGACGTGGCTAGAAGACTTAAAGGGCGGATAACAGATTATATTTTACTTCTTTTTATAAACATTTAAATGTTACTTCAGATTGATCATATTTATAACGGGTTAAGGCTATAGAAGTTAGTAATAGTGGTCAGTAGCAATTCACTCGATGACACTAAGACACAGTCTCATGTACAACCCCATACCACATGAACGATTAAAAGTGGTGAATTTATTGTGTATCTCATGAAACGTCTATACGAAAGATAATCAGCCTGTGGTCAGACCCAATTCTATTTCAGCAGCAGCAAGCAGTTTTTCCTTCAACCCTAAACGCGATTGATTCTATTCAAATAAAGCTATAGCTCTGATTGATTATCCTGCTCGTATTGTAGACAGAGCTGGAAGTATCTAATATCGAAATTACATAAAAGTATTTTGTAACTAAATACTTTTAACAAGTATCTTTAATTACAAAATGTTAGTTTAGATTAATATTTGTGAATCTCTGCACTCTAAATTATAAATTATAAAAACTCAAAAGTATCTGTTATCTAGATATATTTTTTACTTCATTCGTAAGAGGGAAAAGTTGTATTCGTGACAATTTCTCTAGAGTGTTTTACACCGGTAATAAAATCTGTATTCACCTAAAAGTATTAGTACTTTATTGATACTTGACACAACCAACATCATGGTATTGCCGCGATAACTTTTTGACTTAGCTATCAACCTTTATTCTGTTTCTTTTCATTATCCACTCTCGTGAAATAGTCATGCCGAATACCACTCGAGAAACAATTCTGTAGTCAAGGTTACTCTCCCTTTCGTTTCATTCAAATTTGTTGCCTTTTGGTAGTTTCGCTCATGAAATTTCATTCACGAAATTACCAAGCAGCAAATTTTCATACCAGTCTTGTGATATTTATTATATGATTATTTCCTTCCTATCAATTTTGACCAATCACTGACAATATTTCGTATATATTTTATTTTCAAGTGGAAAAATTGCCTGACATAACTGTCAGTAGTTTTTCCAGAAAAAAAATTAGAAATTTTGCATTTGCACAAGTGGAAAAATCCTCGTCTTCGACTCGGAGTTTTAAAACCACTAGCGCTCGTGCTATTTGTTACACAAATTACTTAGAAACTCGTTTTTCCGAATTAGAGGCGAACAATATAATAGATTAATCGAAAAAATCTATTATATATAATAATCTGAAATGGTTTTTATATATCGCCCAGCTCTAATCGGAATAAAATACTTGACTACCGCCCACTAGAAGATAAAAGAAACACGCAACTACGTAAACAATTTCGTGTACAAAGTTTTACTAGTCATCTGTACAAAGGAATTTAGATATATTATCAAAAGCAACGATGAGAAACCCGATTAATTTGATCCAGTTTTGAGTCAAAATTGTGTTCTTGAGATAATATAAAGGGGCCTCGGTCCAGTCTCAGTCTCGGTCTCGGAAAATGTTTACGGACTCGGTCTTGGTATAGGTCTCGATGCTGCAAGACCGAGACCGAAACCTACTTAGTCTCGGTATCGGTCTCGAAAGTCTCGATGGTCTCGAAAACAAAATTTTAAAAAGACAAAAGTACATGGAAGCCTACGTTCGAAACCTAGAGTTTTTCCAATCTTAACAATTTAACGTAAAAAAACCCAATGTTTGAACATTTCAGTAAAGTAGAAAAAATTTAGGTATATTTATATAAAAAATGATTCCAAAAATCTATAATTCGAAATGATGTTGCCAACAGATGGAATCAGTAAATGAAGATATACGGACAATAGTAGGTGTATCAAAATAAATATCACATATCCCTTGTTCTTTGGACATCAACAGAAAGGCCACAGATCACTAGAGTTACTTAAACAACAATCCACAGAACAATAATTATTTGACATTTCGAAAAATATACAACTGGAATAAGATATAATAAACACAAAATAAGGACACACTGTATAATGCTGCCGATCTCATGCAAGCAACGTGCTGGGCATTCTAGGGACAGACGTTATAATTCAATAGGTAGAAAAAGATCGATGGCCAAGTAAACCATCCTTAGGTATTCTGTAAACTTTGCTATTTTGAACCAAACTTTTATTACTTTGATGCGTATTTACTTTCTTGACCAGGACCGTTCTTAGGGGTCTGGACGTTGTGCTTGCACAAAGGCGGCTATGGTTCATAATACTACTTGTGAATCAACTATTTTTGTTCTTTGGTAAATTAACTATAAATTTTAAAAGTGGAGTAGATTTTAAAAGTAAATTTATTCATTAAACAAATATCTACTTGTTCAATTTTTCGCCTGAAAGATCAATCAATAGCCTTTCTTGAGAAAATGTACAGGGATAAATGTTATATTGTGCCTGCTGAATCACCAATAATATCAAGTTCCTCAAACGATGATAACTATGATATCGATTATACATCACTATTTGAAAAAAAAGTGATTCCGAAAATTGGAAAAAAGAAATAATAGAATATTTGCAATTAAAGAGCGCTCCAAAGGGTACAGATATTTTAGAATGGTGGAAAGCACACGATAAACAATTTCCAAATTTAGCCAAATTTGCAAAAGATCTTTTGTCTATACAGGCGACCTCTGTAGCAGTACAGCGTTTATTTTCACAAGCAGGGTTAATTAATACAAAACTAAGAAGCATGTTAAATGAAACTTCAAACAAATGCTTATTATGTATTTATTCATGGTATAAAAGTAACTTGAAAAATGAAATTATAAAATATTAGTTTAAATTTTCTGTACTATTTTTAGGTTTATTATATAGGTTGAAATAAAATCTAAAAATATGCTTATAATGTATGTTTAGAAATTTAAATTTTTACTTGGTTATTAGAACAATTCATTATTTTTTAAGCGTAATAGTTAAATTAGCTTTATTGATCATCTATTTAAAATCTTAAGCCAAATTCTACTTTGTGTTTTGTTTGTTGAAAATCTTGTCCGTATGTATATGTATTATTTTTATTATACACATATAGTTAAAAATTTTATATCGTCCATTATTTTCAAATACAAACAAAATCAATACAAAAATATTGTTCTATAAAACACGTACCTTCTTTAATTAGCAAGCCATCGAAGCGATAAAGAAGAAAATGTTAAGAAAAATTTTCACTGATTTTTTTTAACAATTTTTTGCTTATTTTAAGCCGGAAAATTTTTAAACAAAAATCACCACAATTACTTCGTCTGTTGGAGACTTTACCGTATCTATACTATATAAGAATATGATATTGCGATGTTTTTAGTTGTAACAGCCTATTAGTTATTAATTATTGAACCAAAAAACAAAACATTTTTGGATTTTAGTTACTTTCAATAATTAAACATAAAAACCGATTATAAATTTATAAAAATCACAATATCAAAATCCTATATAGTATAGTTGTCATAAAGTGTCTCTCTTTGAGAACAGGGTAGCAATTTACGATTTTCGACATGTGAAGTGGAATTTCGCTACTAGAATTTCTAAATTTGGGAAATTCTCTTTTTATGATTATTTATATCGTTTTATAAGTGAATATTTCACTACTATCGTTGTTATAAGAACATATACAATGCTAGTATAATATAATTAATTATAGAAAAATTATTTTTTGCATTAATTAATTAGCCCTCAAACATATATTTTTTGAATTATTTTGTCAAAACAAATAATTTACGAACATTAGTTATTTTGCTACTTCACTTTAAAATCGAGACCGAGAGTCTTGATAGGTAAGTCTCGGTCTCGGTCTCGAACACCAAGTCTCGGTCTCAGTCTCGAAATACTTTTTCAAGTCTCGTGGTCACGCGAACCCCTAAATATAATACCCTACAAATTATTTTTGGATGTTGAGTGCAATAAAAATTGGCAGTATTCGTTTGACTCTAAAAACAATTTCGTTCATATTATAGAGTTAGTATTGAGGTAAGAGGGTAATTAAGAAGAGGAATTAAAATGAAACTGAAGGTGAGTTTTTTAAAAAAAAAAAAGATTCTGCATCTAATAGAAAAAAATTGGTGGTGGAAGTTAGAATTATCGACTGCAATTTTGACTAGATTATACATCTTATGCACGACATAACTGTATCGTATGAAAATGAATAAGTTCACACTTTCAGTAGTATAGCTTAATTTCAATATTTTTACACGAAAATGTATTGCTGATAAATTTTAAAGTATTCCTAACTTTATTACGTGGACGACTGTTTGACAAATATCGAAAAAATCAAGAGAAAGAGGAATAGGAATCTGACAACTGATCCAAAGCAAGATGAGCCATGATAATAAAAAGAAAATACGGTGATTTTAGTACAGAGAAAGTCAAAAGTTAACTGCAATACAAAAGAGATCAGCAAATAGATCCAGTGGAATTTTTGCTACGTTGTAAGTAGTGTACTAAACCTTTGATTAGAAACGAAGGTAGATACATCAGCGAAAATATGTTTGTTGAACATGGAAAAGTGTAAAATACTCGGCCTTACAAAGGGCTAATAACGTCAGTAAAGGCCTCACCAGTTTTCTAAGAGAACTTATTGGGTGGTTTTTAATGAATAACCCCAGATATTTTGTATTTAGTATACTCACCATTGTGATTTTTTAAAAAAGATATAGTTGACTTGAGGACGGTTGACTTGTCCATTTTTCTTCCGCTTGTTGAAACCATTGAGCTTAGTTCATTTACCAAAAGGTTGAATTGATCCCGACGTTTCTTTTCGCTCAGATTTCGAGATTTCCTAAAAAAGATTCCTAAATATTAGTAAACAGCAATAAAGTTTTTAATACACTTGTTGGAAAATGTGTCAGAAAATTTAAAAACAGAATTTTATTTTTATAAATGCTACTTTGTTCCTCTTTAGGAAGTGACCCTTTGAAATTTTCTTCCATTAATAAATTTAATATCATATACATATTATTATGTAAGATGAGACAATTTACCTATTTACTTAACGAATTGAGAAATAAAAAGTATAATAATTACCCTTCTCCGCGCCCTATAACTTTAAATATAAATAATTTAAATAAGATTGAAAATTATTTCTTTATTTAGCAAAATCTTACGGCCGAAACGTAAACCATTTCGTTTTCAATTCTCAAGTTGTTAAGTAATTTATATTTTCTCTTTTTTAGATTGGATCTTAGTCCAATTCCGACTCAGAATCCCAGAAGAAAGATTATGTCTCACACTGAGATCTCTTCCAGAGAATGCGAAACAAACTGTGAACGTCCCATCGATCTTTAGAGCGTTTCTACAGTAAAAAACCATTTAAACTATCTTTCTATCCTCTAACCTGTCTCTATCCTACAGATACTATCCAATATTCTATAATAAAATAACTTTTATTATGTCTTCTTTAACCAAGCCAGTAAAACACGACCATCCATCCGCATGCGATCATTCTCTGTCCAACTACACAAACCAATGACTTCCCACTTGATTCTTGAATCTCAGATTGCGGCGATTAAGAAACATAGGTGCCAGAAATGGTATTTCCCACATCTCAATTTTCCCCCATGGCGACGAACTTTTTCCTTTCTTTACTAATGCAAGCACGGTATCTAATAATTAGACTTTAAGCCTTCTTGATCTGTTCATAAATAAAACAGTTTCCGATCGCCAAGAAATCGAGGTAGAATTACTACATACTACATATCACCAACTCTTTGAAAAGTTTGCAACTTAAAGACTGGAAAAGTTTACTATTAGTATATGTTTTTTCTTCAGTTATAGCAGCAGGAAATACGAATGGCATGCAGTATATGATTCACATATAAGAAGAAAGCTCAACACATATTCAAGATGAAATGACAGCAATGGATTCATAAGGCGTTACTAAATTTAAACCAGCAAACAAAAATTAGCAATTGTTTGTTTTATTATTATTTTATTAGGAAACCCATATACAAGTATATAAAAATAAAACCAGTTAAACTAGCAACCAATGACATGAAGTAATAAAAAAGCAGGTATAAAAAAATCTCGATAGTAAGATTATGCATGTAAGATCGTTGAATCCAGTACTTACCGTTTTGAGTCTTTGTCATCCGAATCATCATCCATAGTCTCACTGAAACAAAAATGTTAGAAAATCAATACATTTCGAAGAATTAGCATTAAATCCAAGAAATAGATAAACAGTAATAGGTACTCTAAGGGTAAAATACGTCGTGAATATTTTAATGAGTAGTGTCGCATAATTTTCATACTAGCAATAACTGGCGTTTGCTCCAAAACAACTTGACGACCCAAAATCCCAAATCCATTATCTATGAAAAAGATTTATATATTAAGCAAACATCTTACTTTTTACATTTTATTCATGTCATCCAACATACCAAAGCGAAGTTTTTAAATCGGTTTATTGTAGGTAATTATAGATTTCTGTGTTAGATTAAGGAGTTATTTAGCCCCACAAATCACAAAAATTTACTTTTTAAAAAGTGATTTTTTAGGTTTTACATATTGTGCAGTTATTATAGGCTGAAAACTTAGATTGCATATTTAAATTTAATTTTTATTCAGTGTCGTTTAAAATATATCGGTTTGTTAATTTTAACAAAATTCTGCTGAATACGCTATTTAAAATATACCTGTTTATTACCAATTATTTTATATTAAAACATCTCTTTCCAGATGTATCGCAAATATCAAACCTTAGACGCCGAGTATAGGGTTTCTACGGTAGTGAAACCCATGGGTGAATTTGTAGGTTGCTCTGTAACCCATTGTTGGTAATAGAAAACAGTACGGATCAGTCGCAAGCCTTTTTATTCCTATTAGCCTGGCCGAACATCTATTTCACTTAATATAGTTAATAAAGGTATATAAACCAAACACCATCCATTAAGCCAATGACTAAAAAAGGCGATATTAATTCTAAATATTGTTCCTTATTTTTAATAAATTGAGCGTTCTCGTCAACTATCGAGAAATTTAAAACTCGGCGCCTTTATATCAAAATTATAAGTAATTTTAATATTAATATTCTTCAAAATATTTCCTAACTTTATTCGATTCCATGTCACTTACTCTTGCAAACACGTAGACATATTTTTTGTTGTTTCACTAATTAGGATAAAAAGAAAACACTTAACCACCAAAAAAATATTTACTATAAAAAAGGATTGAACGAAATGTAGTTAAGACTTATTGAAAACTGTTGCGTCGTCTGCGAATAGTATGATCTTCATAGTGTCGGACGTACAGGGTGTTCCATTTTGGGTACTTTTACGGAGTATCTCCGTTATTTTTATAGATAGAAAGTTGAGGTTTTCGCGACAGTGTACTACTTTTCCGTTAAACTAAAGATACTGTTAACAAAATTTTCAAAGCCTTTTTAGTTTTTATGATACAGGGCTAAATTGAAAATGTTGCATTTTCAGGCACCCGTCGTATCTCGACTATCAGATAACTTATCGAAATGTGAAAACTATTTCTTATATAACTTTTCCCGTAAAACTCAATTCCGCCTTCGGAATTAGTATACAGGGTCAGGTCAAAAAGTTATTTTTTTAAACGGAACACCCTGTATATTTATACACTATAAAATTTGTTTTTTTTTTTAGCTTTTCAAAAATATATAATAATATGCACTTTTTCTCAGAAACACGCAAATAAATGACAATTTTCTGAAATTAAATGCATAATTTAATAGTAGGCTATGGCTATTCTTTATGACAACAAACAAAAATAAATGTCAAATATTATTTGACTATTGGTTTATAAATCAGTTTATAAACGTTCTTTTGGTATTTTTATTTAATTGATATTTATCAATTTCTTCCAATAATGGCAGCGTATGAAAATTTTGAAAAATATGATATGCTGGTATGTTTTATACAGAGTAACGAACAAGCCTCAAAATTATATTTCCAAAGGTAAGTAAGCTATTATGACTATGAAAATCTGTATTATCATTATAAGTTTTTGCTTGTTAGATATCCAGAAAGAAGGTAACCGTTTTTTGAGATATTTGCTCGTTTAAAAGCAAATTTAGTGGAGCACGGATCATTTGTTCACCCGCGTCCGAAAACATACAACAAAGATAACAGGGAAAGAAAAGAGATAGATGATTTGGTATATATAGAAGCAACACCTTCGTCCTCATGTGGAAAAATTGAAAAGCAAATTGCTGTGCTGAACTGACGGTCAGAGGATCTTGAAGAAATATAAGTATTATCCAAACAAATTTAATATAGTGCAACATTTGCATCCTGGCGATGCGAGCGCCGGGCACTAATGTTTGAAAGGGCAGAACAAGGACGTTGGGGTGTCATCTTTTATTTTGGGCAGATATATAGTTTATAGGATTTTTGACGAAGGTCTTACAGCACGTAGATACCTAGAAATCCTTGAGGAAGTTATTTCAGAACGGCTCGAAAATATTCCAATAGCAATTATATATTTTTGAAAAGGCAAAAAAAGACAAATTTTATAGTTTATAAATATACAGGGTGTTCCACTTAAAAAATAAAGTAGGTTCCGATAACTTTTTGACCTGACCGTGTATACTAATTCTGATGTCGGAATTGAGTTCTAAGGGAAAAGTTATATAAGAAACAGTTTTTACATTTCCGATATCTGATAGTTGAGATACGAAGGGTGCCTGAAAATGTAATATTTTCAATTCAGCCCTTTCTAATCTCAAAAACTAAAAGGGCTATGATAATTTTGTCAACGGCATCTTTAGTTTTACGAAAAAAACGCAACTTTCTATGAAAATAACGGAGATACCCCGCAGAAGTACCCAAAATGGGAAACCCTGTACATGTAGGATTGTCACCTATGTAGGTACAAAAAAATAATAGAGGCCCTAAAATTGAACTCTGCGGTACTCACTCCATCCTGTATCTTATGCTTTGTGAAAATTTCGTTATTACATGACACAAAATCTACAATATACGCTAAATATGATTTTATAAGATTTAAACTGCCCGTAATGAAATATTATATATTATTATATTTATATTATGATGATATGGAAAGAGAACAACTTCTTTTTATTAACTTTATTTAGTTAAGAAATAGTGCAGGATATACAAAAATCGTTAGTATCTATTTGTTTATAAAAATTATAAATAACATAAATAAATAATGCAATATAGTTTTTAAAATACCAGGATTTTAAAAACAAAATGAGCACATACGCATCGACATTGGCAAACATAAAGAAAATAAGTAAGTTTATTTTGAAATTTCTTCTAATGCGACATTTTTAACTTCGTATTGTATACATCATATAAGTTAGGAATTCTAGGTCTGGTTGTAAATTTTATTTAGAAGAATTGGCGAAAAAGAAATAGTTTATAATTTTCAACTAGTTTTTTCGAAACAGATGTCCTAAAATGAGTCTCTGTTTAAGGAAGTTTTTGCAATTTCGGAATATCAGTCAGACAGCTAGTATACAAATTCTCTGTGTTCCACGTATTTTTTTTTTAATTTATTCTTGTCTTTTATAATGGCTCAGATTTATAATAGATAAATAATATAAACCTACCAGTTATTAATTGTTATCTCATATCCTCCTAAATTTTATATCCATAATTTCATAAGAATGTGAAATTTTTAAATAACTCAAAAATATCCTCAGCCAACATGGCCTCACAATGTTTTTAAAAACAATCGAAATTCCCTCACCGGTTCAAAACGCTTTAAAACGTTCACAAACCTGATTTCGAAACCGAATCAAATGCTTTCTTTCTTTCATGCCGTCACTGTTTCGTCACAAAAATGACATGAAATATTTCGACGAGAGAAGACGTCTTTGGCTAGTGTTGAAAATATGTTCAAACATGGGTGGCCTAGCCATCAGGGAAAATGATGCTGCGAACAAGGGAAATAATAGCAAGCGTAGCTATTATTTTCTTTGGTGCTAATCAGCTGGCTCTTGGAGGTAAAAAACTTGATTCGCGAAACTTCTTTTTAAAAACTTTATTTCATAAAAAACTAGATTTAACAATCGTGAAGAGCTTTTTGATAAAATAAAATGACTGCATATAAGACGAGAATCAATTATTAAGTAAAGGGCGAAGTTTACAAACAACCTTAAATACTAATTATTATCTTCAAAATAATCCATTAACTTGTCATTAAGGTGTTGACCTTCGGGTGTTACATAACTCCTCCATCCTTAAGTTCAGTAAATGCTCGAATTTTCAGAATGTTTCCGGTTTCCTTTTCCTTTGGCAGGTTTTCCTTATTAATATATTTTCTTTAAATTTCCAAAATATATAATTACGAAAAGGAATCTAGTAAATGTTGTAACTGAAAACTTCCTGAAAGTTTGGTACGTCGTCGTGCAAATTTGAGAATTTCATATTTTTGATTATAAATTGGGCATTTTGCATTTCTTTGTTGTTAATTTGATGCAATTGCACGTGCGGCCACCAGTTGTCTTTTTGTTTCGATATTTGGATTTCAGGAATTTGTAATATATATTGAAATTCTGTTTTTCTTTCTTTCTCGTAAAGGTTTCCATTGATTTCCAGTGGACAGTCAGGTATTTGAATAATACTAGGTTTGTTTTTATTATATTATTACGTCGACAACTTGTTTTAACTAACGTTTCTTTAGCAGGAAATATAAGTACCTCTTCTTTGTTTGTGATGGATTCTAGTGGATGAACATTCATTTCTTGCTACGTTGTTAACAGTTTTGTAACGCATAATTCTTTGGTTAATACTAGTCCTTGACAAACATAGATGTCTTCTATTTTTGAGTAAGGTAGATTTATTGACTGATGTGTGTTTTCCGTAAGCAATATATAGGGTTTAGGTAAAATTGTTAATTGGTTGAGGACTGGATACATTTTATACAACATAAAATGGATTGGGTTTACAATAGGGAAGTGTATTGAAAATATTATAACTCTATTTTTTATAACAACTTAAGCTTTAAAGAATTGGTAGTAATTAATTTGTTCCTCTAAAATTATTTCATTTTTGCCGATAGTTTTTGAATGTTAACTATTAATTCATTAAGCTTATTAGAGTTATGTATTATATGTATCCTAGTGAAAGAGATTATTGCGTTTTCTATTTTACTATGTCTAACCTTATCGAGTCGGTTTACGATTAACCACAAATAAAAAACAAGAGAAATATCAAGTATTTTGTTCTCCAATATTTGCAATTTATTTGTCATTAACCTTTTTTTTTGTTATTTTTCAAGATCATCTTGCATTTTTTGTTTGTTTTGCATATTTGTTTTTGATAGAACTCGAGGCGTCATCAGAGTCAAAGTTCAGAAAATAATTTTGTTTACTTTGCCTACGGACTTAATTAGACCTCTTTTGTTACTAATATTTGATTCATGAAACAAACAAGTATTTTCTAGTATTCATTTTAAAGAGTCAAATGTTTGATTTAATTTCAATTGAGTTTTGGTGAAGGTAATTATTTACAGTTTAGTTCATATTTAGCAATCAACATTCTACCTCATCTAAACATTTTTCTATATTAGTTATATTAAAATGATATAAAAGGATGTGTTGAGATTTTATTATATAGGCTTGCCTTAAGGATTTTTACATTTATTATCTTTCACTCCCACTTCGCAACTAGGATTATTAAGATAAGAAGATGATGGAATTTTGTTATCTGAAATAAAGAAACTTTGAGGTTTCAGATTTTTTTTATGAATTTTTCCATTTTTTGAAATACTACAATTTTCGTTTTCTACTACAGGGGATGATATTTTTTCATATTTATTTTCCTTTTCTATATTTGGGAAAATTTCTTTTCATATAAAGGCTTTTGTGGTTCTATAGTTAGAGTTTTCTTTTTGTTATGTTAAATTTTCATGAATTTGTTTATTTATAACTTTACTATTTTCAACATGTTCTTGCAAGTAGGTTTTTGTTAACTCTTGTTAACAACTTGGATTGCGAAAATCGAGTTTATTTTTAATAATTTAAATAATGTAATTAAAAAAAAAAAGAATTTCATACTTCATTAAATTAATAATGTTAAAATTATTTTTTCCGGTTTTTAGAGTAATAATTTTTCTTGAAGAGTGAAGTCTTTCTATTGGACTACTAGAATTACGGTTTCTGGGGGTACAAAAATGCATTTGTATATTATGTAAGCTACATAGATTTTGTATGGTTTCTTTTTTAAATGCAGGTCCGTTATCAGATGTTGTTTTCCTAGGAATACCGTAATGAGTAAATTAATTTATTTGCAATTTCTGTAATCATTTGTGTGTTTAAAGGATATGCTTGTGCTAATTTAAAAAAAATACTATGTGTGGGTTTGAACACGAGTGTCACTCATCTTTACATTTTTGACATATTTCGCAAAGATTAAATTAAGTCTTTAAATTTGGCCGATAATAAACCTTGTTAACCGAACATGTGTTTTCCGTAATGCCTTGATGAGAAGTTTTAGTCTCATTGCAAAATTCAATTTTTTCTTGTTGTACATCAAGTTCTGTTATATCTTCCACAAACGAATTAGGGATATAAAGTGTGAAAGCTCCATTTTTGAAAACATTTTTGGAACATTTTAAGTATTATTATATATTCAATATTTTTATTTTTAAAATGCATGCAATGCGTTAATTTCGGTATAAAATGTTCTTTAATAATATTGCAAATAATTCTTCCAGATGGATTATTGGGTCAAAAAATATAATAATTCTTTGTCAAAAATATTTTCTTTGTTGATTCTAACTTTATTGTTATTAGAATATGTAAATATAATTTGATTTTTTTAAATAATGAATGGTCTTTTAATATAAGGGTATATCGAGCCCTCTTGTAGGGTTTTCATGACTAGAGTATTCTTTTTCTAAGTCATACCTTCTTTCGTTCTGCTCTGCAGATTGATTTCTTTTAGACGTACTGGGTTCATTAATGTATGTAGGTCTAATGATTATGTCGGAACTTATATCTATTTTGGAAATTTTCGCAGAAGGTGGTTTTGGATCTATTTTTGCAGGTCCCTGGTTTCATCAAACCTTTAATGGTTGGTCTTTACTGGATAAGAAGGGTAATTCATCTGAATGATAATTTGGCAACAGGGACACATTATCGTTATTTTCAATGGCATTTATTTGAATGTGATAAGATGTATCAACATTAGCGTTACTGCAAAGGTACTGAAGTTGCGTTGTTTGCTAGTTTTTTAATTACTAAAAAGATATTTAACCTAATTTTCTTAAATCTTTTAGTGCAAGAATACCGTCAAAATAATCGTGAAAATTATATAGAATAATTTAGAATTCTTCATTTCGGTTAAATTACTTTATTGAAGGTATTTTGGCATTTTATTGTTTTTATTTTTCAGTACATATGATTAGGGTATGACTAGAGCTAAAAATTCTATCTACAGAATAGCCTGCAATAATTGGTTTTAAAAAAGAGATATGGCATCCTGTGTCACCTAAAAGTTTAATGAGTGGTTCTAAAGTTTCTATGTAGGGTAATAAGTTAATTTGAAAACTATTTAGATTTAAAACTGAGTGTTTTGCGACACTGATATTCAAATTTTTTTCATTATTTTGGTAATTTTCGTTTTCATATTCTAATGTTTTTATACGATTAAAATCTAAAACATAAGATTGCTTATAATTATGGTTGCTTTGTGGATTTCCATTATTTTGGTAATTTTCGTTTTCGAACTCTAATGTTTCTATACTTTTAAAATCTAAAACATAAAATTGATTCTCGGGTTGGTTATTATAGGTGTTACTTGTGGCTTGTGATCATAATAATTAATGGCATCTCGCTTTGTAGATTTCCATTATTTTGGTAATTTTCGTTTTCAAAATCTAATGTTTCTATACTATTTAAATCTAAAATACAAGGTTGATTATTTACATTTAATCTACAATTAGTTTGTTGCTCGACTAATGTGCTTCCTCTAAAGTTATTGGTTTAGGAATCATTACAATAGTTCTGAGTTCACTAGATACGTTAGCCATTAAAATAGCAATTGCAGTTAATTCTGCTTGACAAATACAAACTATGTTTGATGAGGAAGTCTCCGGTTTAGTCAATTATTTTAGAAATAATTTGCGGCTGGGACAAACTTTTTTAGGCTTTCGTCTAGTGTACTTAAATAATACTTATTATAAAATATATCTACGCTATTTATAAAAGATTCTAAGTGTTCACTATGACCTGAAAATTATCTTAATATGTACGCAATGTACTTATAACTTTACTATCGTGCTGTTGAAAGAATAGACATATTAACTATTACTTATGTGTTTTATTCAATGATACCTATTTTTTTTTATATTATTATTATATTTATTTTAATATTTTCAGCTAATGAATCCATATGTGACGTTCGAAAACTAACTTTTTAAGCAATTTACTGCACGAACGAAAATAAATTTAGCACAAGTAGATTGAAAAACGTCACGTACAAATTTTATAAAAAAGAAATAGGGAATGGAAAGGAAAATATCACTTACAATAATTTTCTTAACTTTTGTCAACATGGTTTGCGCATGTACAGATTCGTCAATTCCGGTAACGTATTTTACAAATACTTCACTTTTCGGCCGTAAGTATTCTAGAACGAGAGCTAGCATCAATAATTTCGGAAAAATCTGCTTAAAGTTAATTTATAGTTTTTTTTATTATTATTTCGGTGTCTTTACTACAAAAAACGTCCCTGCCGGCGCACCAGCGGGAATAGTACTTAATAATAACGTCTTAATTATGTAAGAAATCTCACTGATATAAATTTGAATAGCTGTAATTAATTATTCAAAGTATTTAAACTATAAAATGATCAAAATAGGCCTCCTGCCACCTCCCGCATGGTGTGATGTACTCCTGCTACTCATATTCAGTTCTTCCAAAACAAGTATGCAAGATGTGAGAAATTTATTTCTCAAAATATTTTATTTTTGATAGAGGTTGATGATTGAAGAAAAAAAATTTTTGAGAATATTAAACCTGGATCAGATATACATGATGGTCAAAAAAATACAAAAAAGTGGATCTCAAAATCTTAGAATTTCAAAAGATACAATTGTTGTGACGATTTTAAAGGCCGCAACAAATCGTAAATAAAAGCTAAATATTTTTTTTTCTATATTAGTTATAGTTCGAGATATTTAGATTGAGAAATCGAAAATAATATTTCTTTTCTGTGTTTTACCTTAGATATCTCCTTAACTGTACTAAATATAGAAACATTTTACTTATCTTTTATTTACGATACTTTGTAGCCTGAATTTTATCGTACATCTGAAGTAAAGTTTAATACCATCAAAAGTATTTTTCCTTCAAGCACCAACTTTTATCGAGAATAAAATTTTCTGAAAAATGAATAATAAAAAGATTCCCATGTGTTGCATCTTTTTTAGGCACATTGTTTAATTAAAAAACGGTAATTTATCGAAATGTATAAAACTAAAAAAAAATTATATATAGCTTATATGGTGATAAGTTACAAAGTACTTCACTGTCAAACATTGGGTGGGGTCTATCCGCGGCAGGAGTTATCAAAGCTGCCGCATCATGAAGTATATCTCAGGTTTAGCGCTTTTTCACATTACCTCCCTCATTAATTGAATTTTTTGATTAATGAGTTAGTGGCAATTCTTGCCTTGTTGAAATATTTGGTGTTTTAATACAATTTTTAAGTGTGTCCATTTTTAAATCCCTATGTCTTTTGTCTGATTAGGTAAAGGATATTACATGTGGGCAACCGTAAGTTACACCATGGCGAATATAAAGTTTAAAAAGCATAGTTTTGATTATATTATTTAGTTTGCTAGCAATTGGTAGCTAGCAATTGGTAGACAAGCCGCAAAATTTCTTTTAGCTTTTTTAACAGCATAAGTGGTCTTTTTTGACCAATTAAGTCTGTTATCGAATATAATACCTAGATACTTGGCTTCAATTGACGATTAAAGAAGAAAACTTTTGCTTAAGCGAAAACCTGAAAAGCTTAAAAGAGGAGAACCGTAGCCTTACAGAGATGCTCGACAGGCTAGAAACCCTTCTTCTTGTTACACAACAGGGAGGAAAGCAGACTCGGCAGCAACCCACGAGCGAAAAACAAACGTCCGAAACACCAAAAACAAAGAGGAAGCGGGTAAAATCCCCCCCGGCAAGTAACGGCAGTGAAAATAGTGAGTCTATGGAGTCTAGTGAAGTAAAAAGTGTAATTCCCAAAGAAACGCCAGCACCGAAAATCCCTCCTGTCGTAATCGAAGACGACGGGAACTGAACTTAACTCATCATCTGAAGGAAGCAAACCGACCATATCACACATATCAGCTTCCAGAAGACAAGAAGATTCATGTTGTGATCAGCAGATTACACATGAACACACCTGTGGTTGGGATTGCCCAGGAATTACAGGACTTGGGTATCCCTGACGCCAGCGTCATAAGAATGACATCTAGGACATACAAAAAAGTCTATGTCTCTGTTGCTCGTAAAAACGGCGAGCAACAAAATCATGCAAGTTGACACCCTCTTTGACCGTGTGGTTAAAGTAGAACACAAGAAAAAGGACGGCACTGTAAAGCAGTGCTTCAAGTGCCAGAGATTCGGCCACACCCAATGTCTTTGCACATTCCCGGACAAATGCGTCAAATGTGCAGGATTGCACAGGTCTGACGCATGCCAACTCCTGGAAAAGGAGGAAAATGGCAGCAAAAACGCCATATGTGCTAACTGCAGCCAGAAAGGACACCCGGCCAGCTATAAGGGCTGTCCAAAATATCCTGCCCCCCTATCGCTCCATGAGCCAATTTCAAAAACTCTGCCAAGCCTGCAGCTACAAAACCTGCAGTAAAAATTGCCAACGTGGAAGGGGCCAAAATCGCACCCACTTCCCCTAAGGAAAAGAAGGACAGCTCCCCTCCTCTAGATCTCCAGGCTTCAATCCTGCAAGCAGTTACCGAGATGATGCCCTATATTGTGGAAACCATAATTCCCACAATAACAAAAGCTGTGGAGGAACAGCTCCGTAGATTCAAATAAGCAATGCCAGCACACCAGGAAGAAACTTTAAAACTCATTTCTTGGGATACCTGCGGCCTAAGGGCCAGGAAAACAGACATCCTAGAACTCCTGGAAGAACATCGTCCCAATGTTCTAGCAATACAGGAGTCAAAACTTACAGCCGAAACAAGAATGACCTTCCCAGGATATCACATCTACAGATACGACCCTCTAGGCCACCTAGCTATCAGAGGAGTTGCTATTCCGGTCAGAAAAGGCGTTCCACATTCCTTCCTGGAAGTTGAGAATGTGGAATTAGACGCCATCTCCATAGAGGTCAATATACGTAGAGGACCGATTAAAATCACCTCTGCGTATCGCGCCTCATCACAGGAACTGTTGGAAGAGGATATCGAGCATTTAGCAAGAGGACGAAAATCCAAAATCATCATTGGTGACTTCAATTGCAAATCTGAAGAATGGCATTACTCCCATACCAATGCAAATGGTCGCAAGTTGTCCAGACTATGCGAAAACTACAGACTCGCCAACCAACACACTTCCCCCGTGGAAATGGGAGACCAACTGTGTTGAAAAACATCAGGGAAGAACTGGACATAAACACTCTGAATGAGGATATTACCGACCATAACCCGGTACTCCTGCAACTTGGACTCAACCTCAACAGAGTGAACCACAACACCAAGAAGACGACCGACGCTCCTCAGGGACTAGATGAGGCCGTAAGACGTCTAGAGACAGCCATCCTGAATGCGTTCCATGAAAATAAGTAGTGGAAGACATGAGCAGGCATCGAAAAACCGAGAAGCTTCCTGAAAATCTCAGAAATGAGATCAGGACCAACAGACGCCTCCGCAGGACCTACGCCAGATCCCACGAGGAACAGGACAGGACTGCTCTAAACCGACACTCCCAATTTTTGAGAGATCGGTTACAAGAGCACAGAAACAACAAGTGGCCGGAAAAACTGAGATCCTTAGACACGTATCACCTAACAGCCTGGCAGATGCAACGTGCTGTTGGAATGGACAAACGTCCAATTCATCCTCTCCAAGGTGTAAACGGCCCAATCTACACCGACGAGGACAAAGCTGAAGCCTTAGCGGACGCCATAGTCCAACAAGGTCAGCTAAATCAACATTTAGAGGACGACGAAGAGCACACCGACCAGGTCAACGACTCAGTCAGAGACTTGGATGCTTGGATTTTACCACAACAAAATCCACATCCTGTATCACCTGGGGAAGTCCGAGACATCATCAGGAAACTGAAGGTGAAGAAAGCCCCTGGAGCCGACGGCATCACTAATAAGATGCCGAAATACTTCACCAAGAAAGGATACAGTGCGATGACCAACATCATCAGCTCCATCATAAGAACATGCCATTTCCCCAGCACATGGAAAAAGTCAGAGGTTACCGCCATCGAAAAACCAGGAAAACCACACAACCACAAAACTACAGGTCCATCAGTCTTCTCCCCGCTTTAAGCAAAGTAGCTGAAAGAGCTACTACCAGAAGACTGAAGGATGAGTCCCAAGAGCTAGATGCGATCCCAGATTAGCAACAGAGAGGCCACAAGAGCTATTTTTCTGGACATCGAAAGAGCCTTCGACAGAATGTGGCACCATGGCCTGGTCCACAAAATGTCAGTGGCTGGATACGAAAAAGAAATATAAAGCTTATCAGGAGCTATCTGAATGACCGATCATTCACAGTCACGGTGAATGACTCACATTCAGCTCCAAGAGGACTAATAGTTGGAGTACCACAAGGATCTGACCCATACTATAGTCCATCTTCTCTCACGATGTTCCAATCGGAGAAGAGGGCATAACAGCACTCTACACTGATGACACAGCCATCCTACACCAAAGCAGAAACACCCAGATCATGGGTAGACGACTGCAAGAGGATATTGATAACCTTCATGACTGGTGTGTCAAGTGGAAGGTTAAGATCAACCCCAGAAGTCCTAAGCAATCCTATTCCAGCGTAGGAGACTAGCTCCAAGAGCCAGAATCCGAGTTGGAGACGTAGAAATCTCTTGGTCAAACGAGGCCAAGTACCTAGGGATGACCATGGATAGAAGCTTGACATAGAACAACCATATCAACGCTGCGAGGACAAAAACCAGACAAACAATGAGTAAACTTTATCCATTTTTCTGTCAGAAAAGCGAAATGGGACTGAGGATCCAAACAGTAGCAAGGAGCCAACTTACCTATGGCTCCACATCCTTCGGATACGCTTCTAAATCCCATCTTATGCCCCATGGTTTATCAGGAATGAGGACCTGCAGCGTGATCTTTAATGGACATCCATTGAAGACTTCATGCGGCAAAAGACCACCCGAGCCTTCAGATCAGCCGAAAATCACCCCAACGAAAACCTACGTGACCTGATTGACTATGATCCACTAGCTCCGATTCGTAACAATTGGACAAGGTACAGGAGACCTAGACACGGGCTCCTGCACTAATATATAAGGATGGAAGTGGGCAAATCGGAATTTCTGAGTCTCCGTGCTCCTCAGAAACTAGATCTTGCTCACAGAAACCCTTAGAGTATCAATAAGTGGCCAACAAACTCCAAGAAGAGGACTCCCAGGTAACTCAGCTGGCTCCAGCGTGAGTTGCAGCTGAAACTGAGGTAAAAGAAGAGGATCCCAGGTATCTCAACTGTCTCCGGCGTGAGCTATAGTTGAACCTGAGGTAAAAGAACACCCCACCTCAGCCTCAACACTGCAGGATCACGGAATGGCAGTGTCGCTGAGGGCCCAGAAGAGGACCTAGAAACAAAGACCACCAGGCGTATTGGACGGAGGAATACTGGCAACGGCAGACTGGACCACGGGACAGTAGGACGTAGGCAGCGGCAAACCGGACAGACGAAAGGAGGATAGCGGAGAAATATCTCAACCTAGTAAGACTACACTGTCATTATTAATAATCCCTTTTATTTCAGATGTCTACAAGTATCGAAAGGTGGCAAACACATCCTGCCAAGCGAGTACCTCCCCCCGCGACACAGGGAGGACCATGTCCTTTATACGAGCTTCTCCCACACTGTTTTCTCTTCTACCGGAAGGGAATTCGTGCGTAAAAGCATTCCCCATAGTCAAAAAAAAATCCGAACTCATTCAGTGTTTAAATCTCGTGAAATAAAGATCTCTGAAGTTGCCTCGTGCAATCGAGGGTGAAACGTCGGATAGTAATTATAATTTCACACAGTCTAATCACAAGAACCATGATTCCTTAATGTAATACAATTATATCTATTAACTGCGCCGTTCAGAAAATAGTTCATGTCCCATACAACTAATTTTATGTTCAGCTACAGCAGATTGAACAATTAAATTAAGTCACATACACTTCTCTACAAGATCAAGGAATTTTATATACTCCTTCTGTTTGAAAAGGTACAACTTTCGTGGATCGCAAGCATTACCTAATCTTCTTATATGTGTTGAATTTTCTACATTCTTCGGACCGCCGAAGCAATCGTCCTATTTTGTCTGTAGTGGCATGTATGTAGGAAAGAACAACACTACTAACGCGTAATATCTTTAGTGCAATAGCCATTCTCTCTCAGAGCTTCGGTCAGATTCGATGTTTCCGATGTTAGAGAATCTTGATCAGAAATCGAAATGGCTCTAAATACTAGTGAGTTAACGAGTAAACCGATTTCTTTTGCGCTGGATGGTGGTGGGAATTTGCATTTAAGTATCTATTTGTATGCGTCGGTTTTCTATACACAAATTGTCGTAATGTACCATTGTCCTTCCTTTGAACATATACATCTAGAGAGGGAATCGTGGCATTAGATTCAATGTCCATTGTGAATTTAATATTATGATGTTGATTAAATTAGTCCAGAAATATATAACAAAAGTATCAGCTACCTATCATCTACAGCGTTTTGGTTTTAGTGGAGAGGATATTATCAAAAGGCTCCATTAAGATATATATCTATATATCTATATATATATATATATATATATATATATATATATATATATATATATATATATTTTCTTACATGTAACTTCATTATTCACTAACCTCGACCACTTTCGTAAAGTTTCCGTGTTAAGTTTAGCAAATATTTGCAGCCAAACCAATTCATTTATTCAATTATCCAATAAATCTTGTTTGATACACTCAGATTTCCACAATGTGTCCTATATTTTTGGCAATCAATTTTCTTCCTTATAGCTAATAAAATTGACTATAAATAAAGATGTCATCAGCAAATTACTAAAATTTCCCATTTCGAATTTAAGAATCTCTCTTGTACGAATTTTATATAAATAAGGAGATATAATACGGCCGTAAAATTCCAAATCTTATTATCCATCCACTGCTATGTATATAGGCTGTGCGTTTTCAAACTTATCAGTTCGAACCTGAATCGATAAGGGACAGCGAAAGGGTAACAGGGTGACGGAGTAATTCTCCAAAGGCCGAATTTTTCTTTGAGCAGTTCAGAGTCTATGAAACTTTCATCTTATAATAATGTGTTGTGTAACTAATAAACACAACTTTAAATAATATGGTTGTAATATACTTTTTACTTCCCTCGTAAAAGTTGGTCTGTCTGTTTGACTGTTGGTTTGTCTGTTCGCCGCATAGTTAAAAGACTGTTTATCCGATTGCATTAAATGTTGATAAAAAATGAAGGGTCATATGGGGATGACCTGGTAACATTTTGGTAAAAATCCAATACATAACAAAATATCGGCCAAGTGAAATATTTAAAAAATATATTACTAAAAAATTGTTTATCCAATTTACCTCAAATGTTATATAAAAAACAGTATTACATAGAAATCAATTGGTAAAAATTTTGATCCGCTTCCAAGATGGCGAAAGAAATTGGCGGCTTAGCAAAATATTTAAAAATTCATCCTGAAGATGCTACTTAATAGATTGATTTCAAATTTCAAGATGGCGTAATAAAATGGCGGCCAAATAAAACGTCAAAAATCAACTTCCCCGGTTTTACATATCTTCATGTTTTACTATCCCTAGATGCCAAAAAATATGTTTCCTCAATTCCGTAGATCTGTCTGACGGTCTGTCTGCCTGTCAGTTCGCACCATAACTAAAAAATTGTTTATTGGATCGACTTCAAATTTGGTTCCAAATTAAGGCTCATAACCTGGTAATATTTTGGAAAAAATCTAATACGGCGTAACAAAACAGCGGCCTAGTGAAATGTCAAAAAAATTATTATTCAAAAAATCATTATCCAATTTCCCTTAAATTTTGAACCATAGCCAAGTGTCACATAGGAATGAACTGGTACATTCTGGTACGAATCTAAGATAGCAAAACAAAATGAAGACCTAATAAAATATTTAATAAATCTGCTTGAAAAACCTACTTATTAGATTAATTTCAAATTGTATGAAAGCATTAAGTGTGATAGTGTAACAAATAAAATATATAAAAAATCAACGTAAGAAGATCTTATTCAAATTAACGCCCAATAAAAATATTTCCAAACAGCAGATATATGTGTTACTAAATGTGCGGAACTAAACTAGAGTCACACTTCACTATTCTTAATAAAAGGAGATATTCATAACATAAGTTGCAGTATTTTGTATAGAACGATAAATAATCTATTGAGTCTTCGGCATTAGTTATTGTAAAAGACGGCTTCTTTTCGTGTTCGAATCTGCAATTTGCACAATAAGCATCGAGTCTTTATCATCAATCTCGTCGATAGTAATTTTAACGAGATCATCTCGTCGACAACCTCCAGCAATTCAGAAAATCAGAACATTTTTTTATAATACTATAATACTGATCAGAACCTTTTTCTAAGGACTTTTTCATATTTCCTTGAGTGAAAATTTTAGATTTTTTGGCTTTATAGCCATCACTCGCCCGTTTTAAATATACAAAAAGTTTCTTATAGTGTTTTATATCGAAAATATCATTGCAACAGGTGGTCTTTTTTTCATATTTACTTCATATTGGACTTCTCTGGTAGTAAATTTAAAGTTGCGGATTTGGCTGCTTCAGAAACATCAGACGGAGTATCGGAAATCGGTCTTTTTCGCTCTCCATATTGATTGATATAAATATATATGTATATGGGGATTTCATGTTAAAAGGTGCTATTTATTAGAAGAAACTAAATGCACTACAGATCTTCAAAACAAAAAAATGTCCCAACAAATGTATCTTATCAGAAGTAAGCAGGGTAAATTCCCTACTTATTTGGCAATTTTTAATTTATAATAAGAAGGCATTATATTAAGAATCGGAATTTTTACGAAATGATATTTTGTTCCAGACAACGTTAATTGAAATAACTCCATTTCATGGGTGTAACATTACTTTGAAAGTTTTGGAATTACTATATTTTATTTTTCGTCATAATTTGGCATTAAACATAACAAAATAATTTTCATCTCAAAATGGGTTAAAAATAAGTATGTGTAAATATTAATATAAGGACCTTAAACACATCTAGAAAGAAAAAAATACAGGGTTTTCCATTTAAAATAACAAATGTAAACCATACGTCAGAATATTTTAATTAGAAAGACTAACGTCAATTATAGCCTGTACCTACCACTCCTATATATATATATATATATATATATATATATATATATATATATATATATATATATATATATATATATATATATATATATATATATATATATATATATATATATATATATATATATATATATATATATTTTTTTATTATTATTTTCCAGCCTTGATAAAGACCCAATACAGATCGAAAACGCATTTTCTGAATAAAAGTTATTTCAGTTATAAAAATCCTCTATTCGACATGATCCTGAACGTAGCTTAGGAAGGCAAGGGAGACACTTGCTCTTCCCCTCCCCCATTACATGAATTATATTAATTTTCGAAATACTCAATTAAATTATTTATATGACGACAAATTTTAGTTACTTTGTTCACAGTAATGTTAACTTCCTTAAATATTAATGTTATTAAAAAAAGGAACCATTTAACATTTTTTATACTCATGCTAATAATAAATGAACAAATGCCTCATATTTGCATAACAAGGCTCTAATTTCAACTGTTATATGGTAGGGAGGGAGGCAATAATTTAAATTGTAATAATAGTTAAGGGGAAACCAAGAAAACTTTTTTACTCGTCTCAATAACCCTAACCGTCCGACCCCCACCTTCGATAATCGCCCTTACGATAATTAGCACCAAACACGTGGGGTATATCTCCATGTCGATCAACGTTAGATGGCTTATTAGTTTTACAGTGTCTCATTTTGAATTCCATGAAAGAGTTCAGTACCAGCCTACTTCTCCTTAGTAGCCATTCGAACTTTGGGTACCTGTTTACTGCGGACACAATTTAATGTCTTGATATTCCTAATACAACTCGAATCCAGGTACACCGAAAGGGATAGTGGGTCTGAGCGTTCCATGCTCGTCCGCTCTCATATTGCCGCACACAATTTGACGACCAGAAATCAATAACAGATTCCGCTACTCTAGGTTATCTTCCCACTAATAACAAGGGTGGGGCTCCATTTCCCCTTTAGAGCAGCTTAACTGTAGACTCACGACTCTCCTTGGCCTCATCAATTGATATACCTATAAATATAGCAAATATACCTCGCACCGAAAAATCCTGGTAATATTTTTACAAGGAGAAAAATATCCTAACATCGATATTAAGTTGGTGAAACTTGTGTTGAATTGGCTAAAATCATGTATGTAATTATACGTATTGAATTCATTTCTTTTTAACCTTTAATGAGAACGTCCCTAACTAAAAAAAACTTTTGCCCTCTTACATGGACATGATCGAACTGAACATATCTCATTATATTTACTTCTAAATTTCTCTAAACGAACTAACTATATTTGCATATATATTAATAACTGTGTTGTTTATATCACTGTACCGTTAATATTGTGATTATAATTAAAACGCGTACGTTAGTAATAATTCATAATTTCTTTAAAAATATATTACTACCGTTTATTGTGAATTAATCAACTAACTGTATTGTTTTGAAGCTTTTACTTGTATAATATAATTAGCTTTTACGGTAAATACTAAATTTTCTTTGAAAGTAAGATTATGGTTGAATACTTTGTTGAAATATTCTGAAGACTGGCTTCTTTCCTCGTTCATAAAATAAAGGCAAAGATCTACGAAAGACTGAGGACTGTATTTAAAATTACTTTTAAATGGAATCCCATTAATAGTTGAAAAGTAAAAAATAATGTTTAATATTCTGATGTAGGAATAAAAACTATTCTTTTTTACCTGTCTGCTCCCTCTTCCCATCGGGGCTATCTTTCTCATTAATGTCCGCTATTTATGTTATATTTATGTATGGCACATTACTAGCATATCACAAAACATGTTGGTATTTTTGAGCTAATAAATAAATTAGAAGTTGTGATTATTGTTAAAAAACTATGCTTATTAATGTACAGGATGTCTCACGAGAGCAGACGACTCGATTTTATTCTCTTAAGGTTTGGCTGGAGTAATAATTCAAAAACCGATCTTATGTAGTTTTCCCCGGCTTTCAAAATATGAAAACAAATTAACGTCAAATAGACAAATATGAAGAAAAAATGTATTTTGGTAAAATATTTTACCCTGTATATTATAAGCTCTTTCTCTTGATTTTAAAAATATGTAATTTTATATATTTAGCTTTTACAGCTTTCAAGATATTATTATCATTATTATCATTTAGTTTACTTATATAATACTATATTTTTTTTAAATCAGGTAATACAGCTCTGTCGATATGAGATTCTGATTTTCCCTTCGGTATCATTCCTGGCTAAACCGGAAGTGAAATGAAAAAATCGGTAAATTTCCTTAACCCGAAACTTCTCGGGTTATGAGTTTTTTCCATTTGTTAAGAATAGTGAAGTGTGGCTCAATTTAATTCACTGCATAGCCACATATATCTGTGTTAAATATACTGTCTTCAAATATTTTTATTGGGCGCCATTTTCTTCCATCAAATTGGATTTCCATCAATATTTTACCAGTTTCTTTCTACCTATGCTACACTTGACTTTTGGGCATAATTTAAAATAAATTAAATAAGTAGTTTTTATATTGAAACATACCACCATTTTGTTACGTCTTGTTGAATTCGTAGCAGTTTATCCCATTTTCACATTTAATTTTTCTGTGACATTTAAAGTTAATTAAACAAGTTTTTTTTACGTTGATTTAAAAAAAAATATTTAGCCGCCATTTGGTATCGCCATCTTAAATTTGTACCACAACTTTACCAGTTTATTCCTATATAACAATTAATTTTTTGCACAAGAATTGAAATCAATTTAATAAGTAGTATTTTCATTAGGCCGCTATTTTGTTTTACTGTCTTGAATTTATATCAAAATTACTAACGCTACTAGTTCATTCTTATGTAACTTGATTTTTGTGCAAAAATTGAGGTAAATTGGATAATTAGTTTTTTAGTACAAATTTTTTTAATATTGTTCGCGATATCGATTTTTTACCAAAACATTACCAGGTCATTCCCATATGACCCTTCATTTTTGACTAAAATCAATCTAGTAAGTAGTTTTTAAGCTAGGCCGCGAACTGACAGATAAACAAACGTATCGACGAACTGATAAAACATATTTTTCGGCATCTAGGGACGCTAACGTGAAGATATGTAAAACCTGAGCGGGTGATTTTTTTCTCGATTACAAACATTTTATTTGTGCACCATCTTGCCATTAGTAACACAGTTTTACTAGCTGATCCATATACTACAATTAATTATGAAACACAATTTGAAGTTAATCTATTCAGCAGTTTTTTCAGGCTGAATTTTTAAATATTTAATAACGCCGCCATTTTGTTCCACCGTCTTGGATTCGGTATGAATTCGTACCAAAATGTTACCAGTTGATTACAACATAATACTTAATGTTTGTGCAAAATTTGAGGTAAATTGAATAAGCAGATTTGTAATAATAATTTTTTTAACATTTCACTAGGCCGCCATTTGATTTCGTCATAGTGGATTTTTACCAAAGTGTATACCGCGAACAGACAGACCGACGGAATTGAGAAAACATGTTTTTCGGCATCTACGGATCTTGAAACCTGAAGTTCTGAAAAAATCTCGGAGAGTGATTTTTTTCACGATTACAATACTTCCCTTTTATGAGAGAAGTAAAAACCAAACCCATGAAAAGACTTTATTTAACCTCAGATGACAAATCTGTAAATAATTTTTTGTCATATTTTTTATTTGATTTACTTTGGATAGCCTTAAAAATACTCCATTCAATTAGATTTTTTAAATTTTATCGTAGCTGAATTATAAGTGATTAAAATAGAGTAGCCCACTTTTGCGAGACCAGGTACAACAAAACTATTTAAACACAATAAATAATGTAATTTCATTGAAAAAAGTGTAAAAATAGTACTCTATTCCCTGTTAAGTGCCTGCAGAATATGTTTAATAAACTAATATATGATTAAAATGAATATCCGATGTGTTTACTTTTGTTCTGAAAAAATGACAAATGAAAATAATGCCTTGATAATTGCAATCAATATAAACTGACGTTAATTCAAATAATAAGGTCAAATAAGGAGTAAAGGAAGCACGACAAAGAGTAAATGTTAGTGTACTTACGGCTTCCCATTTAGAAGGCTGTTACTTAAAGCTAAGGCCACAAAAACATTTTAGTATGAAAAGTTTCTATGACAAACTGCAGAGATTTAGTAGAGTTATTTTGAATTGTAATGTCGACTAGGGACTTTGTTACAGGCTACACATAATATATGCCGTTAAATACTATGAGGACCGATAGAATATATCTACTCTCAATTTAAGGAAACAGTGTAATATAATATAATTATTATTTCCGTGTGGTTATAATGATATATATTTAAAGAGACATATTTATTTTATGACAAAAAATCATATAAAATGTACAGACAAAATTTGTGTTTTATTAATGTACAGGGTGTCCGGATTTGGTTGCAAAAGCAGGGTATCTCGCTTATTTTTAAAGATAAAACCTTGCGGTTTTCACGAACCTGAGCTAATTTTTTGTGAAACTCATGAAGCCGTAAACAAAATTTTCTTAGCCTTCTTCGTTTATGAGATACAGGGCGAAATAGAAAATTTTGCATTTTGGGACCCCCTCGTATCTCGGTTATCCTTTAACTTAATGCAAAGGGAAAAATTGCTGCTTATGCAATTTGTTACGCTAGATCCAGTGGCGTAATCATATTTTTCATTTGAGTTGTTATTTTTTTTACCCAAAGTTGTGTTTTTTAAATGGGACACCCTGTATATTTGTCCAGAAATTGATTTGTCCTTTTAAAAGCTTCTCAAAAATATATAATAGTATGGGTCTATTTTAATAAACAACATCAAAAATCCTAATTTTTATAATTATCATCCCAAATTTTGCAGTATTCCATGCAAAACGATGCCGTTTCCTTTTGTTTTCTTGGAAGCAAATGACATTTCCCAATTTTGTACGCGTCTATAAAATATAGCGCTAGTTTTTTGTATTTATTTATTGTGTAAAAATATATTTGTATTATTATGGAAGAAAACCAAACTTTCGAACATTATGAAGAGTACAATATGTTAGCTTGTTTTATATTAAGTAATGAAAATGTTGAAGCGGCTTCTGAGATGTATTTTAACAGGTAAATAGTTAATTTTTAGGTATGTTGAAATACTATTGCTTAATTTTTATTTAGATATCCAGAAAGGAGGCAACCTAATATATCCACTTTTTATCGGATAAAAAAGAATTTACTTAATCACGGATCATTTATCAAACCTCGTACGAAAACATAATAAAGAAAATCGGGAGGCTGAGGAAATTACGGTTTTGGCTAATGCAGAAGCTTACCCTACAAACTCTTGTATGGCCAGTGAAAAGAGCATTCCAGCAGGGATTCCAAAAACTTTCAAGAGTTCAAGAAATTCTAAAAAAGCACAAATACCACCCATACAAATTTAGGCTCGTGCAGCACTTACAGCCACGGGATGCAGAGCGTCGGGTAGTCTTCTGCAATTGGTTTCGAGAAAGATGCGATATGGTTAGAGATTTTGAAAGGAAGGTTATATGGTCAGACGAAGCACATTTCAGTAATTCTGGTATACTCAATAGGCACAATAGTAGATTCTGGTCCCAGGAAAATCAACACCAAATATTTCCCAGAAGACAGCAGGGCAGGTTTGGTCTAAATGTGTCCTGCTTCATATTAGGAACACATATAAAATTTTATATATTTGAGAGAAATCTAACAGCCAATCGCTATATAGAAATTTTAGAGGCAGCTATACCTGAATTACTTGACAATGTTCCTCTAGCGCAAATTAACGAAATTTATTTTCAACAGGACGGTGCTCCTGCACACAATTCTAGAATGACGAGATTATTTCTGGACAATAATTTTACCAATCAATGGATCGGAACAAATGGACCTATAAGATGGCCCCCTAGGTCCCCAGATTTGTCGATTTTAGATTTCTTTCTATGGGGATATCTGGAAAATAGAATTTACAAAGACCACTATGATAATGTCCAAGGAAATGTAATAAGAGAAAATTTTCGCTATTTACAAAATCATCCCGTTATTTTGCTTAATTCCCTAAAACGAATACGAAAATTGTGCGAAGCATGCATAGAACAAAATGGAAATCAGATTGAACAGTTCTTTTGATTTCCTTGGTTACTGTAGTTCTTATACGACAGTTGATTTTTGCTGAAAGGCTTGTTACATAATAATTTATTACTGTTTTGTTCTTGTGTTACATAAATCTAGGTAGGTGGTACTTTTTTCGTGCGAAATTATCAATACATATTTTGATAAATAGATTTAATTACATAATTATTTTGATTTATTGTTAGGATGTAGATATTGTTAACGACTTTAAATAAAAGGCAGCATTGTTTTGCATGGCCTACTGCAAAATTTGGGATGATAATTATAAAAATTAGGATTTTTGTTGTTGTTTATTAAAATAGACCCATATTATTATATATTTTTGAGGAGCTTACAAGGACAAATCAATTTCTGGGCAAATATACAGGGTGTCTCATTTAAAAAAACACAACTTTGGGTCATATCTAAAAAATAACAACTCAAATGAAAAATATGACTACGCCACTGGATCCAGCGTAAAAAAACTACATAAGCAGCAATTTCTCCCTTTGCGTTAAGTTAAAGGATAACCGAGATACGAGGGGTGTCCCAAAATGCAAAATTTTCTATTTCGCCCTGTATCTCATAAACGAAGAAGCCTATGAGAATTTTGTTTACGGCTTCATGAGTTTCACAAAAAATTAGCTCAGGTTCGTGAAAACCGCAAGGTTCTATCTTTAAAAATTGCTTTTGCAACCAAATCCGGACACCCCGGCATGATCATTTTGTCTACATTTTAAATGTGCATATGCATATAGAAGACATTTGACATTCATGTATAATGAAAAACAAGGGCCAAAAAATATTTTTCTGGGATACCTAATGCTGAACATTTTGTAATTGAAAATGTATTACTATAAATTATTACTTAAAATGCCTCCAATTTCTGCAATAGTTTATCACGGTTTACGGGCTTGGAGAGATGACAAAGAGTTATAGCCCTCCTCCCTCAAGGCTCTGGACTATGTCGCCGATAAATAACAAAGAAACCCTGTATAGTTGCGACTTGTTAAATAGATTATTGATAGAATTTGCTTCAATATTAATTCCAAGATTTTACCTAAAATTGGAATAATATAAATAGGCCGATAGTTGTCTATCTTGTGCTTATCTTCCATCTTAAATATAGGTACAACTTTAAAACTTTTTGCGCAAGTTCCCTGTTCAATGCATTTATTCTACATACAACAATATCCAAATAAAAATGAACATTCCCGGTAACTAAAGTATTATTGTCAATCCTGAAGTTACCTTTGACTTGAATACCTGAATATAAAAAAGGTAGCAGGTCTGTTTTTTGCAAGCCGGTCACCCAAATCTATGGAAAATAAATTTTAAATTAAAAATTTTCAAAATCGACTGTAAAACGGCATATTATGATATGTTATAAAAAAATAAGTCTAAGAACTTTCATGAAATCCAAAAAAGCGATAAAAACGATACCACCTAATTTAAAATAAGTAAGAAATTGGTCATTTATGTTGCATATTTTTTATTCGATGCTCAGTTGTTTGGTTGATAGTATTTATGAATGATCCGTAAAAATCCATATTTAACATTTTCTGCCATGTTTATAAAGAAATAATTCATAAGAACTGTTATTTGGATATTCCTGCATAAGTAGGTATATGGCTTAATTATCTGGTACTTAGGTGAATACGAGTGTACATGACTTAACATTTTTAAGGGTATCTCTTGCTTTATTGACATCATTCTCTGTAATTGGTCCTAAAAAGAGAGGCTCAGAGTATATTGGTGTGTTTGGAATAATGTTATCCTGATTAAGAGTATAGACATTTTTGATTAAATTTGTGATCTAGTCACATGAGCCGAAATCATTTGTAGCAAAACAACAGTAAAAAAAGTCCATTAGTTTCATTTACTATTTTTTTATAGCTGTTTTCCACCGAATCTATGTTATATAATAAGGAGTAATGCTTTTTTTCACTCTCGTTAGTGAAAAGAAGTTAGGTTTTTCATTGCTATAAAATACTAGTATCAAAGGCAGATAATCCATCCAATGTTAAATCAATAAACCCCTAAATCGATTTCAACTTTGTATTGTATTCCGTATAGTTGGAATCCATCGAAAGATTTCCGGGTAGCATAAAACCCGGAGTCGACGCTGTTAACCTTGAACAACGCTCAGAGTTGCCAGCCCGTGACGTACTGCAGCCGATCGGATGGTAAAATTCTTTTATAGATCAGCAAAATTTTTATGTATTTCTTAACAAGTAGACGCTATACTCCGACACAAGCAGTTAATATAGTTAATTTATTTGTATCTGATGAACTATGTATTGGAAGTATAATCGGTTTTTTATAGAACTTAAATTGGTGAGAAAACTATATTTTTTAACGACCATAGAAAAAAGATCGGTTATCTTACAATGGAAGTAAGAAGGTGACGTGGTATGCATCTAATGAAAAGAAAACTAAAAGCCGAAATACGTTTCCTGAATAAAATTTAACATCTGCTCTGCACGTAATTGGCCGTTTTAAGTGAAACTAAGTGGGAACTACAACAGTTATCTTTAATCTGATGTTAATTATTTTTAAACACACTTTATCTAAAATGTTACTTTTTAACCTCTTTTATTCGAAAAATCTCCTGTGGAAATAAAATACTATTATACAAACTTTTTACTTTTTATTTTAATTTAAATTTTTGGGTCACCTATTTATATTATAATCTTGTAACTGTATTATAATCTTGTAACTGTATATGCATGTAGATACTGAACTTGTATATACTTTAATTACTAGAAGTGAATATTATTAGTTATGAGTTATTAATATTAATCTAACTAACAATACTTAAAAAAAAGTAAAAAAACATAATCATAAACGTATAGTTTGGAAATTAGTAATTTTCTGTAACGTAATATCTATAACTTCGCCTACTCAGAACCAGCATCAACAAATATTAAGTAACTGTGTTAGTTAATGTTAACAAGCACATAATCTTATTCTTTCAAGGTGAAATGCACCAACAACCATAACATCTTTTACCGTTATTTGCAATTTTAAATTATTATTGATAAAGTAAACAATAAATGGGAAATTCTCCTGATGACATTTTGTGATAGTATACGACCTACGAAAGAAAAAATAAAATATCAAAATTTTTCATTAAATAATCATTTCATTCGATCTAGTTTTCGAAAAATTTTAAGAAAAAAAGAGAGATAATGTTTTCTTTTCAGTAGGAGTAATGTATCTATAATTAATTGATTTGTGATAATGTTATGCAGTTGAATCATATTTTGACCCCGAGTTTATCGCGAAAAAACGACCCACCAAGGTTTTCACAGATTTTCGTGTTTTAGAGTCAATAGATGCCAAAAAACATGTTTTTTCAATTCCGTCGGTCTGTCTTTACATGGCATAGCTCAAAAACTACTTATCTGATTAACTTCAAATTTTGGCCAAAAATCAAGGATCGTAAGGGGATGAAATGATTACATTCATTGCGGCCTAGTGAAATGTTAAAAAATTATTACAAAAAAAAACTACTTGAAATTTTGTACAAAAATCAAATATTGCGTAGAAATCACTTGGAAATATTTTGGTTTAAGTCCAAGATGGTGAAAGAAAATGGTGGTCTGGTGAAATGTTAAAAAAATGATTACTTAAAAACTACTTACCCAATTTTTCTGAAATGTTTCGCAAAAATTTTGACAAAAAACAGTACTACATAGAAATTAACTGGTAAAATTTTGGAACGAACCAAAAATGGCGGCTAAATAAAATACTAGCTGGCCAAGCAGACCTTGTTCTTTCCGTTAAATGGCGCGATGAGTTTCCAGTGAAATTATAAGAATATGGAGCACATTCACCATATCGTCCAGAAATGTTATTGAAGAAAAACATATTGGTTTTATAGAAAAAATACGCAACAAAACAATACAAAAAATAGTGTTGAAAGGTCTCGGTAACCAGACGATCATTTAAAAAAAAACATGTAAATTGGTGCAATACAACTCTCTCACGAACTTGCTGAAAAATCTGGCTTAGTGTTTTAAATATATAGATTTAATAAATCACCCTGAAAAAACTGCTAATTAAATTGATTTTGAATTTTGTGTAAAAATCAAGTGTAATATAAAGATGAAATAGTAAAATTACGGTACGAATTCAAGATGGCGAAACAAAATGGCCACCAAATACACTTTTTGTAATCGTGAAAATAATCTCCCTCCAAGGTTTCACATAGCTCCAAGTTTTACCGTTTCTAGATGCCCAAAAACATGTTTACTTAATTCCGTCGGATTATATGGTGGAACAGAATAGCGGCTGGTTATCCAGATTATGTCTTCTCAATTCTGTCGGTCTGTCCGTCAATTTGGGTCATAGCTAAAAAAACTGTTTAACCGATTGACTTCAAATTTTGATAAAAAATTATTGGTCTTATAGAAATGACCTGGTAACATTTTGATAAATATCCAATATGTGGTGAAATGACGAAAAATTATTACTAAAAAACAAATTATCCAAATAATCACAAATTTGGCACAAAAATCAAGTGTTACATAGGAATGAACTGGTAACATTTTGGTATGAATCCAAGATGGCGGCCTAATAAAATAGTTAAAAAAAATCAGCCTGAAAAAATTACTTATTAGATTAATTTCAAATTTTGTGCAAGCATTAAGTGTGATATAGAGATAAACTAGTCAAATTGTGGTACGAATTCAAAATGACCAAATAAAATGTTTAAATAATCAACGTAAAGAAAAACTGACTTCAAATTTTTCAGAAAAATTAAACGTACGGAACAAAATGGCGGTCTTAAAAAAATCAGTGTAGAAACTACTTACCTAATTTATTTTAAATCATGTCGTGTCATGTTCAAGTGTGGCGTAAGTAGAAACTGGTAAAGTGTTGGTATGAGTCTAATATGGTGGAACAAAATGGCGCCCAATAAAAATGTTTGAAAATACAGAATATGCACATTTATTACTAATTAACTACGAGCCGAACTAAAAAATTTTACTATCCCTAAGAAAAGGAAAGATTCGTAACGAGGGAAGAAAGGAAATTTACCGATTTTTTCTTGTCACCAAGATAAGCAGCTACTATCCTAGTTGACTTATAGGCAGACCAAAATCTAAAAAAATGTATGGTTCAAATGTCTTTTTGTCATAAGTTTTGACAGGCCTGGATTAAGGGAAGGGCTATGGGAACTATCGCCCAAGGCTCCGTCGTAGGCAGCAGCCCCAGCACAGGGCTGGCGCGAGATTTTCTAGCGATGTAACGTTGACATGCTGTGAGGGCCCTTTTAGAAATGGGCAAGAGGGGAAATAGCAGCTTATCAGGGAGGTACAATACGGGAGACTTTTTTTTTAGTCATCAGTTATATGTAAAGGGGTTTCTTAGCGCCATTAGCGGAGTACAAACCTGATATCCTCTTTTTTATAGTCATAAGTTCGTTTTGCAAACCCTTGCACGATTCAGAGCCCCTAAATACTTAAAGCCTCAGCCCAATAAGTCGTTAATCCGGTCCTGAGTTTTAATGGAGTGTTACTTCGTTCGAATTTAGACTTCAAAAGGGAATGTTTTTTAAACTAAAACTTTGGATACATATTAAAGGTAGACCTATTAAACCAACAACATCCCCTTTCCATTTTTTTTTAAATGGAGACCGCACCCATATTTGGTTAGATTAGGTTAGGATGTTAATTAGAACGGTAAATAACAGAGAAAACCTTAATCAAAAGAAGCAGAATATAACGCTGTTAAGCAGTCTCTATGATTGTGATTCTCTTCAAAATTTGGTGACATACTATAGAGGTGAGAAAAAAGTCTTTCAGAACTTAAAATTATTTTAAACTTTTAGGTTCTGTCAATAGACCAATAAGGATAAACGACTTTAGAATTCACCTTAGCCAAAAAATACGTAAGCTAGACAAACCAAAAGTCTATTGATAATATTACCGCCCGTGATATTTAGTGCCCTAAATGTTTGATGTTTATGCTAATGATATTCTTCTAATGTTCAAAGGTTATAATTTATCTCTTAAAACTGTAATATTGTAATGCAGTTTAGAATAACAGCAACTGAACAAAAAAATTCAACTCCTATCATATAACGAATGATATTTATTTTAAAAGAATGACCCAAATACTAAATATAGGAAAACTGTAAACCACTAAACGTGCCTGTCTTTAACGGTAATATTCAACCACAGAATGTTAGCTCTTTTTAATTAATAAATAATAAAAACTCAGTTTAAAATTGTAATAAATCACATAAATATTACTCATAGGCAAAACTTAAAAAAACAATAGGTAAACAGGCTATAACATGTGATCAATTTCTCATTTTTAACACAAAATCAAGATATCCAAGATAAATCGCTGACCAAATGAAAAAAGAAAAAAATTAAACTGTTCTGTAATAAACTTTTTCAAATGATGGAGCCTGGAACCAGTTAATGAAATAAAGGTCTTAACAAGAATTATTGAACCCAGAAATTATGTCATTATACATCCCGGTTGTTTTAAAAGAAACAGAACGCTCAAATATCTATGTTGGCTCACGGTACTTAAGATGGTTTCTCATTCATTCGATGTCCGACGTCCGATGTCAGAATCGTGTTGAGTTTTCGTTAAACAAAAATTTTGCCATTTAAATAAACCGGAGTGTTCCCAAAATTTAATATTAGGTATCTAAAATGAATGCAAATATGTATAATAAATAATATATTACGTGAACTTGCAATTCTTTACTGATTCATTTACAAGCATTTTAAACATAATTTTTTCTAGTCATGACTTCGCACACACAATATATCTTAGATAAACTGTGCTCCAGAATATTAAATAACTTATTTGATGGACAGTAGGGATGGCATTGTTTTTAGATATGTCGATAGGTATCCGATACTTATCTAGAATTATCGAAACTATCGATGGGTATAAATAAACTATCGACAACTAAACCACCCTACCGGATAGTAAAAAGGCAGTTAAAAGATTTTTCAGAATCGGTTACTAAAATTTCGAGGGACGGATAACAAAAAATTCTTACACGGACTTACAAGTCTTTGGGAACTATAAGTGACTTCTGAATGCATTAAAAGTCTTTTAGTAGATTTTAGGCTAAAAATATGAACTCTTTAGTGGTATTTTAGGTGATTTTAAAGTATTTAATTAAATTTCGTAGCAACATTCTAAACGTCTCTTAAGAACCATTATTTGTGCCACTATTTATATCTGGGTTTGAAATTTTTATTGGACTGGAATAATTTTTTAGATTTTGGTACTTGCTAATTAATTTAAAAAATTCTTTTATTTTAAATTATTTAACTATGTTAGGCTTTATATTAATGTTTTGCTTTGTTATGCAATAACATTGTCATATTTTGAATTACTTACATAATATCTGATGATTAATATATTTTTAGACATTAAGCAGTTTGTGTGTTGAGAAGAATAGGGTGCATTAAAATGATATTTACTAGTTGGCCTACACTTCTATTTAGACACAGGACAATATAAAGAGCTACTTTTAAACAACTGGGATTTTCATGTTTGTATGAAATTTAACATAAACAATTTTTAAGAAAAAAGAAGTGTTTTACAAAAAAAACATCGATAGTAATAAATCACATGTTCAAAGTAGTTTTTTTTTATATTTTGACATGCGTTTTCGCTTTTTATTTTTTGAGATACAAAAGGTGTGTAAAAAAATATACATCATACAGCTTTTCAACTAAATGAGTTTTAAAAACAATTTATTCGTCAGTGGCTTTTAAAAATAATTATCTAAAAATCGATGGATTTTTTTGAAATTCGACTTTCAAGGGGGGTGAAATAAGGTGAATGTTATTATTACAGTATCTCTTTACCTAAATGAGTTATAAAATAATTCTTTTGTCAATGGTTTTCAAAAACATTTCTCTAAAAACGGTTTTGCGGATTTTTTTTAATTCCACTCTTAAGTGGATGAAATGGGGTGCATTGTGTTTTTCCTTTTTCTACAATATCACTTCAAGTAAATGAGTTTTTAAAACACGATTTTCGTCAGCAGCTTTCAAAAATAAAAACCGATTTCTGAATTTTTCGCAATTCCACTAGACGAAAAAAGGGTAAAATCTTTTGTTACCTTTTTTACAATTTCTCTTCTAACCTAAATAACTTTTTTAAAGAATTCCTTCGTAAGTAAATTTTTAAAATCTATTTTTACCAATTTCTGGATTTTTTTTGAAATGCCATTCTTAAGTGGGTGAAAAGCGGTGAATTGTGTAACTAAATGAGTTTATAAAAACAATTCTTCCGTTAACAGCGTTCAAAAATAATTATGTAAAATTTAGTTTCCGAATTTTTTGGAATTTTATCCTTGAGGAGGTGAAATATGTCTTAACTTATTTTACAATATCTCTTTAACTAAATGAGTTTTTAAAACAATTCCTTCTCACCAATAGCTTTTAAAAATAATTTATATGTTTCTGGAACTTTAATATCTTTTCAACTAAATACGTTTTTAAAACCATTATTTCGCAAGGTTTTCGAAAATATAGGTGTGAAAAATGTGTTTTTAAGTTTTTTATAATATCTCTTTAAGTAAATGAGATTTTTAAGACGACTCTTTCATCAACGGGTTTTAAAAATAATAACCTAAAAATCAATATTTTGATTTCTCGACATCTCTCACTAAGGGGTGAAGATGAGTAAAGTGTGATTTTACTCTTTTAAAATATTATCTTTAAGTAAATAATATTTTAAAATTATTGATTCTTCAACAACTTTTGATAACAGTTATTTTGTAATATATAGAGAAAACACCCTATATAAAATGTATTGTATCAAATTCAACTTGTTGCAATAATGGGCAACCACGCAATAACCTGTTTTGCTATGTCAGCAGGTCAACCACCTTCCCAAGCGTATATGGCAATTTGATTGCATTGTAAAAAAGATGGAGAATATACTTTGGGTAATGTTAAGGTGAACATGTAGTTTCATTTTGCTACCCTTTGTTTCAACCCTAAGTATTACATGGCGATCCTGCCACTTGACGATTTTTTCGTGAAGTTATTAAGATGGGTAATGCCAAGTCCAAAGAAGAGATTGTAATTAATCAGGCCTCCAATGGCGATGCAAGGGGTGAAATAGTTGACCAAAATAAGGGATTAAGCTTAGCAGAGATTTTGCTTATAATTTTGGTTGTGGCAACGGCAATTATTGCAGTAGTATGGGCCATTAGACATGTTCAAAGGAAACTAAGGCAGACAATTAGAAGAGAAATTTATAAAAATGAGCTGCGAAAATCCAAGGATGATTTAAAGATGGAAGAAAATTAAATTTTTTTTTTAGGGCGGTATTTTTCTTGTAGGAAAAAAAAAAAAGAAGAAAGAAAAAGTAAAGACAATTATAAATGGAGTTAGAAAATTTGTTATGTGTTAATGTAACTGAAAATGTAAATAATAATGCAGGCATGTAAGTTTAATTATTATAATATTATGTTATTGTTTTATAATTATAATCGCAAAAATATGGACCCAATTAGCAAGTTTAATAAGTGAATTAAATTTTTAATTTCATGGGAGACAAAATTATTGAAATTTTACATTCATTTAAATATATTCGAACAAATTTGGTAAAATTAAATAGCGAAAGACGAAAAAGCCCTATTGTCGAATCAAAAGTTAAAGTGGCAAAAACTTTATATTCTCAGTTAGGTAAGGAAATTACTGATTTAAACGTAAAAATAGAAAAGTCTGAAATAGACAAAGAAGATATTTTGACTTTTAATAACATAATAACAGAAATTAAAAAACTTTATAAGGAAATTTTAGAGTTTGGAAATAAAAATATTAATAAAGATAAATTAAAAATGTCTTCTTTTGATCTAAAAATAGCTACAAACCTTTTACCGGTCATGGATGATACAGAATCTACAACTTCTAAATTAATAGAGGCTTTAGATTTTTATTCGTCAACGCTTGATAATGATAGTCAACCTTCTTTAATTAAATTTGTTTTGAAAACGCGTATTTCTAACAACGCCAAATTACGATTAGGTTTGACTTATAATTCTGTAAATAATTTAATTCTAGATATGAAAAAACATCTCTTAACTAAAAAATCAGATACGGCCCTTCAAGCACGCTTGTTCTCTGCTAAACAGGGTGAAAAATGTATAACGGATTTTGGTAAAGAGTTAGAGGATATTTTTGTAAATTTAACCATTACGCAAGCAGACGGACATGCCAATGCTTTTGATATTCTAAGACCTATTAACGAAAAGGTTGCAATAAAAAGGTTTGCATGCGGACTTAAAAATCAAAGGCTGGGCACAATTATATCTTCCAGAAATTTTGAATTCTTAAAGGACGCAATAAGGGCAGCTCAAGATGAAGAGCTGGGTAATCAAAATAATTCAGGACACATTTTTAATTCTTCTCACAGAGGAAGGGGAAATTTTAGAAATTTTTCCAGAAGACCAAATAATAGAACAGGAAATTCTGGTAGATATAATAATTATCAGAATTTTAATAACGGAGGAAATAACAATTCAAATTGTCGGCGAAACGCTTCGACTAATCAAGGTAATTTTAATAATCAGCGGTTTTCTAGAAATCACGGTGGTCGTACATTTACGAGCGGTAATAGGAGAGGATCTCGGGCAGTAGGTCACCGAATGCATTTTGCGGAGCACACCGGAAATTCAGAACAATCCTCAGCTGATATACAAGATTCAACATTTTTTCGTGCCTAAAAATACTAAAAATAAACAGTTTAATAATATTTTTACCTATTCAAAAAACTACTCGAATGCTGTTTCTTTTTGTGTCAATGGTAAAAGCTTAAAATTTTTGGTAGATACGGGTGCATCATTAAGTGCCCTTAAATTAAGTTGTTTAAATTCAAAAATACAGTTACACAAAGAAAATATTGAAATTAAAGGCATAGGAGGTAAATTAATATCTGTGGGAAATGTTTATTTAGATCTTTGTATAGAAAATGCGATATTTAAGCAAAAATTTTATATTTTTAATAATTTACCATGTCAAAGTGATGGCATAATTGGAGAAAATTTTTTGAAAACTTTTAAGGCTAAATTAGATTACGAAGAAAATACCTTAAATATTTTAAATCAGTATAATAAAATAAATACATTAAAATTAAATGCGTATAGTGAGAATATATTAAGTGTTCCCCCTAGGTGCGAAATTATACAGTATGTTCCTACAGGGTTAGAGGATGAATGTGTACTTATGCAAGGTGAATTATGTGAGGGTGTGTTCATGGCTGGTGTAATTGCACAACCGATAAATGGTAAAGTACCAATTAAAATTTTGAATACAAGAGAGACAGAGGTACATTTGAGAAATTTTTCGCCAAAAGCGGAAAGTTTAAGCAATTATGAGTGTCATCAATTTAACAGCCAAGAAAATTCGGCTACTCGAGTTAAAGAACTATTTAAAATTCTTAAGCTTAATCATCTAAACCGCGAGGAACGAGATTCTATAGAGCAAATTTGTGCCAAATTCTCAAATATATTTCATATGCCAGGAGATAAGCTTACAGTTACTAATTTATATAAACAGTCAATTCAAGTTAAACCAGATACTCAGCCGGTCTATAGAAAGCCATATAGGTTACCTCAAGTACATAAAGAGGAAATAAATAGGCAAATTTCTCAAATGTGTCAGGATGGAATAATTGAGGGTGCGCAGAGTGAGTGGTCTTCACCTTTGTTGCTTGTACCAAAGAAAAACGATACGAATGAGGGAAGAGCTAGGTTAGTATTGGACTACAGATTTTTGAAACCATATATATTAGATATCAAATTTCCGATTGCGAGTGTAGTCGATATTTTAGACTCCCTAGCAGGTGCACTTTATTTTTCACATCTAGATCTTAGCCAAGGCTATTATCAGGTCGAATTAGAGGAAGAAAGCAGAAAATACACAGCTTTCACTACAGATCGCGGTCAGTGGCAAATGCGAAGGTTACCAATGGGGTTAAAAATTAGCCCTAGTGCCTTTTCAAGGTTAATGACCATAGCGATGGCGGGCTTAAATTACGAAAAGTGCTTTGTTTATCTTGATGATCTTATAGTATTTGGCAGAAACCTTAATGAACACAATAAAAATCTAATAGATATTTTTTCTAGATTGCGAAAAGTAAACCTAAAATTAAATCCTGCTAAATGCGATTTTTTGAAAAAAGAAATTCTGTATCTGGGTCATATAATAAGTTCTGAAGGAATATCACCTGACCCTGATAAAATAAAAGCTTTAAAAGATTATCCTATTCCAAAAAAGGCAGATGAAGTTAAACGCTTCGTGGCTTTTGCCAATTATTATCGAAAATTTATACCACATTTTTCAGAAATTACAGTTCCTCTAAATAAATTATGTAAAAAATACGCTAGGTTTGAGTGGACGGACGAATGTGATAAAGCTTTTAATTGTCTTAAAAATTCGCTGATTAAGCATCCGGTGTTAGATTATCCCGATTTTTCGAATGAAAATGAATTTATTTTGCAAACAGATGCGTCTGCTTTTGCTATAGGAGCAGTGTTATCAAATAAAAATAATAAACCAGTGGCGTTCACTAGTCGTAGTTTAAATAAAGCAGAAATTAACTACCCTACTATACATAAAGAACTTTTAGCAATTTATTGGGCTGTAAAGCATTTTCGACCATATCTGTATGGCCGTCGTTTCAAAATTTTAACCGATCACAAACCATTAATTTATCTTTTTACGCAAAAAGACCCTGGTAGCAGATTGACAAAATTTCGTTTGTGTCTAGAAGAATATGACTTTTATATCGAATATATCAAAGGAAAAGATAATGTTACAGCCGATGCTTTATCGAGAATAATCTTGTCCTCAAACGAATTAAAAGATATGAATGAAGGTATGATTGCAGTTTTAACCAGAGCACAGAGTAAACGTAGAGACGGACAGGAAGACGAGTTAATTAAGAAAAGTACTGAAAATATTTGGCTTGATCACCCGAATATTGTGGAAATTCTTAAGCAACCCACTAACTGTACCGAATTAATTATAATACCATCCTTAAAAATTAAAAAATTGTCAAAAGATGTCACTCAACAAGTGGGAGACTTTTATTATATTCCATTACATTTTACCTTATACTTAGACCAAAAAGCTTTATCATCATTGGCGCGAGACGAAATGGTGAAAGATTTGGTAGAAATAAGTAAAAAGGCTGAAATTAAAGAATTAGTTATTAATAAAAATAATGATAATACAGAGTTTATTAAATTTATTGGTAGTAAAATAAAAAATTATACTAATTGGAGGGGCCCCCGTATAAATGTTGTAAAAGGTATTAAAAAAGTAATGGACAAAGACGAAAAAAGAGTAATCCTTAATGATTTTCATTTACTACCAACCAGTGGTCACGCTGGAATAAATAGAATGACAAATAATATTAAAAAGTATTATCTTTGGCCAGGTCTGGATAGTGATGTTCGAAATTTTGTAAAAAGGTGTGACATGTGTCAAAGACAAAAACATTCGAATCATTATACTAGAGAGCCAATGGTAATAACTACTACAGCTGAAACAGCTTTTCAAAAAATATATTTAGATATTGTTGGTCCACTTCCGGTAGACGTAAATGGATTTGTTTATATTTTAACACTTCAGTGTGAGTTAACAAAATATGTAGAGGCCTACCCTCTTAAAAACAAGGATTCCGTATCTGTGGCAAGATCTTTGGTGGATAACTTTATCTTAAGATATGGTATCCCTCAGGAAATTGCTTCAGATAGGGGTACCGAGTTTATTTCTCACACTATGGCAGAAACATGTAACTTGTTAGGTATAAAACAGATTCATTCTACGGCGTATCATCACGAGAGTATCGGGAGTTTAGAGGCCTCTCACAAAGTTCTAGGTGCTTATTTGAGAATTCAAACTCAAAACCATGATTCTGCATGGAGCACATGGCTTCCGTACTGGTGTTTTTCTTATAATACTGCAGTACATACGGAAACCAAATACTCTCCCTTTGAACTAGTTTTTGGAAAAAAATGCCAATTACCAAATAATTTAAATAATGAAGTTGATCCTATTTATAATTTTGATAACTACCCCATTGAATTAAAATATAGGTTACAAACAGCTCAAAATGATGCAAGAAATAACTTAATACTTTCTAAATCTAAAAGAAAAGAAAATTTTGATTTAAAAGTAAACCCCATTCAGTATAAAAAGGGCGATAGAGTTTTAATCAAAAACGAAACTGGTGATAAAATTACCAGCCCTTGCTTCCTGGGGCCATATTTAGTGGTAGAAGATGTTGCACCAAATGTAAAAATAATTAAAGATAAGAAACATATTTTAGTCCATAAAAATAGAACTAAGTTGTATAATAGCTAATTAAAATTAAGTTATAATAATAAGGGCTCCATATTACTATACTATTTCATGTATTTTCTAATAACCTTTTTCTAAAATACCTATCTATTTTCTTTCCTACTTTCACTATATGACGCTATTTTCCTTCTCTTATATCTGAGTTTTTATTTTTCTTTTCATATATTTAGATAAATAAGATAATATTAAAAAAAAAAAAAAAAAAATGGTTTAAATAGTGTATTGTAACATTTGTCTCTAGTAATTGTATTTTATTTACGAATTTCAAATTTTGAAAATAAATTGAAATTCTTTTAATTGCCCGGGGAGGTGTAATATATAGAGAAAACACCCTATATAAAATGTATTGTATCAAATTCAACTTGTTGCAATAATGGGCAACCACGCAATAACCTGTTTTGCTATGTCAGCAGGTCAACCACCTTCCCGAGCGTATATGGCAATTTGATTGCATTGTAAAAAAGATGGAGAATATACTTTGGGTAATGTTAAGGTGAACATGTAGTTTCATTTTGCTACCCTTTGTTTCAACCCTAAGTATTACAATTTAATACGGATTTCTAGATTGTTCGAAATTCCACCCTTAAGGGGTGAAATATTTGTTTCCTTTAATACAATATTTGTCGGTATGTCAGTTTAAAATTCTCAACTTTTATAAGATATTTAAAGGTGATTTTATAGCCTGTCCTCTTCCAGTGTTATCGAAAGGAATAATTTATGTATTTAGGCATCAAAACGGCAGACTAAAAATGTAATTTATAAAAAAGCAATAATTTAAATGATTTCGCGTATCGCTATTATCATTTTAAGATATTAGTTATTGTTAAAAACAAATTTTTCTTCTTCCCATTTCGATTTGTAAAACAGAAATCTTAAGTTACTTAAAAAAACTTGGAGGACCGTGGTGAGTTTCAAATCTAAAACTTTAACGGAATTTAGGTGATTGTTAAAATCCTCTATAGGAATTTTAACTGCCTTTGGGAACTTTTAAGTCTTTTGGGAGACTTTCAAGTCTTTTTGCTAACTTTTAAGCCTTTTGAGGAATTTTAAGTGACTCAAGTCATCTGAAGGACTTTAGCGGACTTATAGGGAGGTGTAACCCAAATAGCACATATAATAATATATGGGCTAAAATGCTGTGATATTGGCCTGGCTAATGAGCTAAAATTGCTCGCCAAAATAACAGTTCTATTACAGTATAAAGACGGAAATATGGCTAAAGTGGGGAATAATAATTTGGCCATAATGGGGTAAAAATGGCCAATTGGCAATTATACGACCCTCTCTTTTGATTTTATGGTTGGGTTTATTAGCTGCTTTTTGACTTTAAAATCGAGCTTTTTTAGCTGAATTCGGACTTGTTTTTTAGCCGAAATTTCAGTAACATTTTTTTTCCGAAATGTACCTAAATAATTTCTCATTTTTTGCCTTTTCTTTATTTATTTGATAAATCATCAATTGTTTCCAATTATGTAGAAATAGTATTAACAGAGCCAATCAGTGTAAGAATTTATGAGCCAAGAAGAAATGCATAGATAACAAATCATGGTTTGACGGTTGGTATGGACAAAAAACACTTGCGCAGGAACTTTTACTGTTAAAAGAATCTAAGATAGGCATGTAAAACACGCGCCTCTTCTTGAAACAAAAAATTTCGATTTCTACAATTTTTTTCTTTTTTTCTTTTTTACTTTGGAAATGTATTTTACTAAGAAAATTGGTTAAAGGGTTCATAACGTAAAAAAACATGCATGAAAATAGATATTTATAGGTAGAAAAAATATGTTTGTTTAAAGTGGTCAAGTAATGGCTGCTAGGAAATTACTTTAATTTTAATTTCAATCATGGAGGATCATAAAAAGCTTTGGGCTATTTTTGAAGCAAATATTCTTTGAAATCGGCCACTTTGTAAGCAAATATTTATCAAATGGCAATAATTTTTAAATGTATCCAAAATGTAGCAACATTTACTAAAATTTTGCGAATAAAGATGCTTACTTGGTTAAGTTAAATTAACGACGATTAGACGACCCCAATACCGTTTTTCAATAATATGTGGTGGAATATTTAATCTATTTGTTAGACATTTTGTATGGTAAATAATTAATATTTCGTTTTTCTAAATATATCTTTAGTTTGGTTAAGTATATAAGTTTTATAGGTTATAAACGTAAATTTGAAAATGTGGCATATTTTGACAATATTATAGCAAAACTAAGCGAAATAAAACTACCAAATTTTAGTTTAATTTTGAAACAAAAATATGATAATAAAAGCCATATTTTTTCATTTCAATTTTTGTTGTCTTAAAATATCATAATTTGGCATTCTTATATAGCTATTATTATTATAATTAAACTTAAATACTTGCTAAAATATGTTTGGTTCGAATTTGGGAAAAATGCCTGTTTATTGATTATATTCTGACCTCGATTTTTATTGATTAAAAATGCCATATTCTGGCATTTTAAACAGCTAAGCTTACTATAATTTAACTTCAATACTAGAATATATCTGGCTATGTTGTGGCACCAAAATTGACAGATATTTCTACTTTTTGGCCATCCAATATTACAAAAAAAAATTGAGGTTTAATTACCCCAAAATTTTTTGGCCAAGTAATTATACTACAGCCTATCTACATTAAAACCTGCTACTTTTGGAGCCAAAAAGGAGTGTGAGGATGCGTAAAAATTAACGGGCCTGGCACGATTTTAAAAGTTAATACGTCACTGTAATAACTTGAAAATGTTTGCCTAAGATCAGAGCCGGTGCTAGACATGGACAGACTTTTTTTAGTCATCTGTTTATTCTTGTATAGAAGTACAAAACAGGAGACCATTTTTTGTTGTTGTCAGTTTTTCTAAGCGGCTCACTATGGAAAATATCAAAAATCTATAACTTCTCTAATCTTGGAGAAATTGCTTTTAAACTTTCCATGAACATTGTAGTTGGAATAAGGATAAAAACTATTATATGGATTCAACAAATATTATATTATTTGCTTAGGAATTTTGCGGTTTCGTTTGCATGTATCTCTTGATGATTTGTTTTAACCTGTTATTCCAAACACTCTGAACATTATATTAAAATTAATTGCCTGCATATACAGTGTGTTTATTTAGGCATCCTCAGCTCCACTAAGACTTTTCTCTAAATAATTGTTCAAAAAAATAAGATTAAAACTATATGGTGCACATTAATTCATATTTGCCAAATTAACACAGTATTCCTACTTGAGAAAAATAAGAAAGAATGAACTTTTATAATGTTTAGCCAATTCGTGTTGCATAGTAATACAGAGTCCATTACAGTTCCTCATATTTTGTCCTTGCGGTTTTATTATATTACATAGGAAATAATTTCAAATTCAAAAGTTATTAGGTTTCTCTTGAATCGTAAGAATTTGCTAAGATGAAGAACATCGCAAAGCTGATAAAAATTGACAGCTTTGGTTTTTTTTTAATGGAACATCCTGTATATTATGCCATATTTCGATTCTATGGAGAATTCTAGACATATCTATCTCCGTTTCTGAAATATTGACATTTGAAAAATGACAGTTTTTCTTCTTCTATATGCTACAGAATCCAAACGATGCTACCTTCAGCCAAACAATTTGTATGCCCTAGTGCCATTCGAGAGTTTATAAAAAACTAAGATAGGAACATGCAAACAGTTTTGCTCTATGTTGTATCGTTTGGGTTCTGTAGCATGTCAAAGAGTTCTTTTTTCAAATGTCGATATTTCATAAACGGAGATAGATAGACCTGCGGTATTTATATCAAAACTAAAATTCCACGTAGAATTCAAATATGACATAATATACAGGGTGTTCCATCCAAAATCCAAAGTTGTCTTTTTTTTTTAAGGTCGGGTTTAAACGTTAAGTCGTTCAGGAGCTAGTGGGTGTGGGTAGGATGTGAACTTCGCATTTCATGCCTTTTTAGAGTCACGACTTGTCATATTTTCCCGAATAACTTCGGAATCCCCAAACAGCTGCAGCTGATTTTTTTTAAATGTGACTAATGTATTATTACTGAGCTACATATTAACATAATATTCGTGGCGTGGGAAAACGTGGGTAACAGCTAAAAGTTTCGTCAAACCTTAAGATTTTTCTCCTCAGTTCCTTTTTTAAAAATTCATGAGGATATTTTTCTATGGAATCCAAAAATGTCATTAGTTGTAAAATCTACATAAGATAAGCTTTCCAAAAATATATAATAGTGCGTATCTGTTTACAAAATTCAATAAGATATTTAGTTCTAAAATATCATATAAAAAGACCCGAATTGACCACATGTGACAAAAATTTTCATTTAATACTCAAAAAATTAAATGCCTTAGTTATATTTTGTAAAATACCTACATTATATCAAAGTTTAATATGCATACTAGCGAATCAAATGAGCAAAACACCTTGGTTGCTACATTGCCAGAATTTATTTTTGATATGCCTTTGTTATACCATTTTGCACAGTGCGGCGGCCATGCTAAATTATTTTGCCCGCGACTCCGCAAAACCTCAAGCCGACTCTGCAATTTAATTAATTATTAATTAAATACTTACTCAGATCGTCGTCCACAGTGGTGTTTCTTGTAGCTCGGCATATTTGATTTCATGATCTAACTACTTCAACTTAAATTTCCACCACATACATAACTTAAATGTCGAAAACATGTTCAAAAACAATATAAATAATAAAAACTTTTTTCCGCACTGTATTCCACATTACGCGATATTTAATTTCGTTAAAGTTATTTCCTCCATTAATTTTTTTACATGTCCTCACCAAAGTTGTCACAATCTTTACTTAAACAACTTTGACTTATTATTCATACAGAAAGCGTTTTGGCTATTTTATTTTTCCTCAGGGAATTCTGTATATTTTTGTAAAAGTTGTACACAATTTTCTGTGAAAATAATTTAACATATTTATTATTCCATGTAAGTAAAAAAGTGTTGATCAGGGCAGGAGGGGACTAAAAAATATTATAGGGATAAGGATCCTCGGTTGGATCGATCAGCAATGAAATAAGACCGGTTGGCTTTCATGAAAATATTTTTAGAACAAAATTTTAAAATTTATAATATTGTAGGGTTTTCTTCATTTTAGTTTTATGGTCTTGTGGTCAATAGTTTCAAATCTGTTGTAGTTTCCTAAATTATCTTTTCCTCTCAAAACTCAGAAAATCAGTTGATAAGTTCGTCATATGCACCAAAAAAGTATTAACATCTAAACAAAAAAAATTAATTAAATAAAAAATAGGTTATCTATAGAATTTTTAAAAAATTGATTGGGCATAAAATGGCAAAGAATTAACAAATCTCTAGATAGTAATATTTTATTCAATAATGGAATCAAAGCAAAATTTTTAAAACAGAGTTTACTAAATTTGTCAAATAAATATATCATTATGAACCCCATTAAGATAGATTTAAGAAGGACGTTGTCGCAGATTTTCCCATTAAGATCCCAAGATAAGACTGTACCTTGACATTAATAATTGGGTAATTCCTAACGTACCTAGTAGCATTTGAAGGAAGATTAACAGGGAATTTCGTTTTAGCTGTACCTTATATTATAATAATTTACATATATATATATATATATATATATATATATATATATATATATATTTAACGATTTACAAAATTTACTCTAGTACATATTTAAAAAATTGATTATGACACTAACAGAATTTTCCGAAATTTAGACGCTAGACGCACAGAAATACCAGATGCACCGACTACGTAAAAACGACCAAACACGATTTTTCTAAATTTATTTTATATTTTTACTGTAAATTAAGCCTATCCGGCCGACTGTGCGACGATAAACAATTATCGGAGAAGTAATTGTTCAATTCAAAGTCGAACTGTTGTCAGTAAAAGTGTTGCTGGGATATGCTAGCCAAGAACAGGGGTACGCAGTGAAACATAGGACCTCAGGAAAACTGTATCGTGCATATAACGGATTATTTTATTGACCTTAAAATGTTTTAAAAAATCTTGAACTATAAAATTTTTTCCTGGCATCCGTTTATGAAGATTCTTGAAAATTCTTGCAATCTATTTATAGCATAATGAGAATAAAAACTTCCATATGATTCTATCAGCTAAACAGTTCAACTTTGAATCGAGTCAAGTATATTATCTACTGAATAACCTAACTACATGACAGTGAGCTGCAAACCGCCTGTGGCTGGAACTTCGAAGTGCACCAAGGAAATTTTTACTGGAAATTCAAAATGAAATATTTTCAATACGGAAGAATTTTGAGTTACGGTTTTCGATCTTTGTTTGACCAATTCCTAGAGTATGCAGCCCGATAAGGACAGCCTCAGGACTCCTCGCAACCTCGTCTTATACAGCGTGTTATATAAGAGCCTGTCATTTTTTGAAAAATTTATTCGACCAGAACTCAAAATACTCTAGAGCTAGTTACAAAAAAACAATTTCCAGCGGTTTTGAAATTTTTTCTAACTTTCCGACATACAGGGTTTTTTAGAAAAATTAATTTTTTAAAAATGGTCTGCTAAACAAAACCCACTTGGTATTCTTATGTATTCCATCATAAATATTGTGGTGCACCAAAAGCTCTACCGATTCAAAATTTTAACAATGTTGAATTTCTGTTCCGCAAGGTAGGTAATATTCCAGACCTAGTGTATTATTGGGACATATTCTCAGTTAATTCGAAATAATGGGTAAACAGTTTAAGTAAGTCTGTATTAATAAAAATAACATGAGAAACTGTATTTTATTAAAAAATCTGTTTTAAATTAAAAAGAATATCTGAAAGAACTAGAGCAAATTTCAAATGTAAAACTGTTTCGGTAAAAATGTCCATTATTACTAAAACTGGTACTAGAAGCAACATCGAATTCAAGATTGAGAAAAAAAGCCAAACCCAACAAATCACAATTTAACGTCCACCTCTTAGTTATTGGTGAACCCTTTATACAATATTCATGTTGGAAAATTTAAGGGCGCCAACCTTGTTTATAATCTGATTGATATACCTTTGATTACCACAAGGGGGCTTTGTTCAGCAGATTAAGTCAATTTTTCCAAAAAAAAACCGTATGTCGGGAACGAAAAAAAAAATTCAAAATCCCTATAAATTTTTTTTCGTATCTAAGCTCTGGATTATTTTGGTTGCAAAAAGAAAAAGAATAATATTCTATAGTATGAATTTTGGTCGAAGAAACTTTTTAAAAAATTACAGGGTCTTATATAACTCCCTGTATAAGATGGTTGCTATGGTGTTCTGAGGCTGCCCTTATCGGGCTGCATACTACGGATAATTATCAAAGAAAAGCCGAAAACCGCAACTCAAAATCTTCATCCGTATTGAAAATATTTCATTTTGAATTTCCAGCAATGAGAAAAGTTTTTTACAAATATGGAAAACTGACAAAATATTTTGAGTATGCTTTAAACTCAAGACGAAGAAAATGGCAAGAAAATAATTCCATGCAGGAGTGAAATCCACAATGAAGTCATTATTTTCCATGGTGGCAATGTGTCAACAATCTGGGACAATTTTTATTTTTTAATAGAACATTCTATATATTATATGTTGATTTAAATAGGTATTTTCTTGCTAATTCTATATGTTAGTTCTCGAACTCATGTATTTTTACGATAAGGATTTTCTCTGTTGTCTTTCAAAATAAAGGTAAATAGTTTTTTTACAAAGTATGCATCAGCTAAAATTAAGAGAGATATTTACAACCGATGTGAAAAACTTTTTTATTTTTTAATAGAACATTCTATATATTATATGTTGATTTAAATAGGTATTTTCTTGCTAATTCTATATGTTAGTTCTCGAACTCGCTTTTCAATGTATTGCCTCTTACGATAAGGATTTTCTCTGTTGTCTTTCAAAATAAAGGTAAATAGTTTTTTTACCTTAAAGTATGCATCAGCTAAAATTAAGAGAGATATTTACAACCGATGTGAAAAACTTTTAATGCCAGTTTTTTTAAGCTGAACATGTGTTAATTATTAATAATATATAATTTATAGAATTCCGTCGAATAGATTAAAATTTAAAACTTGTCCGGAAATAACCCAAGTTAGTAGCTGCAAAAAAGCAGATAGATTACCTATTTTCCGGCAGTGCCCAGGAGAGGGAAGCTGGAAGCTTCCTTGAACTTCTTGATTCAATTATAAGGTGTTTAGGCAAAAGTTTTAACCTGGATGTGTTTTGCCACATATAAATATAATTTTGGATTTTTCTGTTACAAATGGCGCAGAATAAAGATCTTCCTTTACACTAAGTCCGGGATTGATTTGCTTTGATCCAATCATGGACGATAGTGAAAGTCAATCATCAAGTGCGGTTTGCACTTGAAAGGGTAATCGCCAAGAAATTTCTATCGACAACATAAGAGTATGTTAAAATTTCAACCAAAAACAACAGCTCCTATCTCTAATTATCCGACCACGTTCATACGTGAGATTAATAAAACATATGATTCAAGCGGCCAACTATGTGGCAACATACCTAAAAATTATAGGCCTCAGCGACACCACGACGAATAGCATCTGAGGTAATCCGTATATAAGGGCAGTTTTCGTCTCACGTTTTGTGCGACTTTAGTTCTTGTTTTATGCTTCTGGAGTTAAGCCGTACATGACGGTCGTGTAGAATTTCAATTTCAAGAGCCAGTTTGCGAACTGTCGATAATTATTGGTTAGTTTAATTAAGGGTATGATTTCAATTTTCGACAGTATTTCGTTAGAAGATAAACTAAAAATTAAACAGCTGGCAGACTCTTCATATATAAAAATAACGCAACTTTGAAATGTTGAAGCTCATTTTAAGGTAGATGAGCATATATTCATGATTTATCAATTTTTATCACCTTGATTTACATTATTACAGTTATTATTATTTTTTTATATCTTTATATAGACCTCTTTCAATTTTAGAACCCATCAAAATAAAAATTTGAAATTTCAGCTACTTTATAGGCAGGCACATTTTTTGTATATATTTCGTAATAAAAATAATTCATTAGTATTTATTGAAATGAGCCAATTTCCAAATTTTTATCTAAATTGGCTTAAAACATAAAGGAGTAGATTGTCACGCAATTTTCGGTACATATACGATACTCAAACTCAAACCCCAGGAGCCGCAACTGTTCGATGAGAAGAATTTAAATGATATGAACGTTGATATTTTGTGGAAGATTAAATATGGATTTTCCTCCGCATTTATTATTAACTTTAGGTTTTGAAACTGGTTTCTAATATGTTAATTTTCCTATTCTATTCTTTAATTTTTTTTAGGAGAATTTCAATTTTTCCTTATCTTTTTTTTTATTATCAGTATACGTATATGTTACGACATGCTTCGTTTTTACCGACATGATTGAAATTATATTCTCTGCTTCCAAATTGTTAAATTTATAATTTTTTTTCTCTTCAAATATTTGCCTTGGCATAAAATGCTCTGATATATTTCTAAATATAGCTAACTGTCAAATCAATATTCTTTTAGTCCTTAAAATTAAACTAATTCTGCGATGTATATAGGAACTAATCCTCGCGACCCTAACCTCCCCTATCTAGACATTGAAAACGCGCGCGCGCTCCTATTCGCGACTTCTATTATCAGTACATAATCAATCATTTCGTAATAAATCTAGCCAATCAATGAACACGACAAACAGGGAAAAGAAGTTTCACTTATTGTACAAAGGAAAAGGGAGAAATGGGGTAAATACTACCTACGTAAGGGTTAAGTTGCGCATCTGGTAGTGGAAGTAAAGAAAAACAAAGCGTCACGAAATCCACTTTAAGGAATTATCTGATATTACTGTGAATAAGGACATTCCAGTGAAATTATTTAGTCAGCTCCACGTATGGGGAAACAGCCTAATTTTTAGTGGAATCAACCAGCAGACTCATTAGTAACTATGTTTGAACGTGGATTAGTTTTTCAGTCGATCCATTTTATTAAAAAGTTTTTTGGAGGGGGTAATTGCTAGAAAAGGGCGAGATTACCGAAGATAAAGGGAGATTTATACTCAGTGGCGTAATATACAAAGGATCAATACCAATTTAAGAAATGTTTGTTTTTAGTAATTTTGTAATTATTTGTATTCTTCTAGCCAAACACTACTTGGAGATTATGTGTTCTGTAAAACAACTAAGCCTAATTAGGTGCCTTGAACAAGATTTCCCCTGATATGTTGCACCGTATCTACAAACTTTATTTTAAGAGTTACAAAAAATGTTAAACGAACATATAGGATTTTAAACCCATTGAGTTACACTAGATGGAAGAATAGGATAGAAACCTTAAAGCCTTTAAGATTTCACGTTAAAGATGTATGTAAAATATTAAATTGCATTAATCCAATTAGTAACCTAATGCAAATAAAAGATTTTGATTTAGATCTGCCCTCGATCTTTTGCAAAGCTGCAAAAAAAATCATTAAGGATCTTCCATCGGATAAATCATTCAATGAAATTTTTGTTGATGCTAGAGAACTGGCTGATGAATTTGACGTTGAAGCTAATTTTGAATCAACAGTACCACAACATCGCGTAAGAAGAGAAAAAAACAACTTCTCATACGAAGATATATATATATATATATATATATATATATATATATATATATATATATATATATATACATATAAGATCGTTTTTTTTTATTTTACAATTGATCAAGCACTAAATGTGTTAGATGCTAGATTTAATCAACTTAGTCACCACAGCAACTTTTTTCTCAATTCCGATATAAATATCCGATTTAAAAACCATGCCTAAAAAAACGCTATTAAAACACTGTAAAGATTTGGAAAGTATTGTAGCAATGTAAGAAAATTAATAACTTTGTTAAATTTTGCCCCTAACCTTGTGTTGTCAAAGTTTACAGAATATTTTTTCTGTAAACTTTGGTGTTGCTATAAGAATATTGCTAACATACCAGTAACTGTAGCAAGTGGAGAAAGAAGTTTGTCTAAACTAAAGTGAATTAAAAACTTTTTACGTTCCACTTCCACGAAAAATCGTCTTAATAATGGTTCGGCCATTTTGGCGATTGAGCATAAAATTTGCTATCAAATAGAATTAAAAGAGGTAATAAAAAATTTTGCAGAATTAAAAGTGAGAAAAACTGTTTTCTGTAATTTTAGTAGTAATAGTTTATATTACTTTTGTTTAGTTTTTATAGAATATAAGTTTTTTTGTTTGTAGCAATACATTTTATGATATCATTAAAAATGTTTTAGTTTTGTACTACTTAACTGATAATTTTAAATTTCCTAATTTTTTTAAATACACGTTTTTGTTTTAAATTAAAACCCATTGAATTTGATTCTGAATAATATATATATTAAGTATAAATTTAACAGGCGGCAAGTTTCCTTTTTGTCCGGGGCAGGCCCTTTAGAACCTTTTAATACTTCCCTCGTAAAAGGGGAGTATTGTAATCGTGAAAAATCAGCCTCTGAGTTGTTTTCAGATCTTTACTGTGTGTTTGTCTGTTCGCGGCATAGCTAAAAAACTACTTACCCGTTTGACTTAAAATTTTGGTCAAAAATTAAAAATTATATGGGATTAACCGGGTAAGATTTTGATAAAAATGCAATATGGCGAAACAAAATGGCGGCCTAGTCAAATGTTCAAAAAAATTATTACTAAAAAACTACTTAGCCAATTTACCTCAAACTTTGCACAAAAATCAAGTTTTTGGTAGTAATTAGCTAGTTTTGTGCAAGAATTAATTGCGGTATAGAGATGAACTGGTAAAAATGTGAATTCAAAATGGTGGAACAAAATGGCGACCAAATAAAATGTGTGTAATCGTGAAAAAAATTGCAGATTTTACATATCTTTAGCGTCCCTAGTTGCAAAAAATATATTTTCGCAATTCCATTTGTCTGTCTGTTAATCTGTCTGTCAGTTCGCGATGTAGCTAAAAAGGCTTACTTCAACTTTTGGTCAAAAATTAAGGGTTATGTGGAGAAACCTGATATTATTTTAGTAAAAATCCAATATCACGGATCAAATGGGAGCTAGTGAAATGTTAAAAAAATTATTATTAAAAAATAATTTATCCCATTTATCCCAAATTTGGCACAAAAACCAAGGAATCAACCTGTAATATTTTGGTGTGAATCCAAGACAGCACAACAAAATGGCAGCCTGATAAATTATTCAAAAAATTCACTCTGAAAAACTACTTATTAGATAAATTTTAAATTTTGGGCATCTATTAAAGATGATATAGAGAGTAACTAGTAAAATTGTGGCATGAATTCAAGACGGAGAAACAAAATGGCGGCCAACTAATATGTCCAAAATAAATCAATGTAAAAAAGTTTCTGCAAATACAGGGATTAACTGGTACGAATTCAAAATGACGATACAAAATGGCGGTCTTAAAAAATCAGTGTAAAGACTTTCAATTTATTTTAAATCATGCCCAAAAAAGAAAGGTGGCATGGTAGAAACTGGTAAAATATTTGTACGATTCCGATATGGTGGAACAAAACGACACGAAATAAAAATGTTTGATAAGACAATGCACTAAATGACTACCTATATGCGGAACTAAATTGGGTTACACTTTACTATTCCTAATGAACGGAAATATTCATAACGGGGGATGTTTCGAGTAAAGGAAATTTACCGATTTTTGTATATATATATCTTCCAGGTTCTGGGATAAAGTAGTATGTCATCTTACGTGGGACACTCTGTACATTTCTACAATTGACCATATATTAGGAGGTGTAAGTCCAAAAATATTTAGATTAGTCCTTTAACCCCATATACAGAAATGTATTTTTTTTGTTTTTTAGTTTCCTTTTTGTTTAGCTACAGGCTAAATTACTCATATAATACTTGAGAATAGCATTCTTTGACAAATTGGTAAACATTCATTTGAATATATACACACATATATATATATATATATATATATATATATATATATATATATATATATATATATGTCTGTTTAGAAGAATAACTCATTCTCTAGCATAATGATTTACAAAAAATGTCAATAGATTTTGTTCTTTAATATTTCTTTTATAATATCCTGAAGCACCTCCCAATTTTAGCTATAGAAAGTGTGGTTAATATAGAAGTGGTATTTTACAAGGAGATTCTGGCCTCATTCTAAGACTCAAAGTTCTCATAAACAAACGTACTTCCTTTTGAAAAACGGTGATCAAGTGTAATTTTTTTTATTACCATACCTCGTAAGCGTTCACAGTAATCTACAGGCTATTATTGTTTTTCTTTTTAGACATTTGATTACTTCCCTCGTAAAAGGGAAGTATTGTAATCACGAAAAAATCACTGTCCGAGATTTTTACAGATCTTCACGTTTCAGGGTCCCTAGATGACGAAAAACATGTATTCTCAATTCCGTCGGTCTGTCTGTCTGTCTGTCTGTTCGCGGCGTAGCTAAAAAACTACTTACCCGATTGACTCGAAATTTGGTCAAAAATTAAGGGTCATTTGGGGTTGACCTAGTAACATTTTGGTAAAAATCCAATATGGCGAAACAAAATGGCGGCTTAGTGAAATGTTAAAAAAATTATTATTAAAAACTACTCATCCAATTTATCTGAAATTTTGCAGAAAACATCATGTATTATATTGGAATTAACTGGTAGCATTTTGATACGAATTCAGGATGGCGGAACAAAATGGCGGCTTAATAAAATATTTAAAAACTCAGGCTGAAGAACTATTTAATAGATTGTGTTCTATAGCTAATTATGGTATAGGGGTGAACTTGTAAAACTCTGGTACTAATTATAGATGGCGGAACAAAATGGCGACCAAATAAATTTTTTGTAATCGTGAAAAAAATCACACTCTCAGGTTTTACAGATCTTCACTTTATAGCGTCCCTAGATGTCAAAAAATATGTTTCGTCAATTCCGTCGGCTCGTCTGTCGGTCTGTCTGTCAGTTCGCGGCATAGCTTATTTTGATAAAAAATTAAGAGTCATATGGGGATGATCTGGTAATATTTTGGTAAAAATCGAGTATGGCAAAAACAAAATGCCGGTCTAGTGAGCTGTTAAAAAAAATATTATGAAGAAGCTACTTTAAAATTTGGTACGAATCCAAGATGGCGGAACAAAGCAAAAAACAAAAAACCACTTAATGATTTCAAATTGTGTGCCATAACTAATCGTGGTATAGGGCTCAAGTAGTAAAACTAGTTACTAATTCAAGATGGTGGAATAAAATTGTGGCCAAATAAAAATTTTGTAATCGTGAAAAAATTGCCCTCTTAGGTTTTACATATATTCACGTCTTAGCGTCCCTAGATGCCAAAAACATATTTTATCATTTCCGTCTGTCAGTTCGCGACATAGCTTAAACACTACTTTACTACTTTTTTGAATGGTGTGTTATTTGGAGTTAAGATCCAGTTAAAAAAACAAAAAAACTTTTTTGTCGACGTTTCGCAACTTTATTGTTGCATTCTCAGGACACATATATAGATTTTATATCCTGCATGAAACCCATATTATCACTGTTTACTTACTCCGTGGATTCGCAGATATTTCCCACATATTAAGTTTCTAAATAGTTTTCGCTAACAATCTTTAGAAAATGGTAAAATATTGGTAGGAAGCTAACATAATGGAACAAATAAAAATGAAAAGACGGTATATGTAAGACATATATACCGTGAGTATACACTGAACTAAATTGGGTCACACTTCACTATTCTTAATAAATGGAAAAAAATCATAACGAGGGAATTTCCGGGCAAAAAAATTTACCGATTTTTTTTACGTATCGGGTACCGTGTTCAGTTATGAATGTAGTTTTGATGTACAAAAGCCAATGGGCACAAAAGAGGCGCCCTAGAAATGTTAGGAAGGGTCCGTCAATCTTTGAGGTAAAAAATTGATGCATATGTTCAAGGAAAAAAATCCTCAATGAACAGTTTATATAATTTTTATTTTGAGTTTTTTATCCATTTTTGTTTTTATTTATTACGTTAGTTATTATTGTTGTCAATAATAATTGGGATCATTACACTAATTATCAGGAGCGTAACATACCAAGAGTAAGGGAGGTTACGTCCAAAATAACACTAGTGAATTTCTCTGGAAAACTTTTATCCTACCCTCGTTATTATGACAATAAAAAAATAATGATACAATGGCGAAAAATCTCGAATTATAAAAACAACCTCAAAGAGGCGTGTGTCCCGAATGCCCCCTATACGAAATAACTCGAAACTGACGGAATTAAAGGGATACGTGGTATAAAAACTTTGGGAGAAACAGACCAGGGCTAGAAATAATAGTAGACTCTATTACATTATTTTGTAATGTTTTAACCTGTAACCGAGTTCCATTACACAACTTTGGTGGTTTTAAATTTCAAATAAGCATCACTCATATATTTTCCGGCTATGCTTTGAGAACTACTTTTATTGACAAGTAAAGGACCTTTTTTTGTCATCTTTCTTTTGTTTTAACAGTGGGACCTTTACCGAAAACCGTGGGGGGCCCAAAATTTGTTGCTACGCCACTAGTCAGTGAGTCAGTCAACTAAGTCTTTTATATATTAGTATAGAGTATAGATTTTCTTGTAACGACAGAGAAACGCAGACCTCTCCCAATGATCTTATCGATCTTCTATGTGTTGGAAAGTACAGGATGGCGCATTTTCTATACTTTTAGGAGGTCTTGACAAAACTGTAGGTGCTACATAAAAACAGATTGAACATTTTCGAGTTCGATTTACAAATGAACTTTATCCATGCTTACTAATCACGGCTCAATAATTTTTATTCGTTATTGAGGTACGGGGTGTTTAAAAAAATTGTCCTTTTGTCCTGTATCTCGCTTATTATTGGTGACGGAAGAAAAAAGTAAATTTATGCTCTATGTAGTTTTTTGCGTAGAATTCTGTGGCGTTCTTCTTTTTTTGTCTCTCTATTTCAGTTTTTGGGATATGACATAAAGTTATGTTTTTTTCAGTGGGACCCCTACATATTTTTTTTAATCGATTAGAAATTAGATTACCTTTTCAAGGATACTAAACACTTATGGCCGGTTGCAGAAAGCATAATTAAAGTTTAGAAAGTTTAACGGAATGTCAAATTTGACAGCCAGTTCGTAGATTTCTATAAGCAACTTGTCAAATCTGAAAGCTCGGTTAAATATTCTAAACAGCAATTAAGTTTTGTGTAACCAGATGAGTGTCTCTGAGTTTCTACAAAATACTCATTTTTTAATTTAATTATTTTCTTATATTTTCCATATAACTGCGTTTTAAACAAAACAACTAAGTAGATTTGTTTAACGCTTTGGATGCCATACTCTACTGAACTTCAAATATTTACAAAAAACCAAACATAAACATAACTAAATAACAACATAACATTACATACAACCAACACATAATAAACAGTAAAATCAATAAACTTCCAATACAAAAGCAATAATAATTCTAGTATGTAACAAAAAAGTTTAACATACCAAATTTTCGAATTGGAGTCCATTATTCGCCAAACACACTGCGCAACGCTTCTCAACACCCTTAAGAGCATTGAATATGTAATCGCATCGTTTCCCAAACTACGTCTGAAACGGATTTTTAATTCTTGAATAGTATTGTTCTTATTTTTGTAAACGATATTCTTCAAAAAACCCCAGAAAATAAATCTAATGGGGTGAGGTCAGGCGGCCGACCTTCACCTTACCGACCCATTTGTACCCCACCACTTATTGGGAAAATGTCGATCTAGAAACTCAGCTACCCTACTCTTCGGGGATTATACAGTGACTTTACTCGTATAAAGTCACTGTAGGGGATTATATCTTGGAGCGCCATCTTGCTGGAAGTAATTGTTATTCATGCCTTGGATATTCGGTATCAGATTTTCGTCCAGAATTTCAATATAGCCCTGAACTGTTAAATTTCCATCAATACAAATTATTATGGCGATTGAGTATTCCATCGCTAGATATGCGCACTTCATCTGTCCATATCACTTTTCTGAAGAAAGTATTGTCTCTCCGGCAATTGTCCAAATACCATAAGCAAATTTGTCGTCTACGTTCTGCGTCTGGATGTAAACTTTCAACCTTCCTATAGCTATACTGATGAAATTTGTATTTCTTCAATATCTTCTTAATTTTTTTTCTGTTAGCGCCTATTTTGTCTCTTATCTGCCTGAAAGATGAAGTTGGATTCGCTACAACATATCCGCTTGTGTTGATTTCTCCTATTTCATTGTTTTCCTTTGTATATGACTTTGACATTGGCTTTTGGAAGTACTCATGCATCTTAAGATTTTTCTCCAGTCGTTTAAAAATAGCGGCATGGGGCTACCGTCTTTCTGGGTATTTTCTTAAATATAGTTCCGACGCAACAATACTGTCTTTACCGGCCTCAATGGCACACTCTATCAATCTATCATATTAAATTTTTACATATTGTCATTGTTAACTGTCAAAATATTGGAAAAGATGGCGTGAAACAATTGGTTCCAAAGCCTACTGCATATAAATAAATTTAAATGCCCCTGCGTGAGCTCCATAGTCAATTCGACTCTAAGCATGCTTTGAACATGTTTGTTTTACATTTTACATCGCCTGTAAAAACATAAATAAAAAGCTCAGTTGCTATGTTTACTGCAGTCACATGGAAAATATTATTATATTTAAAAAATTATTATTTAGCAAAAACTGAAACACTTAGTATTGGGTACCGTCAGAAAGGTAATTTAATTTCCAATTTGACTACGAAAAAAATATACAGAGTGTCCCATTGAAAGAAAAACATCACTTTATGTCCTATCTTAAGAGCCGGAGTAGATAAAAAAAAAGTAAAAATACCACTGAACTCTACGTAAAAAACTCCATAAATCATGAATTTACTTTTTTCTTTTATCATCAATAATAAGCGAGATACAGGACCCTATCATGTGGTAGGTATATGATTATTGCAGAATTTAATGAAACAACTAATACCCGCAGTCCAATTTACATTTGCATTACAGGATAATCCAAAGTAGAGTAAACATGCTTTATCTTCTGACGTATCATAATGACAATTTTTCAATAGACACATTTTTCGGACCGAGTACTCTAATCTCCTAGGACCGTAATGGATTGAATATAGTCCTAAAACAATGAACTTAGCAACCAGAAAACGACTGCCTTTCGGAAATATTTTTAAACAAAATGTGTATAATGTTCGACTCAATTGAAGCCAGAAGATAAAGTTTTGTACGTTATTCAGATCGAAAACCATCATTATGAGACACGCCGTGGTATCAGCCTCGACACCTCGTCTGATAATATTCACCGCTAGTCTCATAATGATCGTTATTTTGATCCTTATAATATAAATAACTATTTATTATATATCTGTTTTTATAAAACATAAAAAATGTTAAATATAAAAGAAACTGTGATTTTTTTTAAAGAATTGAAAATTATTCTCTAAAAACAATTGAACATCAAATAAAAAAAATTAGAATAAAACCCTCAAATATGGTGTATGTATTGTACGTACGTTGGACCGCCGAAGTAATCGTCCTATTTTGGCTGTAGTGCCATGTATGTAGGGAAGAACAACACTACCTAATGGTGGCTCTTTATCTTTCTCCTTTGGCGGAGTTGGATTACTATATCTTTTAATTAAACGCGTAATGTCTTCAGTACTAGCCATTTCCTCTGAGAGCTTTGGTCAGTTTCGATGTTTCCGATCTTAAAGAATCTTGATCAGAAATCGAAATAGCTCTGAATACTAATGAGTTAATAACCGATTTCTTTTGTGCTGGTTGGTGACGAGAATTTGCATTTAAGTATCTATATGTATCCGTCGGTTTTCTATACACAGAATGTCCTAATGTATCATTTTCCTTGCTTTGAACACTTACATCTAGAAAGGGAACCGTTCCATTAGATTCAATTTCCATCGTGAACGTGATATTATGATGTTGCTGATTAATTAGACATTAGGACATTCTGTTTATAGAAAACCGGCGCATACAAATAGATACTTAAATGCTAATGCCCATCACCATCCAGCACAAAACAAATCGGTTATTAACTCATTAATATTCAGAACTATTTCGATTTCTGATCAAGATTATTTAACATCGGAAACATCGAAACTGACCGAAGCTCTTAGCGGGAATGGCTATTGCACTGAAGATATTACGTTCAATTAAAAGATATAGTAATCCAACTCCGCTAAAGAGCCACCATTAGGTAGTGTTGTTCTTCCCTACATACATGGCACTACAGACAAAATAGGACGATTACTTCGTCGGTCCAACATTCGTACAATCTTCAATACACATAAGAAGATTTGACAATGCTTGCGATCCCCGAAATATATTGTACCTTTCTAAACAGAAGGAGTATATAAAATTCCTTGCTCCTGTGGAGAAGTGTATGTGGGAGAAACAGGACGCTCAATATCAACTAGACTTAAGGAACATGAACTATGTGTTAAAAAGAAACAAATTGTTCAATCTGCTGTAGCTGAACACCAGCATAACACTGGCCCTTTCGTAAATGTAAAGGAAACCAAGGTTCTTGTATCGGTTCCAGGTTTTTATAAACGAAAAATTAGAAAATCTATTGAAATATTTAAACATACAAAAAATTTCGATAGAGATAGGGGTTACGGTCTACATCACACGTGGAAACCGATCTTAACACAACTCATTCAGTGTTCAGATTTCGTCGAGTAAAGATCCTTAAAGATGCCTCGTGCAATCGAAGGCGAAACGTCGGATAGTAATTCCAATTTGACATGGTCTAATCTCAAGAACCATGATTTCTTAATTCACCAAAGCTGTTCTATGTTAAATATATTCATTTTCATCAAAATGCATGTAAAAGTGTACTACTATGACTCCTTTCGTTTAATAAAGAAATGCCGAAAACTTTAAAAGTAAGATCCTGTTACCTCCACGTTGGATGACCCTTATAAAAATAATCATGTACAAAATAAATAATTTAAACGTACCTTTTCCTGTTCCAATTGTTTTTTGCCCTTTGCCTTTTCTCTACGAAAAGATCCCAAAAGACTGTTAATTTTTTGTCTCATATCAAGTTCTTGCATTTTTAAATTATGGGCAATACTTTCCCATGCATCTGCTTTTTTCGTCCTTGAAAAACGTATGTATCGCGTCTCACAATGTAGGATACTTTTCATATTCGTCGATAAGTTGGATACTTTTTCCATTACTCCACTCCATTTTCGAAAATTTTTGCAATTTGATTATTTACGTATAAAATCAAGGTATTTTCGTACACACAATCTGCTTCCGCAAAGGCGTCGTCCAAACTGAGCAAATTTGCGCGACAATATTATTTGATCTTTACCAAAAACCGACAGGCGGCGGATCGCATTCGTGCGTGTTAAAACTTTTCGCGAACACAAATTGACTCGTACTCATCTGAGCGTTTTTACGCGCGCAGTGTTCGTGCGCGATAATTTGCTCAAGTCAGTATGCGCCTTAACAGAAACAAATGAAGCCCATGTCCATATCTTACTTTTATGTAACTCCTCCAAAAAAATGTTATAAACTAAGTAAAAATAATACCGTTCATATGAACATTTAGATAAATATTTTAAGTAGGTCTTATAATTTTATTTTATTCATTAACATTTTTTTTTGTTTTATGGAGATTATAGGACAGTAATATAAGAAAATGGGCTTCATTTATTTCTTTTAGGTGTGGACTTTTCATAACGTGTGTTTGATATTTTACCTTAAATATATCGAATCCGATTATATTTTTTCAGAGAATATATTATATAAAATTTTCCAATTTTTTTTGCTAAAAATTTTAAAAAAATCTAGTAGTTTAGGTTTTTATTATTTGATATATGGAATCTTACTAATATTTACTGCTGCTATTATACAAAGCAGCTCTTTAATACACAATTCCCTTTATTTTTTAAATTCGTAAAAAATTGGGCCCACTTCAGTAACAGATTCTTTCTGGTATATGAATTGTGATTAAAAATTTCAATATGACGATTTGGCAAAACAAGTTCGAGTAGATAATCTTTTCAGAGAACTTTTTAACCCTAATTGAGCCCCAAAATATAAAGGTGTTAAAATTAGCCTTTTAAACATAAAGGCTCTTTATAAATGTGACAGAATCTAATCATCAGCTTATTAGGGGTGGCAGTATCGGCCTGGCCGTACCAGAAAATATATAGAGAAAATTCTCTTTTAAGAAAGTATAGAAAGAATATTTTTCAAAAATAATTTTGCTGACATCCTAAAAATGCACTAAACCAAAATATAGTTTATTATTTGCTGGGCACATAGTAAAATAGGTAGGTATCCCTATTATCGTTGCTTGACAAATAACACCATTAACAGCAGTCCGCGGGCTATCGTCCACAGGTATTCTAATATATTTAGGTAGTATAGACGGTGGCTCGGCCAGCCGATTCCATCATCTCACATGCTAGACTTCATCGACTAATTCACGCGGTACGTAGTACGTTCGCATACATCCCCATGCTATAACCTCGGCTATAACGTTCGATGTAGCTTGTATCACCCAACACCAACACCGGTCCGTTATTATAAAATGATACTACTTATTTTTAACTTAATTAATATGATGGTTGATATATCATATTAGTAATTTTCACACCATGCTACATGTTTAAATGTGGTGACGAATTATGAAGTGAATTGTGGTATAGAGATGAACTAGAAAAATTCTGGTTCTAATTCAACATGGTGGAACAAAATAGCGGCCAAATAAAACTTGTTTAATCGTCTCATCCTTTCAGGTTTTGCCTATCTTCACGTTTTAGCTCTCGTACATAAGTCGATATTCCAGAAATTAATGTATTGATATCGTCATCAAAAGTGTCACACTTTTCCGAATATTTATCTTTGCTGCCGCCAGAACTTTTTTTTCTGTTAATAAACACTTCCTATATTTCCTAAATATAGTTCTATCACCAGTATCACTCAAATTTGAAATTGTAAGAAATACACTGTTGAACCAACCTTGCACGGTATCCACCAAGTCCATGCAGAACAGGCCGTTCCACCCGTTCTGAGACTAATAGGCTTCTCAAATTGAACACAAATCAACTTAAAATCATTACTGGGATCCTAACTGGACATTGGGTGGTGAATTACTATCTATATAGAACTAGGGCAGACTTTTAAGAAGGGGATTTAAAAAAAAGTACTTACTTTATACGTATATGCAACAATTTACTCTGAATCTCTAAACCCGACCACAGAAAACGGAAATCATCATCCAACGATACTAAACGTAGTGACGTGGGTTGTTTGGTTGGTTATGTTACCAGATAATTAAAAAAATTTCTGAAGTTAGTTTTTACTTTTTCCAAAGACGTTGACCTCGGATTTATTGGCGTCTAAACTGGAGCCCGGAGATAAAGTAGCAAAACCCGTAGACTCCGGGTGAAAACCAGAGTTTTAGCAGCTCTATATATATAGAATGGAACTTAGCAACGATCCATACTGATGGTTTTGCCGCGAGGCGAATGAAATTATCCACCATCTGGTCTAAAGATGTGATGTTCTGGTCAAGACTCGACCACTTTCCTTTGGTGACATTTATGTGGATCTTCCTGAGTTTATGAGATATGCTCGGCTTGAAAAGGTGTGCATTTGATATGTAACGTCTCCTGAGGAAAAGGGGTGGGCTGCGCAGCGAGGACCCAACAAGCCTATCAGCAAGTTCTCCCTTCGTGTTTTAACGGCACTATTTTCTACCTAATAGTTTTCAATTTTTATATCTGCCAATAAAAACTTTTTATTTTGAAGCTCATTAAGAGTGCTCTCTACTTTCAAACTTGCCTTTATCATCATAAAAACCTCACTGACAAAGCAAAAAAATATATAAAAAAATATAAAATATATAAAAATATAATTCTAATAAAACACAGATTTTGCTGTAACACATATTTATAAAAAGTATAATGCTTAACTACTAATATAAAGTTTAACATACAATAGTTAATTAATTATTTAACATAAATAGTAACACAAGATAAAGGCATTATTTATGACTCGGCAACAGTCAGTGTTAATGCAGATACAATTGGATCCAGCTGATTTTCCAAAGCTAGGATTTGTCCTGTATTACATTTTTGGCTGGCCACAAAGGTTACAATTAATGGAATTTTGTTCATTTGAACTATTTGATGCTGTGAATATATACAAATCAAGTTGTTAGTTTTTCCTAGACCTAGTTTGCTCCCTTGATCAATCGCTAGACAGAAAGTTGATATAAAACCTGGCTTAACGGCATGTTCTGGGGCTTTATCAGTATTTACCTAAAAAATAAAAAAAATTATAGTTGCTAAACAGTTTGTCAATTGAAGATTCATCATATGTAAGAATGTGGCCCAAAAATATATTGCATGCATCACACAAGAAAAAAGAATTCTTCAATCTGACGTGACATGGATATAATTATAAATATTTAAAAAAAAATAAATTAAACAATATACTATAGAGACATTTGTTTAAAATAATATTGTAGATGAATGTGGCATCCTTTAGGGATGTAAGATCTGGTTTATTCTATTTTTTTTAATAAAGTTATATTTGCTAACCGTTATTATTCGTACTTGTCTCAAATGAGTATTTAGATTAAATTTGTATATTCAAACTAAAATTTTCATAGATCATAAGGCTGGCCTAGCAACAGTTTTATTTGACTTTTTTGGGAGGGATTTGATTATAAAAAATACATGTTTAGCTTCATTATATTTTTAAAAGGGAAATTAAATAGTTATATTTTAATTTTTTAAATATACTGTGAAATTTTTATACACAATCGATATTTGACCACTAAGTATATAATTCAAGGTAAAAAATCACTTTACTTGTTATGAAGAGTAAACTCCTGTGAACAAGCTTCCATAAATTTACAAGTTTCTCAAGTAATATGGCTTAGACTAGACATATATAAATAAAATTATATAAAATATTTAAATATGGTTCAAAATACTACTTCTGTATTTGACAGTAAAATTATTTTTATAAATCAGACATAATTATTATTTATTATTATTATTATTATTATTTATTAAACATAAGGTAACAAATGTCATACATATTGTAATAAATATAATCTAAATAGGAGCCTAATAACTGGAAATTGCACCTAAGTGAATGAACACTTGTATGTACACAAGTATTATCTTTGAATTTATATTGAGAATACAGTTAACCTCATGCTAAAGCTGTACAAATAAAAATTTAAAAATTACATCAACAACAAATATAATTTCTTATTTTAGCAAACCTTATAAATATAGATGTTATCCTATTGAAATAGAGCTTTAAATTTATGTAAATATTTAAAAATAAAAATCCTACAACTATTATTGAATTTTTTCAGTCTTGGCAGGGATCTCAATTCTAGGGGAAGCAAGTTATACATTTTGGGACCTAAATAAGAGAAAGATCTCAATTTTTTTGATGTATTGTTCACTGGCATCTCCAATTGTTCACTGACCTTAGACCTAGTTTCATAGATGTGGTTTATAGTTTGTTTAAATTTAGTAGATTTTTTAATAAATGAGCATGTTGACAGACAATATAATCCTCTCACATCCAACATGTCCTCTGAATATAAAAGCCTGGTAGTATATCGCCTATTTTTTCGAAATATAATCTTAAGAATGTAATTTTGAACTACATTTCAAGGCTTTAAGGAATTTTGATACAGACCACCCCACACCACTATACCATATCGAATTAAAGATTCAATAAGGGCTTTATACACACACAACAACAACTTTTTACTTAATATCTCTCTCAAAACATAAAATTTGTACACTAGTTTCTTTATATTTTTTGTAATTCTAAGAACATGATGATCCCATCTGAGATTACGGTCAATAATTACACCCAAGTATTTTGTATATTCAACCTCTAAGTTGTCAATATGAATGCTTCAGAAGTGTGGAAGATTGGCTGCTGTGATGGAAAAGGCTATGTAATTCGTCTTTGAGGTATTTAAAGTTAGCTTAAATGTGTCTAACCAATTTTTAATTTTGCCTATACCTTGAATGACAAAATCACGAACAGAAGTCCATGATGATCCTGAAAACAGAACTACAGTATCGTCAGCATAAGACAATAATGAGCCATTGTCAATGTCAATACTAGTTAATGAGTTGATGTAAATGATGAAAAGTATGGGTCCCAATACAGTGCCTTGAGGTATTCCCATTGTAATGTTAAGTGGATCGCTGCAAACATCATTAATTTTGACAATCTGTGTTCGACCGCTTAAGTAACTCTCGAAGACGCTCAACGCGGTGCCCCTGACCCCATACAAACCCAAAACGTTAAGGAGAGAGCCATGAGGCACCGTATCAAACGCCTTGGCGAGGTCCAAAAACACAGCAATGCACTTGCACAATGCTACTGTCAAGGTTGGAAGTTATGCTGTTGGTTAATTAACAAATTGCATCGGTAGTGCTCAAACAGTTCATAAATCCAAATTGACGTTGAGATATGATATTATTTTGTTGAAGAAAGCTGACCAGGCGATCTTTAAGACATTTTTCAAAGATTTTAGCAAATGTGTTGATAACACTTATTGGACGGTAGCAATTTTAAAACAACTTGGAACGATGCCTGTTTTAAAAATTAGATTAATTATATGAACTATTGGATTTATTAAATATATGTGAAAATCTTTAACGATTTTTGTAGTTATGCCATCACTTCCTGGAGCGCAGTTATTCTTTAGTGTGTTAATTTGTTTTATTATCTCATTTGAATTGGTAGGCTTTAGAAAAATTGATGATAAAGCAGTGAAGTCAATTCTAGAAAAACTAGAAGGAGCATTAATTTTTTTGTACATTTTAAAACCTATGTTAGTAAAGAAATCATTACAAAAATTGGCCATCTTCTTATTATCATCAAACTTTCCATTGTTGTTTTTGATTTCCAAGTTTAATTTATTTTTTGTTGTATTTTCATTTGTTGCATTTGAGATTATATGATATATTTTTTTAAGATCATTCTTACTATTTTCGATTTCAGTTTTATAATAATCATATTTTCGTTTTTGCATAATTTTATACAAATTATTTCTATAATCAGTGAATGTTTTTTTTTTAGTTTCATCATGATATAATAAAAGTTTTTTTTTTATTTTATCTTTTGTTTTAATGGAATTAATGATTCCATTAGTAATCCACAGTTTTAATTTTTTATGCTGTTTATTTTGAAATGTTTTTTTAATTTTAGATTTATTTATTATTTCAGCCATTATTTCTAAGAATTTTTGTGTAGCAGTTTCTATATTTTGAGCTTCCAAAACACTAAACCAAGATTCAGCCTTAAAAAGCTCATCTAAAATTTGATAATTGATTTTGGAGTAAGTGAAAATTTTAGCATCTGAAGTTTTATCAGATCGAATATTGTGCTGACAGGACACACTCAACATTACAGGATAGTGATCAGTGAGTGAAGAGTGCAGAACAAAAGAAGAGTATTTAAGATTAGTTCTGAGATTCTTTTTAACCAAAAAAAAAAGATCCAATATGGAACTAGTGTTAGAAGTTACACGAGTGGGGTTGTTAATAGCAGACAAAAAACCAAAGTGTCCCAATAGTGTAGTGTAGTCATTTACTTCATTGTTTTCTGCTGCTAAATTAATGTTCATGTCACCAATTAGAATCTCTATTTGATTTGTTGAGTTTACCGAATATAAAGTCTCAAGGTCTCTAAGAAAGCTAGGAATGTCTGTAGAGGGGGGTCTGTAAAGACATGAAACGCCCAGAGACACACCATTAACATCCAATATAATTCTACTTAGTGTAACTCCGGAATAGTCTAATTTTATGTTAGAAATTTTAAAGTGTAAGGTAGATTTTATGTAAACAATAGTACCATCGTTTTGATTAAGCTCTGAATTGTTATAAAACATATTGTACCCATCAATATTAAATTGTTCATTCCCTATTTGCCAAGACTCAGTAAGTACTATAATATCACAATATTTAAGGTTGTACGATTCTAAGAAGACCAATAACTCATCAAAATTTTTTCGAATACTTCTAATGTTGAAATGTAAAATGCTATTTTGGTTTTTATGGCATCACAAGCAATGCTTTCCTCCATTATGTCCTCATTACAAATGTCGAGGTCGTTTAGAATCGCGATTTCTTGTTGACTAAGGGCTGTAGCCCTAATCTATTTTGCCTCTTAGCACACTAACCAGATACTGATAGGAGGGGCACAGTGAGTCACTTGCACCATGGTCTATATTGTAGTTGGCCTTGTACCCTTTGTTAGCTTTTAAACAGTTACTGCATTTCTTACAATTACAGCAATATACCAAAAAATAGAATTTGGTGTCATAAAACTAAAGTGGACTGCAGAGACAGGCTTGCATGTCAATTACAGGAGCGATTCCCTCCACTCCACCAGCGGCCATGGAGCTCTTTTTGAAACTTCCACCACTCCACCTATTTGCGGAAGGGGAAGCAATGAGGACAACATACAGACTCCATCACGTTACCAACAGCATGGTGGATAGCACGAGTCACATGAAATCATCCAACATGCTGAAAGTTGTGAAAAACCACTACATGTTGGGAATGCCATCGGACCTACTACCAAAAACTGTTAGTGCACAGCAACCCTACTCCGTGATCTTCCCAGGGAGAGAGGAGTGGGATCAGAATAAATCTGATCTACTTAAAGGAGAGCTGTGCCTCTTCACGGACAGCTCCAAAACCAATAAAGGTGTAGGAGCTGGAATACATGGGGTAAGACCGAAGGTTGATCTGTCAGTAAGCCTGGGAAATAACACCTCAATATTCCAAGCAGAAGTCCATGCTATCAAATTGTGTGTTAGAATGTTGCAGGATCAACAAACAACACATAAAATGATAAAAATATTCTCGGATAGTCAAGCGGCCCTTAAAGCACTTGAAGCGAGTCATTGTACATCCAAAACAGTCTGGAACTGCCAAAAGGCACTTGCTGGTCTGGGGAGCGACAGTAAAATCGCTCTTATCTGGATACCAGGACATGCAGGTTTAGAGGGAAATGAGTCTGCCGACCTTCAAGCAAAGAAAGGAGCAGAGATGAGATTCGTGGGACCTGAACCGGCTTTAGGAGTACCCCACGAAACGGCTAAGCGCGCAATTTTGGACCTGGTTGAGGAAAAAGCTAATATCTATTGGCTTGGACTGCCAGGCCTGTCCCATGCAAAGGCATTTATCCCCCTTCCTATAAAAAAGAGGATAACAGAAAGTCTGTTAAATATGAACAGAATTAAGCTCAAAACAGCAGTAAGCCTATACACTGGTCAATGTGGTCTAAGACATAACATGCACAGGATAGGACTTGAAGACGAATCCGAGTGCCACCTATGTATGGAGGATGAAGAGACAACCAGACATGTGCTATGTAAATGCCCGGTAGCTGCCAGGATCTGGTTCTGTATTTTCGGTGGAGATATCCTGCTGCCCGAGAACTTGAAGAATACCTCCCCAAAGGCAATAATAAGACTCATTGAGGACTAAGAGTTGCTTGAGGAAGTGTAAACATAGGTGTGAGCCACAATAGACCACAGAGTCACAGTGGAGGGTCGGTTTGATCCACTCACTTTTAACTTAACATAAAACTCTAGCGACGTCCAAATGCTTTTTTTATTAAACATTTTTTTAAGGAATTTCTAAATTCATTTAATGGTCATTATTTGCTTAATATGTAATAAAAGATGGTTAGATTCTTTAAAGCCCTCAATGAAAAATAAACCTTTGGCTTTTGCTCATTTTAACTAAAACAAGTAAGGGTATATTATCAGGGTTTCTTGTTTAATTCTGACCCATTCGTATACCCCTGAATTGAACAAGATGCAGTTGCCAGTATCACTAAGCAAGGCAAGGATTTTTTGTTGGTAAAATAAAGGCCTGAAATGGTCTCTAAATATAATAAAATACATTTCTTGCCATGCAACTTCTTAGCTCGGTTGAATCTATGCCAACTATACATAGCAGCCAGAAGCCAACTTGGCATCAAGTAATAAAATTTGTCACTAAACTTTATCTCGCATTCTGTCTAGACACCTAAGTACCTGATAGAATTCTTGTTAGAAATGGGTATGTGATTTCCCTCTATGTCAAATTTAAAGTTTTATTAGTCTTGTTTATATTAAAAGTAAAATAATTACCCCCACACCATGATTTAATATTCCATTCATCAGCAGATATGCTGCTTATCAAAGTATCAACCTCTTAACTGAAAAATAAAAACGCACTACACAAAAGGATTTAATTTTTTCATATTTTATAAGTATATTTTTAATCAACGTGGTGCTGGAAACAATTTCCGGTATACAAGCTAGGAGAAAATATTCAATGATACTTTAATTTGATTGTTTAACAAAAGCATTTTATTGGTTAAAACATGGCCACTGTACATAGTAATAACAGTTATTAATATTAAATATTAGTTAATACTGTTCCTTAAAAAGAAATCGTATGTTGCGTGATACAGCCTACCCATGTTAAAAAGCCACTTTAAGCCAATGTGCTTTTGTCTTAATATTTTGCCTTAGATCCTTCCAACCGTGAAGTGAAAGTAGTAATAAATACACACAACTCCAAAACTGACCTTTTGGAGGTCAAATCACCCTCCCAAGGCACATTATAAAGAATTTTTTAATATATAACCACAAACAAAAAGAGAATATTTTGCAAAAACTTTGGTAATTGTTCACTTACACTTGCCATTGTCAATTTTAAATATTTTTGCTGCACTAGTGGATTTTTGGCCCTTGATAACAAATCCGTAGTCACATTTTTTCAATGACTTTTTGTTTCCGAGATATTTGCCAACAAGCTTCGCCTTCTTTTCTGTTTCCTTCAGTAATGTTTTAAAAGAAAACAATTGAATACACAATTAAAATATTTAAACTACACATATTTTCCAATGTATAATGTTATATTACTCAAAAATCACATCAATTAAATTGTATCTGTCAACTGATATTTATTTTTCTTGATTTTCTATTTTATGCTGGTTTCTGTTTATCTGGTTTACAGCTATAATACATTAATTACTAGCTCCAAAAATACAGCCTAAATTATAAATTTGAAAATATGTGTAATTTTGATATTTAAATTGTGTATTCAATTGTTTTTGTGAACTTTGATGGAAAATATCTAGTAAACAAAATTTCACCTAAAAAATCTGATTTAGGAATCTTAATCAGCAGTCGAAAATCTACCATTCATTGTAAAAAATCATCAAAGTCGGTGATGGTAAGTGTAAGTAAATAATTACCAAAATTCTAGCAGAAATGAAATTTGATATTAAATAAAAATGGAAACATTTAGACATAAAGATGCAATATAGTTGTTCTTCATTTCTAACTGTCATCAATTCTTCTGCCGAATTCTCCCCTTTCACTGGAGTTTGACTTGAAAGATATTTTTTGGAATAGCTTGTAAATAAACTACTTTCTTTATTATTATTATTATTAATATTAGATCATAATATGACCCTTTTTTGTTAATTATTTGTGAAGAATCCTGGCTGTTTATTATTCTAATAAAAGCTTTGTCATTTAAAGTATGTTTGGTCCACGATATTTTTAAAAGTCTTCAGTGAAATCCTCAGTAAAACCACATTGCAAATGCTTCTACTGTGTTCTCTAAAGCTTCTGTCAATGGTCAAAATTCCACTCTAAATATAAGGGTTTAAAAAAAACTGTGATTTTAGGATTGTTCTTAAAATGCATGTTAAGGATCTGGTCACACAGCAATGACTTCATTTTTATAAACATAACTCTTACTTTCTCAATTGGGCACTTCATTTCATAGTATTTCTTTACAGCTGAGATAAAATTAAGCAATTCCTGTTAATGCCTTCAATGTACCTTATTAACATAAATACCTTGGATTAATTTCTAATGACATTCTGGTGTCCGGTTAGGAATTTGCACCATTTTAGAGATATTTCAATAATGATATAAACATAACAGAAATTAGGTAATAAATGTTATTGGTATCAAAGAGGTAGCAATCGAATAACTAAAGGATAAAGTCACAAAAAACTACCAAAAAAACATACACAATCATTTTCCTTAGCAGTCAAAAGAAACCTTGTTCTGTTTATGAATTGAATATGTACACTTCATGAACAGTTTTAAACATTCAAATATAGTGGTCTTATTCCAATAATCAACAAATGATTATCACACTTGCAGTTTTAAACCTACTTTTAGTAGAGGCACTCCATCCCTATCTGTAAACATTATACAATATAACCCATCGATTTTCGCAACAATTTCTTGTAAGTTTTTCTTGATTTCCTCCACCATCATGTAAAAAAAATGTTTGACAAAAAAATCTTATAAATTTAGGGAAAACAAAGTTAATTGTAGTGTTCAATGTTTATTTGTTTTTCTTCCTCTAACTCTTCAATTTTTTCTTTCTCTTATTATGATTTCGGCGCGGATACTAGTCCATTTGCCAAGTTGCTCTTCGTCCAGGGCTTAGTCAGAACTAGGGGGAAACTCTCCCATATGATTTACATTATATTCCATTTTAAATACATTACCAATGGGGTGCCCGAATACCGAGCTCTAAGCTCATGAAACACCCAGATTCTTACAAATATCGTCTTAAATTACTCCTCCTTTGTCAGATCTTTAAAATGCATCTTAGCTTCTAACAGGTGCCCTTTGAGAGTACTACTAATATCACGAGGTGACGTTTTCTTTCAAGCTATCCTCTTACCCCTACAACACCCTCATGGCGACCATTATGCTAATATTCTATGTAGAACTGGGCAGACGAACAGAATAGGCTGGAGGAACAATTTGCCAGCTCGTTCCATTAGTGACTAGGGAATTATCTGATTTGTAATCAACCTCTAACTATTATTTTATAGTGCAGCAACTAATGTATTACTTTTTTATTCTTTCTTAAGGTGAAATAAAACAATATAATACTCATAGCTCTCTAAAACAGTGACTAGGGATTCATTGCGTCAAGTTATTAGCTTTGTTACTAAGGCGTCGTGCCAGCTGAGTGGAGTATCCAGTGCGAATATAATCGGTAAATTTTTGCTACAGCTCTTTCAAGCTCATTTTTGTGATTTTTTAAGCATATTATTAGATTTCGGAACGCTAATCACGAATCCAAAGTCAAATTGATTCGACAACGTTTCGTTTTAGAGTTCCTTCTTCAAAATTTCAAATTTTACTCTATAATGGATTTTCCTTTTTTCTTTAGGAAATGACATTTCTTTCCGCATAGATTTGATGAATGTAATATTAAACTATGTAATCATTAGAAAGTACCTATTTTATTGCGGTTTTATGACAAAAAAAACAAAATAATAGAGCAATAAAAACTCTACGGTTTTTACACTCAACAAGTCTTTTTCAAATAAATGAAAATAAAGCGCCTATTTTTTAAATTGAAATTTTTGGTGTAAATCCAAATTGTCAGCTCAAATTAATAAAAATATTTAAAGGGTTATTTTCTCAAAATGCATTTTACTTACTAGCTAAACTCCTTTTTAGCCTTTTTCATCTAAAAAAATTGAACAGACTCCAAAAACTTCAGTATTTCGTATTTTCAAGCTAGTATATTTTGTTTCATGTTAGCATCTTGACGTTAAGAAACACTGTCGGGATGCAATTTTAAAAAGAAACATTAACTGATACATCGTTAAAGCGGCAACATAAAAAAACATTGCCGCTAACCGCAACGCGACAGCACGAAGGAGTGTGGAGGCACTAAGTAGACTCTTAACTCTAGGTTAGACGCAGAAGACATCTTTGTTAAGACCTTAACACAAAAAACGGTATTTTTGTTTATCTGCAGACGTGGTAACACTATATTGAGTTAAAGAGATATTGTGAAAAACGGAAAAACGCAATCCATCCCTTTTTACCCCTTAAGAGTGGAATTTGAACAAATCAATTGGTTTTAGAAATTTTAAAAAGTACTGACGAATTAACTGTTTTAAAAACTTAATTCGTTAAAAAGTTCTTGTAAAACACATTTGACCCCTCTAGTGTACAAAATAAAAATTTCAGATTTATTTTATCTACACTATATTTTATTTTTATATTCTCAAACATCTGTAATCAAACCTTAACGTTTGGTTATTAACAAAATGTTTTGACTAAAATAAAACAATATCTTTTTTCTTACACACCCAAAAATCCAAACTAGGTTAACCGTACAATTGACAGAAGTCTGACAGCTATTTCAAAAAAACCCTTTAAAAATGGAAGGCTGCCAAATAACTAACAGTTCATACAACGCTTATACGGTTACTAACGAAATTTTTCGGTCATTCTGGCGGTACTGTAGACAGTTATTTTCAGGAATCATGTTCCGAATACAACCGTTTTTCAGATAAAAGTTAAATACGGTACGGAACCGGTGTTATTGGTTATTACAATTGTAACAGATCTGTTACCTTTTGAAGAGATTCATTACTTTTTTACCTTCTGATGAAATCTATTACCTTCTTACTCAAGGCCCGAAATAAAAAAAATTACAAAAACCTTAATGAATAAAAAAATATTTATGTAGGAGAATGGCTAAATGACCAAATCACCGTATACGGAATAAACGCAAGCCTTTTTTTTGCTTGTTAAAGTCCAGTGTTCAACTAAAATAATCTTCAAAAAGAATTTGTCACCGTTCTTCAAAACCTATTACCTTTTCGAACGCCTTTCTATTTCCGTTTATCAAAATGTTCTGGCAACACTGTACGGAACATTAAAACAAAACTAAGATTGGAAACGTAATACGTCTTGGCTTGTCTTGTTCGGCTTGATGGCGTTGCGACGTAATACGTCTAGATTATTGTTATTAACTATTATAGGTTATTGTTTTATTATCTTCTTCTAAATTACTTCAAATAATATATAACGAGCTATTTTTTAAAACCAAAGATTAAGAGAGTATATATTCTACAATATAGTGGAGCTTCTGGGTATAACTTAATCGTAATTAATTGAAAAAGTAAAGTTTTATGGAATCTTGCATCTTTATTCCCATTCAACTCAATTAAGCGGAAAGAAAAGAGCACACAAGAGAGCGTTTTGCATAAATTTCACGTTATTTCTTTGTTAATGTATATATTTCACGTTATTTCTTTGTTAATGTATATAACGCTCTTTTCATTGATGTGTGAATTAGATTCGCTGTTCGCAAATACCGCTAACGTATTCTTTTACTTTAGGTTCATTTGAAATTTAATTCGAAAAAGGTGATCATATATTTGACCCAAATAGTATTAAATATATTACTTACATGTGATTCTACATTTGCATATTTCCCATTAAATAATTTCGTTGCTCTATTTATATTTATTCATTCAATTAATTAATAATTACTATATCTAGCATGTACCCTCACTACCCCGAAATACGTGCCCCAAGTTGTTCGAAACACGTGGCCTAACTTTATTATTCTCCAATACGTTCACACAATTGATTTTTAAGCTTTTTACATACATATAATTATTTGAGAAAAAGTCCGTTTTTTTAGACAAATTTGTAGAAAAATATAAGGGCACACACACGTGTAAATATAATGGAACAAAGAATTCTGTCTGTATTATTTATATATTATTTCGCAAAATGGTTTCGGCTGGAATATTTCCGTTGTTTTTGCGAAGGTCTGTTGAAATATATAATTAGTTAGAAAGTACGTAACGTCAACAATTATCAGCAACACTATATTAAAACATATTCGCAGTTACAATAAAATCCCTATACTATTATATCAATAATATAATATATGGGCTGCTGAACGAAAAACGGAGAAGTAAAAATCATTTTAACTATTAAAACGGATCCGCAAGTTACTTTTAAAGGATAACCTTTGTATACGAGTCTATTGTTCGATGGCAGACCGCGCTTCTTTTGCGCTTGTTTGCTATATGTGCACACAACGCAGATTTTTTTATTCTTAAACATCCGCACGAGTCCCTTTGCTTACTGAGTCGGCAGATGTTTAAGATTTAAAAAATTGCGGGCGCACTCCAATCCAAAACATAGGTTATTCTAAAATAGGAACAGGTCCTGATTCTGATTTTAAATCTTTTTCGCTCAACTCTAGCCGAATTAAGTTTTCAAAACCTGTAAACATGGATTTACCTTATTCTAATACAGAGAACGTATAATATTTTCAATTGTTAATAGTTAAAAATCAGAAAGCCTGGGAATTGAAAAGAGGTTGGTGGATATCAATTTTGGAGTTTTTTTAAATGGGTGTCTCGATATAGAGAAGAATAACTTAAAAAGATATTTGAAATAAACGAGGTGTACCGTAAGTTTAGAGCCCGCCATCCAGACATTCCACGTAAAACGTCTCGGCGGTAGTGAATGCTAGCAGCTAAAAGATGTAAAATCGAGTAAGGAGGAAGAAGAGACAAATTTTTGCCATAAACCTAGCTTTATTATTATAGGAAAATGTTTTGGGACTTACAGGAATAAATTTGTGTTTAAAATGTTTATTGTACAAGAACATAGAGATAATCAAACAGAATTTACATTATTTTCATCCAATTCAGATCAAGTTAACGTTAGTGATTCTGAAAAGAGAGCCATAATCCAGCTTAAAATTCCAAAACCATGTTCAGAAAATATTACTAAAGAGCAAATTCAGGTAAAAATTATTGTATTATCATTTTTTTTCACAGAATGTGAAGTAATGCTATAAAAAAAATGTTCGATAAAAGGTTGGTAAAGTTTACTTGGGCATACTAAAATTTCTGCGGCTGATCGCAAATCCCGAGTCAGATTTTTTTAAATCGTGGTAAATACAATTGACGCTGAAGTTAAATAATATGCAGTTAAATGTATCTTTGTGAATGTTAATGAGATCAATTTTGTTGTATAGTTCTGAAGGGTATATGTTTCACATGATCGGATCAATTCGCCTCAGTTCAAGTGACCCAGTTCGTTTTTGTTTGGCAAAATATCAGTTGCCTCTTCCACATTCCTATTGGTTCGGTTTGCTGTTAAGTGATTCTGTTATTTTGTAAAATCAGCTGGATCGTTATAACCTAAAATATTGTTAAATTATATATAAGTAAAATTTTATGTAAAATTATGGTAGATTTATTTCTCCGAAATGCATCCACTGATAAGACATTTATTTCAATTAAAGAGTCAATAAGAATACTGCAAAGTGTGCTGTTTTGGTAAGATAAAAAATAATAAAACATTCAGTTTAACTAAAATAAATGTAATCAATTCAGCCCAGATAGCCTGGGAAGCTTTGATGTTTTTAGGGTTGATAATCAAAATTCACCAATAATTATTTTTACACGATTTAGTAACCCAATCTTGAAGAATTCTTAGATAACTATAATGTTTTCTGTTTGGTATTCACGGCATAGTCTTCTTCTACAAGGATGTATGATACAGGTACATAACTTTCTTTTTTTAATAGTCAGATGAAATTCTTGATACCAGCTGTTATTGGGTAAATTTTTTTTCCTACTTTCTGATGTTTGATTGAAAAAAGTGGAATTTTTCTATTCCTCTGATTTTTATGATGCAAGATGAGAGGCATCTTATTTGAAAAATTGGTGTTTTCAGGGAGCAAGACGTCCCTCACTAAGAGATAAACTCACAACATGAGGATCAATGAAAAAGTATTAATAAGTAATTGAAAAAAATAATGAAATTGTTCTTTCCAACTAAAGAATTACACAATCCAAAATGTATATTTTAAAAATTAAAACATGGCATTATCTTTTTAAAAATATCTGTTGAATCACATTAGTCCATTGTTTTTATCATTTAGCATTATTTTTACAATTTGAATTAAGCCCTGTAATGTACTTTTTATCATAATATAATCCCTTAAACATGGCTTTTTTTAGGTTATACAGAATGAAAATCAGAATATTACATGGATGGAATTTTCAAGGGATTACCAATATATAGCTATCACTACTGAAAACAAAAGACTTATTGTTTTTAATAAAATATTTGAAGTAGTAAAAAATATTATTCTGCCTAGAATCTCTAGTAAGGTGTGTATAAATCAGTTACAGTTGGTCCGCGGTTTCTTTACCTATACATCATCATCCATATTCATATGAATCAAGTCAAAACTTAGAGGAACACACAAAAATTATTAAGTTTAGATTAGATTGATTAGGATTTAAATTAATAAATGATTACTAAGTAATGGCAATAAACACTTACCAGGGATAAAAAATAATAGTTTGCTAAAATAAGTGATTTAAAGATTTGATTAACTTTACAGCACAAAACTGTATAAAAACACAAATATGAAAAAGCTGAAATGACAATAATAACAAATGTCAAATCCAATCATAACCATAACATGTTATATTATTCCTTAATGGGTCTTGTAAACAATTAAACCCACGGAATTTGATAATTTTTGAATATAAAATAGAAAGTTTACATTCATTTAACTGTTTTAAGAAAATAAAAGAAATGGATGAACCACTTTTTCTAATAAAAAAACCAAAAAGAAATTTGTTATTTCCATTCGCATTCCAATGCGCCATATTCCTTAATATGACAATTTGAAGAAAGGTTATCTTACATTGTTGCCAAACTTACATTATTGTATGGAGCTTAAATTTTTCATGTTTGTCTCCCGACAGTAACGGATTTGCCACCCTGTGCCGATATCGAATGTTAGACTTCTGCCAGTGATGCACTTCGCTGTCGTTCGCCTTTTATATTAGGGCTTTATAATGCCTACGGCGCCTAACCTGGCGCTAACCCGGTACCAATCTACCTAGTGCGGCCAACACTAATCAACAGGGGGATGCATCACTGGCGCAAGTCTAACATTCGACATCGGCCCCCTGGGCCGATGCCAAATGTTAGACTTTCAACAGTGGTGCTCTGTGCGGTTGTTCATCTTTTAATGCATTAACGATGATGCCTACGGCGCCTAACCTGGTACCAATCCACCTAGTGCCTTCGCGCTCCTGCTGGTACAGATCCACAACCCACACATGCATTTTGTTTTTTTTATATAATTTATATAATCATATATAAAATAAACTTGGCAACGTAGCATCCCTAGCACACTGGATTTCCATCCAACAGGCGACACTCCTGCTCTCTCTTTATTTAGCTGTTGTAATTATGTTGAAAAACGTTTAATAATGTCTAATATAATAATTACTTCTAACTTTTAGTTACAAATAGTAATTTTTGTGTGATAGAGCATTATAATATAATCAATCTTTTCCATAGTTCATAAATTAAGTTTGTGAAAAATATGTTTTTAGCGATACGCCAAAAACAAATTCAGTGCAACCTTTCGAAACCTTAGTTTTTTTGGATTTAATTTGAAAAAGTGTTTCATCCATAAATTTTTGTGTATAGGAAGTATTAAAAAAAGGTAATCTTTCAAATGTATATTTTGTCAAATTCCGTGGGTAAAATTGTTTACAAGAGCCTTCCTTAATATATTTCTTACAGGTATTAAGGCTGTGAAACATTATTTCAAGTTTCATCCTTTACATTGTTACACTTTTACAGTAACAAAATAGTATGCACTTACTTAATTTTGAGTTATCTAAATTTTATGACTTAATATATTTTTTTTATTATTGCTAATTTTTCATTATTATTCATAGTAATTACTTAATTTTGTAAACAAATGACAACTTGGTGTATTATATACATGTGTTTTAATTTAATTTTAGAGATGCTGAGGGTCTGGTTGTTTGAAGTTTTTTTATACTTACCTTATAAAAGAACCATATTTTTACATATTTGCATATAACAATATACATTTTATTAACACTTATGATTTTCCCATTATCTTACCTATATATTTTATTTAAAACAAATCTATTATAAACAATATAGTTGGGCTTGAGCTGTTTTGTTACAAACCAAACCAGGTATTTCCACGTATATCCATTTTAGCCAGGAAAAGCTAAGTAAAATGGGAAATATTTTAAATAGAACTAAATTTATTTAATATGTTATTGCCTTTTAAAATTACATTCAATTCATTTAATGACCTGCCTTTTGATAACATATAATTTAAAATATCTCCTACCTATATGATTATTATTTATTTTCGGTTTACAAATTGGGTTAAGTTTAAGTGACAACTGAAGCAGTTTGACGTTTTACTGCGGCGAGTGCAACGAGTCAGGTTTTACCATTATGTTACTTTTGCTTGTTTCATTTATGTCCAAAGGCCAAACTAATCTGCCTGACTACAGTCGAGGTGTTTTCTATTAAATACCCAAATTTTAAAAGTTGTAATTATTAAGGGCGAGGCTTACGAAAAGATTTAAGGAGAATTTCAAAAATATTTAACTTGTTAGTTTTTTTGTTAAATTTTGTACCTTTTTTAAATACCTTTTTTTTTGGTAAACTTCTTGCTGTAAATCGTTTTGGAATCAGCTATTAAGTTATGACTGTGATTGTGAAAAGTCACTTAGACGGCTGATCCTGTTTAAAAGTTTAAATTTTTGTCTTAGGCAGTGATCAAATAATGGCCAGGTAATTAACAATTTTAATTTATTTATTTTGGCAAGGTTTATTTTAATTCTTTTAATTTTGCAATTTTAATCACCTTTTACAATTTTGGCTACAATGGATTTTTCTCTTATTTTTACAGCTCAAAGGACATTTTGGTTCACACCTTTGAATTTGAGTTCACATTGATTCACATTTTGAAATGTACTTTTATCTATATTTCACCTTAAGGTTTAAGTCTAAACTTTGAATGTGAATCTAGAACTTTCATTTTCATTTTTTATGTCAAGAAATTTTAATAAAATAATCAATGACTTTTGCATTTACATAGTTTGTGGATCCGGCTTTAAAGTTTTTTTTTTAAATCTGAATTTACAAATATTTGATATAAAGACATTCATTTTCCAGTTTTTTTAAAATTTATATTTTGTTTTAATCTTTGTTTTGGTTTTACGAACACACGAGTAATGGGTGTAAGAAGGAAGAAAGATAGATTCTTTTCTTGTTTTTTTACCTTCCTCCTTTCTACACTCTTGAAAGGGATTGAAAACTGTGAACTTCCCCAAGCTAAAACCACCATACAAGCTAGCCTACAGGTCCTAAGTGCAAACTCTTTTAAATTGCATTTATGTAATGTAAATCTTTATAGCGTGGCTCATTAGAACGGAGTTTACGTTATAATCTATTGATTTAGAAAATTAACTAATCGGTAAAAGATACAATGTTTATAATTGATGATGTACAGATAAAGTTTCAATGGAAGAACTGCACTAGATAGTTACTATATAATTTGTTGTAAATTTTAGGTATGCTTCTCATCAACCAATGATATATTAGTTGCAGATAGAACAGGAGATGTATATTTATATAAGATGTCAGATGATAAAAATGAACCTATACTGTTATTAGGGCATTTAAGTGTTATTTTAGATATGGTAGTTACTCACTGTGGTAAATACATTATAACATGTGACAGAGATGAGAAAATTAGAGTGTCACGTTATCCCAATGCATATAATATTGTGACTTTTTGTTTGGGACACACAGAATTTGTTACTAGACTGAAAGTACTAAAATGCAATAGCATTTTATTCTCAGCTTCTGGAGATGGAACAATCAGGATGTGGAACTATTTAGATGGAAAACAGGTAATAACTAAAATATGACGTTAAAAATGTTTAGCATAATTTAAAGGACATCAACTGTAAACACTGAAAATGTTTAGGTTCATTTTTTAATAATTTTGACTTTGTATCAGTAAACTAAATTCATTTATGGTGTATAAAGAATATTTGAAGAACATAGAATTTGTAATTTGTGAGAGTTAATGACATAATAGATAATGAACTGGGCTTTGCTTTGCTTTTTTTCCTCCAGTGCGAGAGAGATGGAGCTAATTACATTAGTTTGCATTGGCATCAAGTTAAAGCTTTGCACATAATATGTGAAGTGGCCAGTACATAAAACCTATTTTGTCATTGGTGAGAGTGAATCAAAATTAAAATTTCAAAAAGCTGTAGTGTAGCTTCTTCATTTTCAGAATTATTTTTAAATTTTTGTATTTATGGAGCTCCAGTATTTTACATAAAATGTATTTTTAGATTAATATAATAAACACAAGTCATTTGGTGGATAAAACAATAATAGAAAATTTTTCCAAACAAATGCAATCAGAAAAGGTTGATGTAACAGCTCTACCAGTTGCAGACCTTCAAATATATGAAGACAAATCAAAAATAATATTAATAACATCAGTGTATAGTGCCGGAAACTTGTTTTTATATAGTGTAAACCCAACAAATTTTGAATGTTTATATTTGGAAAGCATTGATGTTGGTAGGACAGTATTTTCTTTTTATTTATGTAGCAGGTTATATATATTATCAAATAAACTCAACATATATGAGTTGGTTGAAGGCAAAACTAGAATTATTAACAACAAAAATTGTGAAGATAAGCCAGTGCAGTATATAGATTTGGTAAGTGATACTGATAATGATAATAATATTACTTTATTATATAAAAGAAAATACGATAATGTTCAAGAATACATGGAAAGAAAAAAGCTCAGATTAGAGACCAAATAAATATTTTAAAAGGCTGTGTTATTCATTTGTGACTTGTTTACTCCAGATAATGGACAATCTTTTAAACTTTAAAGAACACCTTATTTATGTGGTTGTACAAAACTTAATTGCTGTTTATAGAATATTTACACTGTGAAATTTGACATTCCTTTAAACATTTTAAACTTTGATTGAGCTTTGTGCCATTTTAGATAAAACAATATTATATAAAAAAAAATAAATGGTTTTCAAGCTTTGCAGAATACACTGCTTTATATTAAATAATACCATTTTTTCAAGTATTTATTGGTATACATACACATTTGAAAGCCTATATTTTATATTTCCAAAATATACAAAGGGCATTTATTTTACTGAGATATGAAAATATCGTCCTGTTTCTAATATTCTCAAAAAATATTTTTCATGTAAATCAGTATTTATTAAAAAAGCAATCCCATTAAAAGACTTACCTTTTGGCCTTTTGGGAAGTGTAAATTGGAATATCTTAGTTTATTTAAATAGCATTGTTTAAAAAATATGTATTCATATATAGGATATTAACTAACAATAATTATTTATGACTTATTATGAATGACAAAAAGTGATAGATTTCAATAGAAGACAGACAATCATATACCTCTTCCTGATGAGATTTGTCAGTATTGTGTTTAGAGGCGCAAACGTCTCTCAAGGCCTGAGTGCAATAGTTAAACCCTGTATAGCTAAAATTTAAAAATTTTGACAGTATATTTACTCAAGAACCAAACAAAACATCAACAGGATTTCCAAGTCCCATGTACACTAAACAAAATATCTTTAAACTCCCTAATTATTTTGATACAATTGAGTAATAATTTATGAGTGCCAATATCATAACAAAAATATAATTTTCCAATTTAGGCGAATATGCCGTTTTAAAAATGTAATAAATGTTTATTATGCATAGTAATAGACACATTTTAGCAGTGGTTTTACAATTTTGCTAAAATATAACTTGGGTACTCACCCTCTATCATTTGATATCTGGAATTTACAATTACAATACTGGCACTGCTGCTTTACAAAACAACAAAATAATTTATTTTTGTTTCTTGTTTTTTTTGTCTTCAGTTCTGTTGTAAACGATTGAAAAACATATCAACAACATAAGATATACCGGCGACACATTGGTGATGGGAAACAGCCTTGAAGAATTACAACAAATACTGGATAGAGTGGCCTCCATTAGTAGAAACTATGGCCTAAAAGTAAACTCCAAAAAAACCAAATGTGCAATATGGGGATGCAAACTTTTAACAGTAGATAATAGTAGTCTAGAAAGAATATCTCAGTGCAAATATCTGGGACGCTGGCTTGATGAAAAATGGGACCTAGATGAGGAAATAAGGATGCAGAACCAACCAATCTCCATCAGAGATGTAGATGAATTGTTGTCAGTTACAGCTAATACCAATTTAATCGTGGTCGGTTGTGGATACTATATTCGGAGGCCGATTCTTAATGACTTTATACATGACCTAAATACACTTGTTAAACAGCATATGCTTGAGAAAGAAGGTACATTTGTCCCAATAACTTGCACAACATCAAATGGTATAATGGATTATGCAGCAGAAAATGAGTTCATCACATTTTTAATTAAAAACTACTTTCCACACTGCGTACCCATAGAAACAAATTTTCCGCTCCGACGGAAACCAAAAAACAGGACATAACACTACAAAACTCCCTTTTTTTTCTATGTATTACCAAAATGCTGGCGGTCTAAGAACTAAAATAAAAGAACTTTCTACGGCAAGTCTTGCATCAAACTTTGACTTTATATCTATAACGGAAACATGACTTACCGGCGACATTCACAGTGAAGAAATATTCAATTCAGCCTATACCGTTTATAGATCCGATAGGCAGTATGAAACATTAAATTGTACTAGGGGAGGAGGTACTTTAATAGCGGTGAACTCCACTTTTGACTCAAGCAGTATTCCTGGCTCTAATGATTAATGATAACTTTGAGGATGCATGGGTCGTTGTCAAGGTCGATGGAAGTACAATGGTTCTTGGATGTGTATATTTCCCTCCAAACTCACCGCTTGCATCATACCAAACGTTTATTGAAAAGTTGGAGGGCATTAGGAAAAGATACAAACATGCGAAGTTATTGGTGACTGGCGATTTTAACTTATCTAAAACCCACTGGATGAAGGAGGATGACTTTTTAATACCTACCGACCTCTCCTCAGAAGCAACAAACACATTAATTACTGGAATGTTTTTGAATGAACTGCAACAAATTAATCATATACCAAATGAATTTGGGAAATACTTAGATCTCATTTTCTGCAAGGAGCTTCCAGACATTAAAGTTGAGTTTGCACAGATGCCTCTTAGTAATATCGTTCAACATCACTCACCTGTGGAGATTGTTTTTTCATTATTAACTAACCCCTCTTTGGAATTTGAAGACGACCTTGGATATAACTTTTATAGGGCTGACTACAATGGATTAAATAACTATTTTTTAAATATTAACTGGCATTGGTTGGAGGAAAGTAAGGACATTGACCATGTGGTACAGAGTTTTTACAAAAGTTTATTTCAAGGGATTGAGAAACATGTCCCAAAGATACATAAAAGGAGTAAAAAATATCCTCGATGGTATACAGGAGAAACAAAAAAACTTTTAACTAAAAAAAACAAAGCATACCTTCAATACAAACCTTCTAAAAAGAAGAAGATTATCTCCGTTCCAGGTTGAGAAAGGAATCAAAATACTCAATTGAATATAGTTACTTAATGTATGTTTCAGACCTCGAGCAAATGATTCCCAACAATATAAAACATTTTTGGTCTTATGTGAACTCCCTTAAAAGTAATTCTTTTTTCCCAAGGAGTATGGAGTACGACAATACTATGGCAGATACGCCACAGGAAATCGCTGAATCGTTTGCTACACATTTTGAAAATTGTTATAAAATATATCCAGCAGTTGAAAATACCCAGTTAATGGAAACCGAATGCATCAGCCTACCTCGACATAGCTTCACATATGACGAAGTGGTTCAAAAGCTAAGAAACTTGGACACGGGAAAAAGTATGGGATACCTTCCATCTTTCTTGAACAATGTAGTCACTCCCTCGCTGGCCCGTTAAGTCTTATTTTCCAATTGTCATTTGAGCAAGAAACCTTTCCAAGCATGTGGAAACACTCATGGCTTATGCCAATATTCAAGTCGGGTCGCAAAAATGACATTAATAACTATCATGGTGTGTCTTTGCTGCCAATTATGTCCAAGGTGTTCGAATCCATAATCACTGATCAACTTTTCGAATCATTCAAGCATTATATATCAGGGATCAACATGGATTTTTTAAAGGGAGATCAACCTCAACCAACCTTGGAGTATTTCAGAACTATGTAGTAGAAGGCGTGGAGAGTGGCAGTCAGGTGGACGTAGTGTATACAGATATCTCTAAGGCATTTGATACAGTTAATCATCACCTTCTTATTAGAAAATTATCTGCAATGGGACTGAGTGGACCATACATTCACTGGATCAGTTCATATCTAACCAACCGAAAGCAAACCGTCAAGATTGGACGTGTTGTGTCACGAGACATAATCGTAAAATCAGGCGTACCGCAAGGGTCACACTTGGGGCCCATTCTCTTCCTACTCTTTATTAATAGCGTTACATCTGTGTTCCGTAAATACAAATGCCTTTTATATGCAGACGATCTCAAGCTGTTTTATGCTGTCAATTCCATTGAAGACTGCTTGAGTGTTCAGGAGGACCTAGAAATTTTTGAAAACTGGTGTAATTTAAATAACCTGAATATCAATATCTCTAAATGTAAAGTAATGGGATTTTCGAAAAGTAGGGCTCCTATAACATACCCATACTCTATTGGAGACACTGTTTTAGATTCTGTAAATAGTTTTAATGATTTGGGTGTTGTCTTTAATGAAAGATTTAGCAAGCATGTTGATATTATTGTTCTGAAAGCCTCAAAAATGCTAGGTTTTTACGCGGGACCTGCTCTCATATATGTGATGTTAAAGCAATCAAATGTTTATATTTTTGTCTTGTGTGTAGTATATTAGAATATAATTCTGTTGTATGGTGTCCTTTTTATAATTGTGATATTCAACGTCTTGAGGCTGTTCAAAATAGTTTTGTTAAGTTTATGTTGTATAAATTAAGTTTTCCATACAAGGAATTATCGTACCAGACGCGTCTTCAACTAGCCGGTATCGAGAGTTTGGAATTTCGAAGACAAAACGCTTTAGCAATTTTCTTACACAAACTTGTAACTGGAAGAATAGAATGCAATGAGTTGTTGACACAGTCAATTTTCGCATACCTTGAAGAAATACAAGATGCAGAGATCTTTTCCAGCTTACATTCCATCGCACAAATTATGGTACGCAGCGTTTCTCAGATAAGCTTATGAAGAACTACAATTATAACTTTGAAAATATTGACTTTTTTGCAAGAAATTTAAATACAAATAAGAATTTGATTAAGATGCGTTTAAATGGTTAGATACTAAGTTTTATCCTGTAACAGTTAGGATTAGATGACTTTTTTTTTGTATGTACAATTTGGAGTTTATACTCTGTAAGTGCTTATGACAATAAATAAATAAATAAAAAAAAATAGAATCGAAATGGCTTTCAAAATTATAGAAAGATGTTGGCAAACATGTTATGTATGGTCTATCTTGTATGGAGTAGAGGCATGGATCTTGAAAGCAAGTATACTGAACAAAATACACATAGTTGAGATGTGGACATATCGCAGATGAAAATGCAGAAAAATGCCACGGGCAGATAGAATGACTAACGAAGAGGTTCTGAGGCGAATAGGAAAGGAAGAGAAATATTAACAATTATCAAAAGAACAGAGCTAGTTACCTTGGTCTCATAATGAGAACCCAGATACCAACTGCTTCAATTTGTCACCCAAGGAAAGATTGAAGGCAGGAGAGGGAGAAAATAGATGTCCTGGTTGAGGAACATCAGAGAGTGGACAAATCTAAGAACTATCAGAGAACTTGTCATACTGCATCAGACAAAGACAGAATTAACAAATTATATGCCAACCGACACCGGTCATGTCGCCCGAAATTTAAGTAAGTTAGAAACTACGTTAATTTAAAATCCATTGCTAGGTTTTTTTTTACGGCATCACATCGCTAAACCTATGAGCACTTTCGTCACAAATAGGGACGCATCTTAAACCGACTTTCTATTTTAACAATTGTTATACTACAAAACTTTAAAATAATTATAATTTTGACTGGCTGAAATTAAAATGGAGTGTGATGTCTGCAGTGAGAAAAAAGGGCCCAACTTTAAGATCTTTACATGTGAAGGCTGTGATATTAATATATGTACAAAATGCGGTAATATCAGAGCATCTGAAATTAAAGTATTAGAACTCAAGGGTGGTAGAACCTTGAAATGTTTATGCCCCAAGTGTCTTCAGTCAGATACATTTACCCTACTGCATCAAACAATAGAAGATAAACTCAGCATAATTGAGAGCAAAGAGGAAATAATTGCGTTATTAAAGTCAAAAATTGAAGATCAACAAAGGGAGTTGGATAAAAATGCAAATGCACCCTTATATAGCAGGATTGTACAGAGCTCCATCCAAAGTCAACCACCAATACGAAATGAAAGTAATAATGTTCCTAGTTTGATGGTAATTCCCAAAAAAGTGCAAAAGGCTGAATTCACAAAACAAAATCTTCAAATGAATGTTAAACCTGCTGAACTAAAAGTTAGAATTAAAAACACTCGCCTATTGAAGAATGGCAGAGTAGTGATTAAATGTTATAATAAACAGGATGTCGAAACCCTAAAAGAAGAAGCTGAAAAAAAGTTAGAAGGATATGATATACAACTTAACAAACTGAGACTACCGAGATTTAAGATTGTGGGCTCTGATGGTAATTTGGACATGGGTAAAATAGCAAATGGTCTACGTGAACAGAATATATTTATTGATGCTCAAGATGAATTCAGGATTACCTACCTTAAGCCAAATAAGAAAAAACATACACACACAATATATGGTGAGGCATCACCATCCTTATTTCACAAGTTTGTTACTGTGAGGAAAGTATTTATTGGGTGGGAGCGATATCCTATTTTTGAAGATGTCTCCATTCAGAGGTGTTTTAACTGTCAAGGACACTATCATAAGAGCGATAAATGTCCGAGTACAAACCCAATATGTGAACATTGTGCAGGAGACCATCGTCTTTCTGAATGTCCAAAGACACATAAAAAATGTATTAACTGTAAACTAGCTAATGATAAGTACAAATCAAATCATGACATACAACATGTGGCTAATGATCCTGAATGCCCAACTCATAAATATCACATAAAAGTTTTAAGAAGTAAGATAGACTATGGTAGCTATGGCAGCTAGAATTCATGAAGTGCAACTTGTAGATGATTTAGATAGAATAGACTGTGCGTTACAGGAGTGTATAGACTGTGAGGAAGTTAATATTATTATTGATTTAAGTAAGAAAATTCTAAATGTTTTGCATATAAATATTAGAAGTATTAATAAGAACTTTATCCATTTAATTACATTTTTGCAAGCTTTCAATTTAACATTCTGTGATATAATTACATTAAGTGAGTGCTGGTATATTGAGAGAGAAAAATCTATATAACATAGACAATTATAATCAAGGACACATAAATAAAAATGATGGTACTGTAATTTATATAAAGGATAACATCAATGCAAATATTGATGATTTTAAACTTAAAAGGTCAGGGGTAACAATCAGTAAAATAAGTTTTAATATTCATAACATTACATATGAAGTCACATGTGGATATAGGCCACCCTCCACAAGTATTCAACTATTTATTGAAGATCTAAGTGAATATCTTTCTGAAAAATCAAATAAACAAATAGAATTGCTTGTGGATGATATTAATATTCATATTCTGTACAAAAATGATGTTGATGTGATGCAATATTTAAGTCTACTGAATTTTCATGGCTACTAATCTGCCATCAATGGACCTACACGTTTGACTTCATGTTTGGATCACATATTCATTAGAAACATTTTGCATTCTGATCTTTTTAAAAATACCTCTCATATTTTGAATAGTGATTTAACAGACCATTTTCCAGTTATGATAAGTTTTTATAGTGGTCAAACAGTTCACAGTCCCACCAAACAGGTATCTAGAACAGTTGCAAAAATAAATTATCAAACATTTCAGGGTTTAATTTGTAACGAAAATTGGGAGGATGTGATCAATGTAGACAATCCAGACATTGCAGCTGAAAATTTTAGTAATATTGTATGTAAATATGTAGAGTTATCAAAAGAAAAAAAAAATTTTACTTTAGACACTATAACAAGTTAAAACCGTGGATCACCAATGGAATTGTTGCAGCAATAAAAAAACGTGACAAACTGAAGAAAAAAACTTTAAATGGTAATCTAGAGGATATGGAAGCATATAAGGCCTACAGGAATAACTTAAATAAAGTAATACATAAACAAAAATATGACTATTATAAAAATAAACTTGAGGGTAATGAAAATAACTTAAAAATAAAATAGGCATGGCCAACTACTGTAACAGCTTCTTCACCAATATTGGCATTAAAATGGCTAATACTATTAAATCACCTAAAAATATATTTAAACTTAATTATAATTCCTTAGCTTCCTTGTTTCTGAAGCCCGTGGATGGTAATGAATTGATTAAACATATAAACTCCTTAAAGAATACATGCTGTCCTGGCATGGACAATATTGACTCCAAATTAATTAAAACTTTTCATAACTACTTGATCAAACCTCTAATCTACATCATCAACTTAATCTTTAAAACTGGTAGTGTGCCTTCCTGCTTTAAGACTTCAGTGGTTACACCAATTCGCAAGTCTAACGAAAAGACTAAAATAACAAATTTCCGCCCCATAAGTGTAATCACCAATTTTGCAAAAATTTTTGAGAAGTGCTTAAAAGATAGACTTTTCAACTTTCTCTCACAAAATGATACTCTTTCTAAAAATCATTTGGATTTTGCAGTGGTCTTAGTACTGCTGATGCAATATTTGAACTCACAAAGAATGTAACAAATAATCTTGATAATGGTAACAAATGTGTGGCAGTTTTTCTTGACCTTGCAAAAGCATTTGACACAGTGCCTCATGACCTTCTACTCAAGGTTTTAAATAACTATGGAGTTAGGGGTACAGCTTTGAGTGTCTTTGAGAGTTACCTTAATGATAGGAGACAAATTGTAAAGATCCAGGATGCTTACAGTGAGCCACTAAAGGTAAGAATTGGCATCCCACAGGGAACTGTTCTTGGTCCCCTGCTGTTTATCACATACATAAACTCTTTAACAAATATTTCTATTGAAAATGGTCATGTCATCTCATACGCAGATAATACTGTTGTGATCTTTAGGGGTAAAACATGGGAGGAGATTAAGGATTCAACGATGGCTGGTATAGCCAAAATAAAAAATTGATTAGATTCCTTTAAATTAAGCTTAAATGTAACCAAAACCAATTTTATCGCTTTTTCATTGACTGCTGCAAATCGACCTAAATTTACCAATATTAAAATAGCTGATTTTGATAATGAAATAAGAAAGGTATCGTCAATTAAATATTTAGGAGTAATTATTAATTGCAATATTAAATGGAAAGAGCATGTGTGTAGACTTACTAATAATATTAGGAAGTTAATTCGCAGATTTTATATTTTGAGGGAAATATTATGTACAAAACTTTTATTGTGTGTGTATAGAGCACTTGTGGACTCACTAATCACTAATCAGATATAGTATAGTTGTTTGGGGTGGTTGTTACAAGAACTGCTTAATGCAACTAAAAACAGTTCAAAATTATATTCTAAAAATAATTTTTCGAAAAGATACAGAAGATATCCAACACAACTGCTTTATAATACCGATATTCTTGTGTCCGTTCCTTGTATATGTTATGTATCTGTTCATTTGTACATCAAAGAAATTTCTTAAGACAACAGGTTAATCACAATTATGATACTAGACATGGGTGGATGGACACTTAAGAATTCCAATTAGTAACACCAATATTAACTTGAGATTTGTGAACTATCTTGCTCCTAAAATATACAATCTTATTCCGTTAAATTTTAGATTACTTAAAAATCTTAAGCAATTTAATAGGTGCTGCAAAACTTACATAATGCAGAATCAAGAGTTGTTCATGCGTTTGTTTTGAATAAACATTTACATACATTCCTTGAGGTGATGTCCACGGATTGCCTTCAGTATGTTTTTCTATTTTTTTTATTTTTGTTAATACTATATAAGCATATTAGTATCTAGTCATACATGATTAAAATATATCTCTTTATATACATGTTTATGCATTGTATACATTCGGTTACTGAGAATGAAAACTGTTAGCTACTAACCATATATGTTTTGTATATAGTAGAATAGTAGTAGAAATTCAAGCACATACGGACATTCAGTTGTCTAGGTGCTTCCACAAAATTGCTTATACATAAAAATAATTTTGTACGTTAGCAACCATGTTATAAATAATATCATAAAGTTTTTGTAATAATAAAGAAATATAAAATAAAAAAAATATAAAATAAAAAAATTATCCTTTGCTATTTAATCAGTGATTATAATTAAGGCCG